>JACEFO010000705.1:0-17791 GCA_015342445.1 Digitaria exilis | reverse complement strand
AACAGTCGATGTCCTCGATGACGATGACGGCCTTGCTCTTCACCTTCATGAGGCTCTGGAGGTCGGAGTTGAGACTTGTGACGCACGTGAGCTCGAGGATGTAGACGTCTACTCGAGCGTGGTTGGCCATTGCGGGCGACCATGCGATCGACTTGCCCGTCCCGGCGGGCCGTGCAGCAGGTACCGCGCTTCCACGGCTCCCGAGCGCTCGTACTGCTCCTTGCCGTCTGAACGTTCGAGGTCGTCCATGATCCTCCTTCTTCTTGCTGGTCCATGGCGACTTGCGAACCTCATGGGGTGGCTTGTATCACCTGGTTCACTGTAGACGGTGGTCAGGGACGTTGGTGTAGAGCAGCCGCTGCCGGCTATGACCATGATGTCTCGTCCCGCTGCTGGACGAAGGCGAGGTAGGTGTCGAGCACGAGCTCCCGGTGGCGCTCGTGGTAGTGGAGCTGAACGAGCGCTCCTCCGAACCAGCGCCGCCGCCGCCGTTGCGCGAGGCCGGCGGCCTGACGGAGTGCGCCGACCACCACACCGTCGCGCCGCCGAAGTGGTCGGCCACCTCCTCGCCGTCGATCATGCTGAGCACGATCCTGTCGCCGCCGCCGGCGGCGGCGGCGGCGGGGGTGACATCCCTGGAGGCGCCCTGGGCTCTGAGGTGGCGCGCGGTGCGGGAGCACGAGGCGCCCAGGTAGGCCTTGACCTCCTCGTAGTAGGCGTCGTCTTGCCTCATCATGCGGCCGGTGGTGTCGTGCTCGTCGACGGTGACCGTCAGGTACGGGTCGACGAACGCCGCCGCGAGCCACCGCAGGCGGCGCTGACCTGGCGCCCGACAAGGTGATGCAGCTGGAGGCGCTGCAGGTTCCGCCACGCCACCGCGGAGAGCCATGGATCAGGCTGAGCACCAGGACGGAGTTGAACCAGCTCCACCACGCTGCTGCCGCGGGCGCCGGGCCAGGCTCGGCGGCCGCCGGCATGACGATCGATGAGGCTGCTTAGTGGCTTAGGCTATCCGCACCGGAGACTGTATGCCAACCTCCAGACCGCTATAGGCGGTTAAAATCCCCACAGCGGGGTATTGTGAGCGAACCGGTACGCTCCCGGTCGCTCCCGTGACCCCCAAATCTGGGGCCATAGCGATCGAGCGCTACCCGTATACGTGGCACCCACGCGGGACCCACCTCTTCCTGCTCCGCCCGTCCCTGCCGCTCGCCGGCGCAGCAACCACATGACCTCGAGCAACCACCAAGAACAGAGGGGAGCAGGGGAAGAAAAGAAAGAAGAGAAGGGAGAGCAGCAGCACATCTAGTAGCCCGGGCTCCCGCTCCAGCTCGACGAAGAGCATGGAGGACGGAGACCACAAATCGGACAGGGAGGAGCTCCTCGCCGCGATAATCACACACAAATCCCCCAAATCGAGCACAAATCGACACCAAATCAAAGCACAATCGAAAGAAACTAGCAAAAATCGAAACAAAAAATCAAGAGTGGAGCTCGCGCCGCTGCGCTGCCAGAGAAGCCAAGGCGGAGGAAAGAGGACCCCAGGCGAAGCTCCCGCACGCCGCATCCTTTGCTGCTGTGCTGCGCACCTCTTGCTCCTCCACCGCATTGAGCTCCTGCTCCACTACCGCTGCCACGCTGAGCTCTTGCTCCTCCTCCGCTGCACCACGCGCTAGTTCTGCCCGCCATCATGCGCTCCTGTTGCCGTTGTGCCTGCAGCTCGATGCAAGCTCCTTGCCGTGGCTCGCCTCACCATTGCCCGGCCGCCACAAATCGAACTCGCCGCAGCACAAATCAAGAGAGGAGCTCGCCGCCGCAAATTGGAGCTCGCCGAGGGAGATGGAGGCCGCGCCTCGTGAGCTGAGCGAGGGGGAGGCAGGCGGCGACGTGCGCAGGCGGAAGGGAGCGAGATATATGCAAGAGGCAACCCTCGCGAAATATCTGGAGAGGACGGGAGCATCTCGGTGAGAAAAAAAAAGAAAGAAATTAGAGAAAGAAAAAAAAGATTAAAAAAGAAGAAAACGTATGAAGTGGTAGAAAACAGAAAAAATAGGAGAGGAGGAGATGGTAGTTGGGATGGTTGGAATAAAATATAAGATTAGTTGGTATAGAGGTTGAGATATAGAGTTGATGGGTGCGGAAGATGTTGGGATAGAGGTTGAAATCTTCATGACTAGACATGAATATTCCGTTAGAGGTTGAAATAGAGGTTCGACGAGTGCGAATAGCCTTAGATCATCTTCAATTCATCAGCGTTTGGAAATTGATCGAACAAGGTACGGTGTTGGATATGAGGCAGGCTTGGTGAGCTGGGTGCTGCTGCCTGCCTGTGTAGAGGCCACAGATGATCGATGGGTGAACATCAACCCGGGATGAAGTTTCGTGGGTGGGAGCAGCGTTTTGTGAATTGTCAATGTCACAAGGCGACTAGTTTCAACCGTTCCGGGGCTAGGATCGAGTAGCACACGTAAGCGCATCCCGTCAGTCCCCTCCCATTCGCTGTTTGTCGGAGGCAAGTGGATGCCCTCAGATGGGATGAGATGAGATGAGATGAGATGATGCCAATAATGCAAACGAAGATTCATGCATCTTTCAACTTCAAAGACGTTTAAAGGGTTCTTCTTTTGACTTTGCAGCGCGTTGCGATCGCCTTTTTTTTCTGGGTAATTGGGTGAGGAAGGGTGTTTACTAAACTCCTAAAGCAGGTTCCCGGGCTGATGAATTCAAGAGTAACTCTGCCAAATAGTTTTTATTTCAAAGAAGTGATTCAAGTCTGATTCGAGAAATTAATGATTCTCTTAAATGAACCAAGTGGTTGCAAGCTGAAAAAAAAAAGTTGCTTATCCAAATTCAGCTCTTACTCTATACCATTTTACACTTAAAAATCTAGCCTAGGGAAAAAAATGGAGAACCACTTTGCAAAATCACTTTATCAAAGAATTACTTTTCACAATAAATACAAATTAGGGAGAGCTCTAACAGGTTCTAATTTTCACCTACCAACTACTAAAAAAACTCTGATTTTCAAACAACAACTGCAAAGCCGGATGCTCAAGCCACCTAGCATCTGGCTATCAAAATTGGAAAATCGGTCTTCAAGGCAATATCAAAGGTGGTTTTTCAGTTTTCATAAAATTATAAAAATTAAAATTAATTTAAAATAAACATAACTAATTTTATTTTTATGTTATAAAACATGAAACCCACACTAATTTTTTTAAAAAATATAACTTTATGTTGATGCATCAATTAAAGTAATTTGCATCTTTTGTATTTCAATTTCTAGTATTTTTTTACAAAAAAAAAACAATGAAACACTATAAACAACCAAAACACACGCTTCCAACCGTGTCACGGCATATGGGCGTCCAGCTGACAAAAAAGAACAAACAACACAAAATCTAGCGCTAGTAATTAACAAAAAAAAAGGTTGCAGAGTTGTTTCTGGAGTAGTCGTTGTCATCAAGGTTGCTGATCGTTCATGTCTTTGGACCAGAGTATAAAGTGATTCCCTATTTTCTTCCTTCTCCGTACTCCATCAAAAAAGATCTCCGAGGATGACAAGGCGTTGAGAGCCCTAGCTAGCTAGCTATTAACATTCTTGAAATTTTATATCAGAGATTTAGAAGGCCAGAGAATTCGAGGTCACGGGCGGGCGGGTGAGAAGGATCCAAAGAGAGGCGAGCCTGACTACTAGCTTTAACTCACGGGACATGCGTGGAGGCTTGGCGTGCCGCGTGCGTGATGGTCATATATATATACTCTTGTTCCTCATCGCATCGCCTCCAGTGTACAATGTAAGTCCACTTCGTGTTCTATCATCAATTGAATGGTTGTAGATCGATCTGATATGCGTATACAATACTTGATGAGTTGATGCTGATCGATGAACATACAACGAACTAAACCACCAGGTCGCCGTACGTCACGAGGTTGCAAACGTCGTTGGAACCACTGCACCATGGAGCCTCACGGACGCAAGCAACAACAACGCTACGTGCTTTGGATCGGAGTAGATGATCTGACAGCAAGGGGTGACGGTGTTTTGCACCAAAGCTCGGTGCGACTCGGACATAAAACCACACGTGCTACTGCTGCATGACTGGCTGACTGCAAAGCCTTGTGCTATGACACATTGGACGACTGCACTGTGCAGGGCCGTGAGCCCTTCCTGGGATCCAAAAGTGCCGGCCGTCCGATCGGCATGATCCGTGCACAAAATTAATAATAAGTTGGCGAAATATCACATCCATCCTTTTGACACTAATTTGAAGTACTAGACATAGACTAATTATAAAACTAATTACACAGATGGACTATACATCGCAAGACGAATCTATTAAGCCTAATATGTACTGTCATTGGCGTATTTTTAATAACGGGTTACTGTAGCATGACAGTGTCTAATGACGAATTAATTAAGCTTAATAGATTCGTCTCACGATGTGGAATTCATCTATGTAATTAGTTTTTTTACATCTATGTTTAATACTCTTAATTAGTGTCAAACATTCGATGTGACAAGTTGGCAAAATAAGTTGGCGAAAGTTGACGATCTAAATAAGGCCTAATTGTCATTATAAGATTGGGCTTTTGTTTCTATTTTTTTTCATGTATTTTTTGGATTCATCAACAGTGTATGTAGTATTTGCAGGGTTTGCTGCTGCAGCAGCAGCATGGTAAACGCTAGCCACGGCCAGTCGCGGGCTTGCGTGCGTGTGTCAGCACAACGCCTCCAAGGCGCCTTGCTCGATCTCCCTCTCCGCCGTATAGTCATCGCGGTGGACGGGCAGGTTGGGCTTACTTTGGGCCACATACTGGACCCTTTACTGGGCCGAATGTTGCCTGTCTTGAACTCATCCACAGGCCACAGTATCGTCCTCTCTAAGAGCGGCGAGGAAATATTACACAGAAAAAATTATCTCAAAACTCACCTTAGCCTTCTGTCAGTTTCCTCCGCCGGATAAGTTCAGGGGTTTGCTTGCTCTGTCACCCGGACACATTGTGCTAATCACATGCACACGATTATCTATAGCCTGGAGTTCTGGACAGGGCACAAAAGATCACCCATGGAGCTAGAGCTCAACGATGAGCAGACACAAGTGCTTTGTGGCACCAAAATGCCATTTTTTTGTTTTTTTTATTATGGTAGAATTCAGAGACAATTACAACAGCTAAGTAAGATACAGTGAGCTAGAGACCCAGCTGAGCTGAGTCACTACTCAGCACTCACTCACTACCTTCAACATTATTATTCTTCTTCTTGTTTTTTTTTTCCGAAATACCACTAGCTTTAACAACGTGCGAGGCACACTGAACAGCGAAAGAAACCTAGGAGACCAGCAGCAGCAAGCAAGGTACGGTGGCTACTGTTCATCGTCTTGTACGTCATGTTCATTTCCGCCATTTGCCTTCTTGGCCGCCGCCTCTTCCAATGCCTTGACCAAAGCCGCGAGGCACGAGTCCGGGATGTCCTCGGAGCTCTTGGGCGTCAGGTACTCGGCGACGTTGGCGATCGTCATCTCCACCTCCCGCAGCAGCTCACCGACGGCGTCGAACAGGCGGTGCGCGTCGACGTCGAGGTACATCTTGGCCAGCGACTTGAACCCCTCGGTGCAGCAGTAGCCCATCTCGATGTGCTTGTCCATGCGTCCCGGCCTGATGAGCGCCGATCCAGCTCCTCGACGTGGTTGGTGGTGAACACGAAGATCCTCTCGTCGCCGCAACACGACCACAGCCCGTCGATGACGTTGAGCAGGCCGGACAGCGTCAGACTGCTGCTGGTGGTGTCCTGTTCGGCCGGCGTCGACGAGCCGTCGCTGCCGTTCGTTCTTCTTCTTCTTCTTGCGCGCGCCGGTGAGGTCGAGGGAGCAGTCGATGTCCTCGATCAGGATGATGGACTTGGGCGTCGTCTTGATGAGTAGCTTCCGGAGCTCGGCGTTGGAGTGCACGGACGTGAGCTCGATGTCGTAGATGTCGTAGTCGAGGTGGTTGGCCATGGAGGCGATCATGGACGACTTGCCCGTGCCCGGAGGGCCGTACAGGAGGTACCCGCGCTTCCACGCCTTGCCGACGCGCGCGTAGTACTCCTTGCCGTTCTTGAACTTGTCGAGGTCGTCCATGATCTCCTTCTTCCTCGCCGGGTCCATGGCCAGCGTGGTGAACGTCTTGGAGTGCTCGAACAAGGCGTGGCTCCATGTCGAACCCGTGTACACGCTGCAGATGTTGGTGAAGATCTTCCGCTGGCGGCCCTTGACGATGAGCTCGCGGCCTTCACGACGGATGCGAGGGAGGTAGGTGTCCTTCACGAACGCGTGGTAGCGTTCGTGGTACCGGCCGGATCGTGAGCCGCAGCCGCTTCTCCTGCTGATGCCACGTGTCGCGCTCGGTGGCTCGTCGGCGTGCGCGTGCCACCAGACGGTAGCGCCAGGGAACAGCTGGTCGGAAACCTTCTCGCCGTCGACCAAGCTGAGCACGAGCTTGTCGACGGCGGCGGCGTCACGGCCGGATGCGGTCTCGGCTCTGAGGTGGCGACCGTTGCCGGAACAGGTGGCGCTGATGTAGACCTTGATCTCCTCGTACGCGCGGCTACGCGTCGCCATGCGTCCGCCGGACTCGTACTCGTCGAAGGTGAGGGTGCGGTGGCGGTCGACGAGCTGGGCGAGGCGTTCGAGCTGGGAGGCAATGAAAGGCTGGCGCATGACCTGTGGCAGCACGGTAGATATCAATGAATTGTAACACACCCAACGTGATAAGATATGGCTGTTGTATAGTTGTTATAGAATAGACATAAGTCAATAGGTTGTTGTAGAATGTATCTTGTAGGATATCTTGTGTAACAAACAAACAGCCATACTTATCACGTACTTTCTTGTAATCCACGTGAGAGGACATTTCTCACCTATATAAACACGGAACCGCCGGCCAGAGAAGGCTTAAGGGCGTTCAACCAAAGCTTCATTTGTGCCTCTCATATTTTACATGGTATTAAGAGCCTAGATCCATCCAATACCACCCATGGCCTCTTCCTCCGCTATCGTCAATCCCCTGGTAGGAGTAGCAATCTCTGGAAAGCTCTCCAAAACCAACCATGCGACGTGGAGGGCGCAAGTCCTTGCTGCAGTCAGGGGCTCGCGGCTTATGGATCACCTCTCCCTTGATGCTGTGGTGCCGGCCCTAGAGGTCGACGCCAAGGTTGACGGCAACGATGTGAAGGTGCCAAACCCGGCATATGGGGAGTGATACGCCAAGGATCAACAGGTCCTTAGCTTTGTTCTCGGATCTCTTGGCCGAGATGTGCTTAGCCAGGTCGCCACCAAGGAGACGGCGGCCCGGGCTTGGGCTGCGATCGAGACAATGTTCTCTTCGTAGACCAGAGCGCGTGCACTGAACACGCGTCTTGCTCTCGCGACTTCCCAGAAGGGAAATCAATCGATCACCAACTATGTCGGCAAGATGAGGGCGCTCGGCGATGAGATGGCCGCTGCAGGAAGGCCACTCGACGATGCCGAGCTCGTGGAGTACATAGTCACGGGACTCGACATGGAGTTCAACCCCATCGTCTCCGCTCTCATCGCTAGAATGGAGCCTGTCACTGTAAGTGAATTATTTGCACAACTTCTCTCTTTTGAGACTCGTATGGAACTCACGGGGAGCGGCACCAACTCCGGCTCATCGGCAAATCTTGCCAATCGGCATGGCAATGGTGGCAACAACCGGGGTCGTGGTGGCTTCGGTCAAGGCTTTGGGCGCGGCCGTGGTGACGGTCGTGGCCGAGGCAGCGGCGGCAACTTCAACAACAACTCGCGTCAAGGTGGCAACTTCGGGCGCAACAACGGCAGCAACAACCGCTTCAACAACTCCAACACCGGCACGGCGATGCAGAAGATCACATGCCAGGTGTGCTTCAAGATCGGGCACACAGCGGATCGGTGCTGGCATCGGTTTGATGAGGAGTATGTTCCTGAGGAGAAACATGTGTCGGCGGCCGTAAAGACGTACAACGCCGATACTGCCTGGTACATGGACACGGGCGCCACCGACAACATCACTGGAGATCTTGAGAAGCTCTCCATGAGAGAGAAGTACAATGGCGCTGAACAGATCCACACCGCAAGTGGTGCAGGTATGAGCATTAAACATATTGGTCAATCTACAGTTCACACCCTTGATCGTGATCTTAAACTCAAAGATATCTTGCATGTTCCCTCTACCAAAAAGAATCTTGTGTCTGTTCACAAACTTGCATCTGACAATAATGTTTTTCTTGAGTTTCATCCTGATTTATTTGTTATAAAGGATCGGGACACGAGGAGCACTCTACTTAGGGGGCCATGTTGCAGAGGACTGTACCCTCTTCCTTCGTCATCTTCAGCAAAGCAAGTTCTTGGAGTCAATAAATTGTCGTTCCATAGATGGCATAGTCGATTAGGACATGCCTCAGTTCCTATAGTAGAAAGAGTTCTTAGGAGTCAAAACATTCCTTATTTAGATTTGAATAAACATTCAGTGTGTAATGCTTGTCAACAAGCAAAAAGTCATCAACTTCCATATCATGTTTCAACCAGTATTTCCAACCAACCTCTTGAGCTTGTTTTCTCCGATGTGTGGGGGGCAGCACCTGATTCGGTTGGGAGGTTTAAATATTATGTGAGTTTTGTTGATGACTTCAGTAAATTCACATGGATATATCTGCTTAGATTTAAATCTGAGGTGTTTCAGAAATTTCATGACTTTCAGAAACTTGTTGAGAGGATGTTTGATAGAAAAATCCTTGCAGTTCAGACCGACTGGGGGGGAGAATTTGAGAAATTTAATTCCTTTTTTACTAAGATTGGAATCTCACACCATGTGTCATGTCCACACGCTCATCAGCAAAATGGATCGGCTGAGTGCAAACATAGACACATTGTTGAAGTAGGCTTATCCTTGTTATCGCATGCGTCGATGCCTCTAAAATTCTGGGATGAAACCTTTCTTGCTGCCACGTTTTTGATAAATAGAACCCCCAGCAAGGTTATTGGTTATGAGACGCCTCTAGAGCGTTTATATCACATCAAACCTGAATATAACTCCCTTCGAACCTTTGGTTGTGCTTGTTGGCCAAATCTCCGCCCATACAACAAGCACAAACTAGCTTTCCGATCAAAAGAATGTGTGTTTCTTGGGTATAGTAACATGCATAAAGGTTTTAAGTGTCTCGACACATCTACAGGGAGAGTGTATATATCTAGAGATGTGGTATTTGATGAGGATGTATTTCCTTTCTCAAAACTTCATCCAAATGCTGGGTCTCGTCTTCGAAATGAAATTCTCCTTCTACCTCCATCTCTCTATAACAAGGGTGATACTGTAGTTGATCATATGTCTAATGGCTCAAATGATTCTAATCCTGCAAATTTGTGTGAAGAAACATGTCAATTTCAGGACCAAAATGGCGTTATAGTGCCTGGCACAGTTCCCGGAGGAGATTTGGCTGCCAATCCGATCGGAGCAGCCTCGGGATCGGCTCCTAGCAGCGCCAGAGATTCCTCTGCACAACATTCTCTGTCGATCCAATCTGATGCTGCCACGTTCACTCAGTCCGACACAATCGTTGTGGCTTCGCCAGCATCTGCTCCTCCACTCCAATCTCCGACTGCCACGACTCCAGCTGCTGATGGCATGGGGGGAACAGCATCACCAGAACAACTGCATCCATCGCCATCTGCACCTGGACAGTCTGCATCTGGGCAGTCTTCGTTGGGATTTCCTGCTCCGGCTTCTGCTGCAAAAGGATCTGTGGCTCGACCTAGAACAAGGCTTCAAGCTGGCATTCGAAAACCAAAGGTATTTACTAATGGACATGTTCGGTATGGTCTTTTTACATCTACTGGAGAACCACATAGTATAGAAGAAGCCTTGTCACAGTCTCAGTGGAAAAATGCAATGGATTTAGAATATGATGCTTTCATGAGAAATAAAACATGGCATCTTGTTCCTCCTAAAAAAGGAAGAAATGTTATAGATTGTAAATGGGTATATAAAACTAAGCTAAAAGCTGATGGGACTTTAGATAGGTATAAAGCTCGTTTAGTAGCAAAAGGTTTTAAGCAAAGGTATGGAATTGACTATGAAGATACCGTTAGTCCGGTTGTCAAGATGTCCACTATTAGAATTATATTGGCCATTGCTGTCTCAAATGGATGGAGTCTTAGACAACTTGATGTACAAAATGCCTTTCTTCATGGCGTGCTAGAAGAGGATGTCTATATGAGACAACCGCCTGGATATGAAGATAAGACCATGCCTAATTTTGTGTGTAAGTTGGATAAAGCTTTATATGGATTAAAACAGGCACCGCGAGCTTGGTATGCTAGACTAAGCTCAAAATTGATTAGTATTGGCTTCCACTCATCAAAGGCAGATACTTCATTGTTCTATTTTAATAAAGGAGATGTGACAGTGTTTGTCTTGGTGTATGTCGATGATATTATAGTGGCAAGCTCCACTCAAGAAGCGATGAATGGTCTTTTGCGAAGCTTGAAACAGGATTTTGCATTAAAGGATCTTGGTGACTTGCATTATTTTCTGGGCATTGAGGTGACAAAGACTAGTGATGGCATTGTGCTTACTCAAGATAAATATGCTTCTGATCTGTTAAAGAGAGTGAATATGTCAGAATGCAAACCTGTTACAACACCACTGTCAACAAGTGAGAAGCTATCAGCTCATGAAGGTATTTCTTTGGGACCCGGTGATTCCACAAGGTACAAAAGTATAGTTGAAGCACTTCAGTACTTGACTTTGACTCGACCGGATATTGCTTTCTCAGTAAACAAGGTTTGTCAATTTTTGCATGCACCTACTGATGTTCATTGGGCAGCTGTTAAACGTATATTGAGGTATTTAAAGCAGGCGACAAAAGTTGGGCTCAAGATAAGTAAATCTAGTTCAAGGTTAATCAGTGGATTCTCTGATGCAGATTGGGCAGGATCTCTAGATGATAGAAGATCTACTGGAGGTTTTGCTATCTTTCTAGGAGGAAATTTAGTATCTTGGAATGCTAGAAAGCAGGCTACTGTGTCTAGATCAAGTACAGAAGCAGAGTACAAGGCTGTTGCTGATGCTACAACAGAAATAATGTGGATTCAAACATTGTTGAGAGAAATTGGAGTAAAATGTCCTCCTATGGCAAGGCTATGGTGTGATAATATGGGGGCTAAATATTTGTCATCTAATCCAGTGTTTCATGCAAGAACAAAGCATATCGAGGTGGACTATCATTTTGTTAGAGAAAGAGTAGTAAGGAATTTACTACAAATTGATTTTGTGTCATCGAAGGATCAAGTCGCAGATGGTTTCACCAAGGCTTTGGCAGTTTGACAAATAGAGAATTTTAAACACAATCTTAACCTCGCTCGGTTATGATTGAGGGGGGCTGTTAGATATCAATGAATTGTAACAAACCCAACGTGATAAGATATGGCTGTTGTATAATTGTTATAGAATAGAGATAAGTCAAGAGGTTGTTGTAGAATGTATCTTGTAGGATATCTTGTGTAACAAACAAACAACCATACTTATCACGTACTTTCTTGTAATCCACGTGAGAGGAGATTTCTCACCTATATAAACACGGAACCGCCGTCCAGAGAAGGCTTAAGGGCGTTCAACCAAAGCTTCATTTGTGCCTCTCATATTTACAGTGCACACGTACATGAGCTGGCGCCAGCCAACGCCCAAGCCGAGCCCGTCACCGACGACGGCGGGCTTGTTGGCGGTGACGAGTGGGTGGTTCTGTTGCTGTTGGCCACTGAAGAGCCTGCTGATGAGGGCTGAGGCTTAGAGGAGATAGGTGAATGATGGCGCACTCAGCAGAATCAACACGCCGGCGATCATCAGGCGGCGAAGGTATTTGCCCCACCAGGCCCCTCGGGTCGCCGGCTGCCGCTGCCTCTCGGCGCCGGTTGTTGTGGGCACGCCGCCGGCATAAGCGAACATGTGGGATGCCATGGGTGCTGTGGATTGTTTTGCCTTGGACGTGAAGGTTCTTGAGGGAGGTTTGGCTGTGTGGTGCTACTACCATGCACAACCATCACTTATATAGTTATATAGGAACCGGCTGGGGATTCCGTGGGTGGAGTTTCGCGCAAGCATGTGGGCCCAGCTTCTTTAGTCAGGCCGCGTGGACACGTGGTGGCAAGAAGATAGATGCTGCTTCCGATCGTTTTCTAATTCTCAATTGGGGGCGAGGAAAGGCAGAGACTGGTAAGGAGAGCAGCAGGCCTGCTGGATGGATAACAAACACAGGGGCTCCTCCAACAATTAGAGATAGTAGTATTTTTAGGCCAGTTTCACTACACAGCTACTAAGGTTGGTAACTAGATAACCGAGTCTGCTGGGTTCTATAGGTATGAAATTCTCCTCTAGCCGAGTTGGCTAGAGCGACTGAGTGGCATGGTCGGTCCAGAATGCCCGAGTTCGATTATTCCTCGCTGGAGTGGATCTATGGGTTTTTTTTTTTTGAAAAAGACAATATCACCAGTGTAGTCAGGGTTCGCAGGGGGGGATGTCTACAGGTAGAGAAGGTACTTGTTGTTGATGAAAAACCGTAGGGATATTAAAATTGCGATATGACATGTAACTCAATACTTATGAAACTCTATAAAACACTGATTGCCAATAACCCTAGACATTTTCTTGAACGTTCTTGCTATAAAGGAGGCGCCCGAATAACATAGCGCCGGTCTTTTTGGAAAACAAAAGGGAAAAGGAAATCAGTGGCCGAAACGTTGCACGAAAATAAATGGATCAGCGATCTTACCATTCCAGCTTCAACCTACCACCTCTTGCACGAATTCGTCACCTTGTGGAATCTAACACGTGGTATTGAACTACAATTGATATGCCAAGACAACATCTCGTGGAAGCTCACGCGAAATGGATATGATGTTACTCGGCGGTTCGTGCATACAAAGCTCAGTTTCTAGGATGCACCAAGAACCTCAGTCTTGCTGGTATCGAGCTCACATGGGGATCGCCGAAGTGCAAATTATTTGCATGGCTCATCTTACAAGGACAAAGTATGGACTCAGATAGGCTTGATAAGCGCTGCGGATGGTACCATAGTCCTACTTGCCCCTTATGAAAATGCGTCATAGAGATGGCCCACCACTTAGTCGCAGAATGTCAACACAAAAAGAGAATCGGGGTACAAACGACTATGTGTACATCTCACCTAGAACTTGATCCGAGCGCATGGCCATAAAGAGTGACATATGTCTGGAATGGTGGTATACCACGAAAGGCTACGCCTACACGTAGCTTAAATGTTCCGATCATTTAAGAGGAGAGAAACTCGAGAGTTTTTCGGCACCACAGGAAACAGTGCCCATAATTGTGGCAAAAATAAAGAATTAGGCGACCGTGATCCCCAAATGCCTAGAAAATCTCCTACCGCGATAGTAATCTTTTATATTAGTTTTAAGCATCTCTATCAATAAAATAGACATTGACTTATGTACATTCGTTCAAAAAAATACTATATATGCACTGAAATACCCTGTATGCACAACATATACATTGATCTAACAACGTTCCTGCTTCAATTCACTTGATTGGAGTATATGCGGCTGATGTAGTGCATGCAGCATTGCAGCATGCCTATAACGTGTCCAGGTTTATTTAATTCGGATGAAAAAATAGTGTGTGTAAGCGTTAATTACATACTCTACTGATAATGCAGCTAGGCATCCATGCATGATTGGTTTGCCACACTGCACCTGTCCGGCGGCCGGTCAACTGGCCAAGCACTAGCAACAATGCCACCGCATCGTCCGCATGAGGGGCGGACGACTGCGCGCGAGCCGTACGTGGGCCGGGGCATCGACAGGCGGCGGCACAGGCGTCGTCCAGCACAACTTTGCTTTTGGTGACGAGGCACCCAGTGTACAAGCTGTGCATACATACCAAAGGTATTCAGTGGCTCTTGTGTGCATGCATGAGTGCGGGCACGCCACGCCGCCCGTCGGCCGCCACGCCCTCGACCGTACCGGCATTCATGACTGCATGCATGACGTACAATGCCGCTGCTAGGGCAACGACAGCCAGGTAACATTGCTCCGTCCAAGCAAACGTTCTAGCTAGCTCATGACCAATAGTGCTCTAGTCACACTCATGATCGGCATCGGGAAATTAATGAATATATATGCTTGATACATTAACTGATTATGATCTGCTGGTCGGCCGAGGCCGGCTAGAGATCGATCGATTGGAAAACGACGACCGGGCCGCCGGGGTGGGTCAGGCCATGGGTCATGGGTGGTGCGTCAAAAGGTACGGTGGTGAGGCGTGCGGGAGAGATGACGCGACACGTGTGCAAGCTGCATGATTTTGTTTCTTTCGTACACGTGGCGACGTGGCGTTTGCGAGAGCCAAGTCTCGCGCGGCACGCCGTTTCTTGTCGACAAATAGAAAAACCCACCCTAGACATTCGAGAGGGAGATTGCATTGAGTATGTGTTAGATTTTGCACTGAGATTATTTCCGTTGGAAACTTAGTGGTACCGTTCTTTTGAATGAAATTGTGACACATGAGGAGTAAGCATAAGATGTTTTCTTGTTCATGATGGGAAATAAAAATGCTTGACAAATACCTTTTTTTTTCCTTGAAAGCACGACAAGAGGTTTGCATTATATAAAAATAATATAAAAAAGTCGAAGTGCTAGCGCATATATATATATATATATATATATATATATATATATATATATATATGTGTGTGTGTGTGTGTGTGTGTGTGTGTGTGTGTGTAACTGTTTCTGGGGAAAAATGTGCCCAAAAAATCGTACAGCTAGAGATGTGCCACGCACCTCCACAGCGACTACATACGGTAAAAAGGGCTCTGCAAGCCACACTAAGCGGACACGCAACTACAAAAACATGGCGTACCCACGCTAAATAGCTGCACAAAAAAAGAAAAGAAAGAAAAGAAAATAGTTCTTCATTATATAGGTATAAGTAAAGCAAGATTAGGCATTGTCTGGTAGATAACCAACTCATCACAAGCACTTGTCTCAAATGTTGCAGAATTATTTTCCAAGTAATTAATTAACTCTGCCATTAGTTGTGACTTGTGATTCGATTGTGCTGCTGAATGGAACACGTGCTCTTTGACTGAATACACGTGAGGTGGGCACAAAGAACGGACGATGACAGACTTTGAGTAAGAGCATGTGTACGAGAATAAATAATATTGTTGGCTATTGATTAGAATAAAAAATTATCCCTTGGGCACAGACGAAACCAGTACTGTTTTGACTTCTCATGCACTACAGTTGAAACAACATGATTGATTGGGATACTTCTTTATATGTTACTAAAGAAAATTGCAACTCCTATTGAGTATTGATGGCCATCAACGTGTCAATAACACGACCCGCGCTTATGTGTCACAGATAGTGGCAGATAAAGAATTTGAAAACAATGGCGGTAAAAGAATAATTCTTTGATTAATTGCCTTCTGGTTATGAGTTAGCATACATATGTACGTTGGGAGAAACGAAAATACATGCACATATATATCATGTCTAGTATATAGTACAATAATTTCTATGGTAAATATTGTACTGTGATTAAAATTAGAATAAGCCATGCATTTATCTTATACGATCACGTAATGTATCGTCGTGTGTAACATTTTAGGATGTTCAGGAGCCCTCGCATTACTTGTAAGAGCCACTAGATTGCCTGCTTGTCAGATTTGATGTATGGGTTTATCATAAACCGTTTGTGTGTGCTGATCTAAGTCAGCAAGTCGCTATAGTTGCATGCACCATGCAGTTGCGGACCTTCAACAAGATTGTGTGTTTGTGTATGTGGTGGTGGTGACCCACGAGTCAACGACTCAGCGTGAGAGAAACCCTCTCCATGTGGTGGTGGTGGGGGTAATTATATTGATTGACGTGGGTGCAAATTAAGAGGTACACACAAATTAACTATGTATTTTTAGAAAAGTGTCTCCTTGTCTGTTATGTTTGCCTTGGGTACACTTTCGTATACATTGAATCTAAATCCAAGCGTCTCTCTCTCCTTTATCTTTTCTCTCTTTTTAATATAATTTCCTCTCTCATCCGCTCATATTCGTCTTCCTCTCGCGGAGTCACGACTCTTGCGCCGCCGCCTCTTGTGCCTCTGGTGGCTTCCGCGCTCCTCCGTCGCTCAACACCAACCAATTTTGCCGAGCCGTTCCCACCGCCTCTACCGTCCGGCTCCAGTGGTGCCCTCGCTGCACCTGCTGCCTCTCCCGCCTTCTCCACGGGCCAGTGAGATGCCCTGGAGCTCCATCTAGAGCCGGGCACCAAACCCTAACTCCAAATCCTTATCCTCATTCAATCCAGTACTCCTTGCGATGCATTAAGCATTCAAAATTTATCCTAAAATATAGCTACATATGAGTTGTGAAGCCTGATTGAATGGGTGAACGAGCAAAAATATATCCCTATAGACATTAATTGTCTTATGGTCCCAATTGTTGCATGCATAATTCCTTTTAGTGAGCATGGAGATGTATAATGTAGGTATAGCTACCATATATACATAAATGAACATATTTAATCAAGGGTATATGAGATATTTTATCACACTTCTTAATCTGTCTTAAAAAGGCTAAACATAGCTATATTTTGTAATGTAGGTAGTATAAATTTAGATGATTGATGGATATGCAAATCTCGGTCTATTGGCGAGTAGTAAATCTCTACTTCTAGTGCTTAGACCTAAAAATTAATATTTAATGAGACAATCTCAAACCAAGGGACCATAGCCACCTTAGGCCTTAAGTCTTACGCGCGTCACCGGCCGGCCAGCCACCTTCTCGCCCTCTCAGCCATTCTGATCCGTGAGCATAGCTTTGTCGTCCGCGGTGACCTTGTCACCTTGCCGTTGGCTAGCTCGTGACGGGTCAAGCGTGCATGGCAACATGGGTGGATCAATCGACCAGGGAACTCAAATGTGAAACCAACGCAAGGGGGATGCAGCATGCGCCGGCGCCGAGGACGACAAGGCGGAGCGGCGCGGCGCGTGCTTGCTCTTTGCTTTTGTTTCTTCTGGGATAGATTGGGTGGGGTCAGCTCCTCTCCAGCATTAGCCGCCGCCGCGCGCCGCGGTGTCGTGGAAAGAAGGCAGCTTTCCCGACGATCGTCGCCGGCGGCGAAGGCCAAGTTAGAGACGATGGCTGGGCAACCAAAATATCCGAAGCCTTTCTGAACGCTCCAGCACGGCTCGTCATTGTTGGCGATCACAGAATGGAGCATTCGTCCCTCACACGTTAGTACCGGTTGTCTTAAAGCCCGGTACTAATGTATCCCAGGGGTTCCCGAGGGCCCTCGGACCATTTAGTACCGGCTAGTAACACCAGCCGGTAATAAATGGTGCCAGGGGGTTCCGAGGCCCCTGTGCATTTAGTACCGGCTCGTAACACCAGACGGTACTAAATGTTGGCATTTAGTACCGGCTGGTGTTACGAGCCGGTACTAAATGGGTCCGTGGGGTATAGTTCAAAAGGAAATCATATCCCACTCAATCGCAAGTGATGCATAGGTGGGATGATAGAGTGGATTACGCGCGAGGCCAGAGGTTGTGGGTTCGAATCCCACAAACCGCGCACGCGCATTTACGCGTGAAAAAAATCGCGTGACTTGTGACCGGTAAGCTTACAAATTTTTTTCTTTATTTTTTTGGCTCGAAACCCGTTAACACCAGCCGGTACTTAACTGACCGACCCTGCGGCCCCGTTAGTACCGGTTGCTGC
>JACEFO010000704.1:0-23695 GCA_015342445.1 Digitaria exilis | reverse complement strand
TTCACATAATCACCAAGCCATGCAAGGTGCAGCAACACCCCTACGCACCTAGCGTAGCACTTTCGGTGCATGTCATTTGGTGTCCAGGGTGTTGACTCTGCCATAACCCTGCACTACTTGTCATCAGACAAAGGCACAATGGAGCAACCACAATCGTCCGCGCTAGGGGGTCGGGGTCCCCCGAGCACTAGGAAAGATTGGTCTAAGGCCAATGAAGACTAGTAGGGCCGATGTGGTCATGGAGGAGAAGCGACCTGACCCGCCTTATGGAAGGTACCACAAGGGGCAAAACGTCCCACATTGGAACCTTCACGGTGAAAGAATGGCCCCCTACGGACGACTAACGTTGGCGTGCCCTGACCACTCTAGAGCGAGCCCCATAAGGCGCGCCTTCCCCATAATGAAGCGATAATTACGGTAAACCACAGTGACAATGGCTGTATCAGAAGGGGACACCCGCCACATACACGTCTCATCCGCTGATGGCGTCCCCAAGCTCCCTGGGATCCCATCCGGGGTCATTAACCTGGAAAAAGATCTTCTAGGGCCACCAAGCGGGATGCGACCCCACCAATGGGGTCACTTGCGGATCCACTTGCACTCTGAGGGCATCGTAAAGGGTACATTCGTCGTACGCAACCAAGAGATAATTGTCTCCCCGAAAACCCTGGGAAAGTCTATAAATAGACTATCTAGGCATATGTAAAGTGGGACGAAAGTTGATCGCACCTTGGTGTGAGCTTCGGACGCTCCATAATACACCACTCCAAACACACATACGTAGACAATGAAGGGGAGCCAAACCATGGTGGTCTACTATCTCATGCACCCACACCAGCACACTGCCAAACATTGCGGGCCCGACCAGCCATGGGAGGACGGATCCACACCCCACTTTACTGGATTTGTCAAGCCCGAGCAGGCTTGAAGGAGAATCGAAAGCAAGTAGGTTTTTGGAAGAGATGGGATGATGAAGAAAGAGACCTCGAGGAAGAACAGGATGGGATACGCGCGGGCTACTGGCTTCAGCCCGGTGGGCTGCCACCACTGCTATTTAGATCCAGGCGGCAGCGACGGATAGGGGATGGCCTAGTGAGGGCCTTGGCGGCGGGGACCACTGTCGCCTGTGTAGATGACGTTTAGACATCATGTTTGATCATCTGACTTATTTATAAATTTTGGATAAATACTAAAATAAACATGTCACGATGAAAATATAGTTAATGATAAAGCACACTATAAATAGATAAATAACTAATATTTGTATAATTTTTTTAAATAAGACTAATGGATGGAGTGGAGACGATAAAAGTGTGATTTGTCAGCAATTTGTTGACGCACTTTTGGTCAACACGAAAGCGCTAGATCGCGCGGTCGTCAAGATTCTCCTCGCCGGAGCTCCTGAGTGCAGCCGGTCAGACCGCCTGTAGGGGCCGGTCAGACCGCCTGTAGGGGCCGGTCAGACCGCCTATAACAGAGGCGCCGTGAAAGCCTACGATCACAACCTCGGGAGGGACCCCGTCGAAGATTGCAAACCTAGGGTTGTTCTAAGGTCCGCAAGGCCACTTAGAACGTCCTAGAACGTCGTGGAGACGAAGAACGAAAGCAAAGGGGTTGGAAAAGCTAGGGTTTGGAGACAAAAAGTAAGACAATAATTTGTACGATTGGGTAGCGGTCCTCAATCGGTCACGGCCCTTTATATTTATAGGGTGGGGAGTTGTTGCCCCACAAGGAAGTCCTTGTACAGATCTAAAAACGTGTAAAAACCTGATTCTACTCGGAATCGGGGACAGGCGGTCAGATCGCCTGTGACAGGCGTTTAGACCGCCTGGCACATTGCCAGATCGGCTACAGGGCCCAGCTGGTCTAACCACTTGTGCAAGCGGTCTAGACCGGCTGTCCCAGCCTGATCGGCTTTAAGCCATTTTTGGTCGTCAACATATGCCCCCCTATTTTTGGTAAAACTTTGTTTACCACAAAACATTTAATCAGACTAAGGGAGACCCTCTATTGTCGGCCATTTTTTCCCTAAGGGCGATATCACATATCGGTCATATCCTTTCAAGCATGTTGCCAAACACTTGGATGATATTTCTTCAAGTACTTCAGTGCCCTTGGCAACTGAAATCCTTGCAAAGTCTCCACCATATTGGAATTCCCAGAACAAAACTTCACAATACGATATGGTCCTTCCCAATTTGGCGACCATTTACCAAATTTGTTGCTCTTTGTTCCTATAGGTAAAATAGTCTTCCACACTAAATAACCAACTTGAAAGGATTTGAGTTTTACCTTCTTGTTATATGGTCGAGCCACTCTTCTTTTATCCTTTTCAATCTCCTCCAAGGCCTCCAAACGCTTATCGGTCACATCATCAATATTATCCATCATCAAAGCACAATATATGCTAGCATCAAGATCATTTTGCTTAGCCAATCTATAAGCAGCCAGATTTACCTCAACGGGCAAAACGGCCTCTTGACCACAGACAAGCTCAAATGGAGTAACCTTAGTAGCACCATGTCTAGAAATATGATGCGCCCATAATGCTTCAGATAATACCTCGTGCCACCGCTAAGGATGATCTTCAATCTACTCCATTATGAGCTTGATCAAAATCTTATTGCTAGACTCGGCTTTACCATTAGCTTAAGCATAATATGGAGATGAATTGAGCAATTTAATACCATAGGATCCAACAAACTCACGTACCTCTTTAGAAATAAACGACGTCCCTTGATCTGTCATCAATGTTTGAGGAATCCCAAATCTATGAATAATATGCTCAGTAATAAACTCAATCACCTCTCTATGTGTCATGTTCTTGAGGGGAATTGCTTCAGTCCACTTGGTAAAATAATCAGTAGCCACAATCACAAAACAATGACCCTTGGATGAAGGAGGATGAATCTTACCAACAAAATCTAAACCCCATCCTCTAAAGGCCATGGTTTAATGATCGGATGCATCAACGCAGTAGGCGCAATCTGACTATCCCCGAACTTTTGACACTCTTCACATCCTTTGTAGTAATGAAAACAATCGGCTATCATTGTAGGCCAATAAAAGCAAAGCCCGCCTAAGGAGCCACTTCATCATTCGAGCCGATTGATGTGTACCACAAATTCCTTCATGAACCTCTGCCATAGCCAATCTAGCTTGATCAGGATCTAAACATTTCAAAAGCAATCCATCCATGGTCCGACGATATAGTTCACCATCAATCAAAGTACACTTGAAAGCCCATCGTCGGACTTTTCGATCCACTGACTGCTAGGATCCTGCAAATACTTCACCAGAAGCTCCCTCCAATCACCAGCATCGGCCACAACAGATTGAAAATCATTATCAGCTGAATCGGTGTTTTCAGAGGTGCAGGCGGTCAGACCGCCTGTACTGGCGGTTAGACCGCCGTGCCGGTCAGACCGGCTGTAACAGGCGGTCGAACCGCCTGTTCCAGAGCAGAAACATCGGCTTCATAAAACATCGGCCTCTTTCATGAAAATTTCTTTTCTGAACATTATAGCCTGATGCTTGCTGCGCCAACGCATTAGCTCTAGGATTCTCTTCTCTTGGTACATGATAAATGATAAATTCATCAAAGCAAGATATAATATCTAAACACTTATCAAGATAAGCATTCAAAAATCCATCCAAGCATTGACAAACTTTAGATACTTGCTGAACTACCAAAAGAGAATCACCATATGCTTCCAAATGTTTTATTCCCAGGTCATGTAACATCTCCAACCCAAATAATAAAGCTTCATATTCGGTTTGGTTATTAGTGCACTTATGATCTAATCGGTTAAGTGCCTAAAAAACAACACCGTTTGGTGAAATAAGAATAACACCAACTCCACAACCACTTTTACAAACCGATCCATCAAAATGCAATTTCCATGGAGTAAAAGTAATATAGCCGACATTTAAATCAAGATGTTCACTAATCCTATGTTCAACAATAAAATCGGCAACGATTTTTCCTTTCATAGATTTCAATGGCTTAAAGACTAAATCATATTCAATTAAAGCATAAGCCCATTTGTCAATCCTACCACTCAATATAGGTCTATGCAACATATATTTAATTATGTCGGCTTGACTAGCAACTATGCAAGTATTTAGCAACAAATAATGCCTCAGCTTTGTACAAGCATTATATAATGATAAACATAACTTCTCAATAAAAGTATACCTCGTTTCGGCGTCCAATAATCTTCTAGTTACATAAGCAATAATAAATTCCTTCCCTTCGGTCTCTTGGGTCAAAACAGCACCAATAACACTTTCTTCGGCCGCGATATATAATTTAAAAGGAACTCCTCTCCTAGGCGCCCCAAGAACCGGAGGCGAAGATAAATAATACTTGATCTCATCAAATGCCTCTTGCTGTTTTGCCCCCCAAGTGAATTCAGCATTATCTTTCAGCCGAAGCAAAGGAGTAAAAGCATTCACTTTTTCCGACAAATTGCAAATAAACCTTCTCAAATAATTCACTTTGCCCAAGAATTTCTGCAACTCTTTCTTAGAGCTAGGCGCCTGCAATTTGCCAATAGTGTCGGCCTTCTTTGGATCAATCTCTATGCCATTCTCATGAACTATGAAGCCCAAAAACTTCCCGGCCGACACACCAAAAGCACATTTGAGTGCATTCATCCTCAAACCATACCTAGCGCATCCTTTCAAATGCAAGTCTCAAATCGGCCAAATGAGAACCACTTTTAGCCGATTTAACAACAATATCATCGATATAAACTTCCAAGATAATACCAAGCAAACCACGGAAGATCAAATTCATCGCCCTTTGATAAGTGGCACTGGCATTATTTAAACCAGAAGTCATAACAATCCACTCAAACAAACCAACAAAGCCTGGACATACAAAAGCCGTTTTGGATATATCCTCTTCGGCCATAAATATTTGATTATAACCAGCATTACCATCAAGAAAGCTAATCATTCTATGTCCAGACGCAACATCGATAAGCATATCGGCTATTGGTATAGGACATTCATCTTTAGGAGTAGCACGATTAAGATTTCTAAAATCAATACACACTCTAATCTTACCCGTTCCCTTCTTTTCCATGGGCACAATATTAGAAATCCACTCGGCATATCGACAAGGTCTAATAAACTTTGCTTCTAATAACCGATTTATTTCCTCTTTAACTCGGTCATAAATTTCAGGATTAAAACGCCTAGTCGGTTCTTTATAAGGCCTAAAACCAGACTTAACAGGCAACCGATGCTCAACAAGCTCTCGGCTTAAACCAGGCATTTCATGATAATACCAAGCAAAGCAATCGACATACTCTTCTAACAACTTTATTAATTTAGATTTAAAAGCAGGATCTAAATTCTTATTTACAAATGTCGGCCTAAACAAAGATCCATCACCAATGTCTACCTCCTCAAGAGGATCGGCCGACGTAAAACCACATCCTAGCTTGCTTATATCATCAAAATCTTCAATGGCTTCACACATATCGTTCTGATGCGACCGATAGTGTTCAAGTCTCTGCTGCAACCACTCTCGATTATCCATTAAATCATATGAGATGATTTAACCGATTGTGCATCGGCTTTATGACAGCAGGGATGAAGCCATTCTTAGTACAGCTGATAAACTCAAATTCAGAAAATCTAAGCCTGACAAACATCTAATATCATCATGAATGCCAATAAAAAAGCTATCAGCTAAAGCAACACAAGCAGAAGTATCACCATGCACAACTTCTACGTCATCATCTACCCATTGAATTAAACATTGATGCAAAGTAGAAGGAATGCATTGGTTTGCATGAATCCAATCACGACCTAAGATTAAACTGAAGTTACCTTGAGTCTCAGCGACAAAGAAAGCAGTGGCCAAGGTCTTGCTCCCAATAGTAAGCTCCATAGAAATCAACCCCTTGGCACTAATAGGCTCTCCTCCTCCAATGCCGCTGACGGTCATGTTGGTCTTGATCAGCTCCGAATCTGAACCGCCAAGCTTCTTGTACAAAGAATAGGGCATCAAGTTCACAATAGCCCCTCCATCGACCAACATCCGCGAGATTGGCTTTCCATTGATATGTCCCTTCAGATACAAAGCCTTCAAGTGATTGTCTTCAGCTTTAGGTTTTTGGAATATAGCTTCCATGGGACCAAAATAAAGATGAGCAACCTCCTCCTCCGAAAGCATGTCCCCATTCATGGACATATGAAGCACATTCACATCAAGATTCATGCGCTCTAGAGAAGAACTGTAATCAACAAGCTCTTCATCGTCCTCATCAGTGGGAACCGATGTCGACTTGCCATCACGAGCCGAAGAACTAAAAGAAGAAACTCTGGGCGCTTCTGCGTCACCCGGTCTGACCACCTGTACAGGCGGTCTGACCGCCTGAGCTGCGGTCTCTGAATGACAGGTGGTCTGGACCACCTGTGCAGCTGGTTGGACCGCCTGTTGGCCTTCCTTCGGCTTCCACTCCTTCTTCTATGGAATCATGGGCTTGACTTGGTTGAAGAATTCATCTCTCGCTTCTCCAACTCTTGCTCTTGTCTCTCCCGAAAACGAAGTCTCTGAAGCTTCCTCTTTTGCGTGCAAGTCAACCCGTCGGGACACCACTTTGGAAGAAAGCGCTGCTGAGTCTTGGTAGCACTAGATCCCTGGTCTTCCACTACCTTTTCACTGGAAGTCGGTTCCATAGCCAGACTCTTCTCGATAGGAACATCCATAGTTCCAACTTCCAACTTGAATAATATCGAACTCAGTAGTTCTCTCTGAGTCCACATCCATGCTTGCTCTTCCTCCTTCTCTTTGGGTCGATAAACCTGCTTCAGAGGAGCCCTTGGCAGTTGACCCTGACGGGCGGTCTGACCGCCTGTTACAGGCGGTTTAACCGCCTGTGTCCAGCGTCCTGGACCAGATTGGTGGAAAGCTGATAGGTCATGTCTGGGGTACACAATCCTGTCATGTATGCGTCTTCTTGGACCTTCCCAGCCAGGATGAAACAAAGGCTGCATTGTTGAATGATATGGCACCCACATCACTCCATTGTTATCCTACACCGGATCCAGATTCATGTGAGGAGGCGAAGGAATCCTCTCATGCTGAATCGGTGATCTCATTCTTTTTTTAGCGGCCGATCGCTCGGAACGGCCTTTTGTTTAGTGTACTTGTCATAAAGCGTATTAAATATGACTTTGGGCTTCTGAACACCCTGCTCCTTTGCCACGTTCATCTTCCAAGTACCAACTTCTGGAACTTCGGAATTAGCATCTTTGGGCGTCTATGGGGACAGGCGGTCTGACCGCCTGTAGCAGAGCAAACCCAGGCGCTCGCAATTCAGGAGTAACGACCAGCCCTTGCCCCCTTGTCCAGAAGATTTCTGTGACCTTGAATGACTCTTTACCATCAGCCGTCTTCTCATAAGTCACTTCTCTAACCGATTCTTTCGAAGACGGTCTTTCTTCTCCAATCACCACGTTCTTCCCTTTGGTAGATTTGGCTTGATGCGGCCGAACCAAGACCTTGGGCTGCTGCAACTCCATGGTGTTGACCGGAAAAGGAGTCTCATCAATTTGCATCTCATGAAACTTCAAACGGCTCTCATTAATAGCCGATTGAACCTGTCGAGGGAAGACATTGCAATCATTAGTAGCATGCGAAAAAGAATTATAAAACTTACAATAAGCACGCTTTCTCAATTCTTCCATAGGTGGTATAACATGAGAAATCTTGATGTAACCAAATTTGTGCAATTCATCAAATATACGATCACATTTGGACACATCAAAAGTGAACTTTATATCTGATTCTTATGAATCGGCTTAAGAGATGAGCATGACACAGTTTTCTTATTAGCAGGCCATACAAACTCTGCTAAATAAACATCATTATCATCGTCGGTTGAATCATCGGATTCATAATCAACTATATGAACATTAGCCCGACGTGTCTTAAAACTCTCTTTCTCTTTATTCATTCGGCCTTCAGCTACTTCAGCTCTAATATGCACTTGTGCGACCGAATAGTAATCACAATTGTCATTTTTTTCCCTAATAGAGGATTTTAAACCTCTAAAGCATAGGCCAGCAAGATCAACCTCAGAAATAGAAAAATTAAAGCAATGGTTTTTAATGTCTTTAAATCTTCTCATAAACTGAGAGACAATCTCATCCCAACCCTGTCTAACCGATGCTAAATCTGCTAATTTCATCTCATGGTTGCCACTATAAAAATGATCATGAAACTTACGCTCTAGTTGATTCCAACTCGTAATAGAACCAGGGGCTAATGAAGAAAACCAAGCACAAGCAGTACCAGTAAGTGACAATAAGAACAAACGTACTCTAAATGCTTCATAGTTTCCAGCCTTCCCTAGTTGAGCTACATATTGACTAACATGTTCCCAAGTGGTGCGCTCATCATCTCCACTAAACTTTACAAAATCAGGCAAGCGCCACCCATTGGGAAAAGAAATAGTATCAAAACTAGAATGATAAGGTTTTTGATATACTCTAGTATTACCAAAGTCAACACCTAGCTTATTTCTCACATCAGACAATTCATCCCTGAATCTAGTAAATTCGGCCCATTGGGGATTTTGTTGAGCCGAAGATTGCATAGAATTCATATAATTCAAGTGAGGTGATTGCCTATTCTGCATATCTCTATGTGCATTGAAAACATCATCGGGAATACCACCCGAATTTGTAGTATGCATAGTCGTGGAATAAGTAGCGCCTGTTGTAGCTACTGGACCAGCACGGCCAGCGGAGACCGAATTTGGAACAGTAGACAGCGGCAAAGGTTGCTCTGGCACGAATACCATAGCATTGGTTGAATTCATCTGACCACCAGAACTGGCGGTCTGACCGCCTGTAGCCACGGTCTGACCGCCTGTCGCGGTCTGACCGGCCTGTCGCGGTCTGACCGCTGTCGCGGTCTGACCGGCTGCAGATCCAACCGCTGCCGACCCACTTGTGTTGACCATGTTCGGTCTGAGCATATTGGGTGGTGGTTGAGTCTGTCCAGTAAAATAATTCGGTGGCATACCATAAAAATTATTACGCTCAGGTATTTCATGAGTATCTATAGATTTACCCTCTAGTTTTTCGAGCCGTTCTAACAATTGTTCAATTAATGCATCACGATCCGAAAAACCCAAAACCATAGGAGTAGATGTAGTAGGGTGAGGTGCAGAAGTACTTACATTGTCAACTACCTCAACTTACTCATCTTGAAGGAAGGCATTACGAAGTCTCGAACACTTTTTGCCGAACGATCTTCACGACCTTTCCGAAACGTCTTCAAGAACTCCGCCTCGAGGTGTTTCTGGAGCGCCACGTACCTCTCATGATATTCAACACTAAGATCTTCAAGCGAGGTCGTCACGATGTTATCTTCTCCAACGTCGAAGCCCATAGTGCTAGGGATAGTAGATCGGTCTTCAAAAACCAGATTTATGTCCCCAGCGGAGTCGCCAAAATATGTTGACGCACTTTTGGTCAACACACGAAAGCGCTAAATCACACAGTCATCAAGATTCTCCTCGCCGGAGCTCCTGAGTGCAGCCGGTCAGACCGCATGTAACAGAGGCGCCGCGAAAGCCTATGATCACAACCTCGGGAGGGACTCCGTCGGAGATTGCAAACCTAGGGTTGTTCTAAGGTCGGCAAGACCACTTAGAACGTCCTAAAACGTCGTGGAGACGAAGAACGAAAGCAAAGGGGTTGGAAAAGCTAGGGTTTGGAGATAAAAAGTAAGACAATGATTTGTACGATTGGGTAGCGGTCCTCAATCGGCCACGGCCCTTTATATTTATAGCGTGGGGAGGTGTTGCCCTGCAAGAAAGTCCTTGTACAGATCTAAAAACGTGTAAAAACCTGATTCTACTCGGAATCGGGGACAGGCAGTCAGACCGCCTGTGACAGACGGTTAGACCGCCTGGCACATGGTCAGATCGGCTACAGGGCCCAGCCGGTCTAACCGCTTGTGCAGGCGGTCTAGACCGGCTGTCCCAGCCTGATCGGCTTTAAGCCATTTTTGGTCGTCGACCCAATCATCACCCCAAACATCCTCTATTGTGCTTCAGCCGGAGACTGGAAAAGTAGTGTTATTTGGTTTTTCATGTTGCGACTAATTAATCATACACCATTCAAGTAATTACTTGCACTATCCTACCGTGCAACCACCACTGTCTACAGTGGCACCTGCAAGACGTCGGCCTAATACTTGTTTAAGTCTGCGTCACAGTACGTACTTGTCTTTGCCTCGCCTTGAAGTTCCTGGCGAAGTTTGATGGATCTCCTCAGATCGTTTGGGCCATTGGGCTCTCGAAACTTTTATGTGGCGTCATAAGTCGTCGGTGACTCGGTGCAGTGCCTCCTTGCGGTAAATTTGTACGGTTGCCAGCACTTATGCTGAAGTTGTTCCCACCCCCAACAACACTTTTTTAACCTATACATATATAACTTGCAAAACGACTACTTACTGTATTTGATCAATGACTTTGGCAAAACCATAATGTTCAGTATATAAGTTCTAAACTCTAAAGCAATGTTAAGCAACACATTTTTGCAATATGTATAGTGGAACCGGAGGAAGAACCACGTCTTCGTCTTTGTCGACGTCGAGAGACTTCCCTGCCGGCTTTCAGAGCACCGTGCTTTGGTGCGGAGTGGTCGGACGGGACGGCGGCCGCTGAGCGTTGGGACGTTGGTACGTGCACTGAAGCCAAGTTGACTTTGTACGACGCAGCATGGAATTTGTTTTCGGGCGACATCTCCATTTTCTAGTGAGGCGGCACGTCCATGCCACGAGAAAAGGACGGCGTGCGGAGCCAACGAGGCAAATGAGCCATACTGGCCGTCTGGCGTCCGGCCTGGCCCGATCATCTCTTCTGTGCAGTTATTAAGGCTTAAGGGAGAAAAACATTCTGGCTTTTCGTTCGTCTGTCAAATGTTTTTTTTTTTTTTTGCTATCCCGTTATCGCACCGTCCACACACATTGAATAGCCATGCCTCAGTTTTTTATCTATACCCTAAGCTCCATACAAATTTTGCTTTACATAATTTTTTTTGAAGTAGAATGAACATAGACAAATAAATGTCTTACCCATTGTTAAGTAGAAATGATGCTGTTTTTAACAAATCTCTAATAAAATATTTTCTATACATTGGCTCCACTTTTGGAGTCAACCGGAAAAGCATGAAGAAGACATGCATGGCAGAGGATGGAGACGGTGGCAATGCAGATATGTTTCGACAATGGATGGAAGATTTAGTAATAAGACTGCCTTATAATATATTTTATATAAACTATTTAGGTTCATGCTTGTATTAACTTTTTCTTTAATTGAACTTGTGATGGACGGAAGATCTATTCATGATGAAAATAATGGGCCATAGCTTCTTTTGAAGTAAAGTCCAATACTACCATCATTATCTATAAAAAATTTATCCGAGAGAATCAATTAGGGGATAGGTAATGATTTTTTAAAAAAAAAACTATCAAAATGTGGGACCAAATGGAGCGACGAGAGGGTTGTGAATATAGCCTTTCAAAATTCTCAATGAGAATAAGGTCTATGCCTCGATTGCCACTGTAACACGCCAAATTCAACTTTTAGATTTTTTCGGGAAATTTCAAGGAGGCTTTATTAATTTTCTAGGATTTATTGATATTGTTAGGCATAATAATATTTTTCTAAAATAAAAATATAAAAATAAATATAGAATCACTTTTTGTTTGATGCGGTCCTGCTAGTGCATTTCAGTTTTGAGTGTTGGATTCAGTTTGTTTGGATTCAATTGTGTGTGTTTGAATTTTGGCAAACCATTCAACGTTCCTTCTCTTTTCCTTTTATTTTTTTTTTCTCAGTCCGAATCCAAGCAGTCGGCCCAGCGCCTCTCCTCTCTTCCCTTTCTTCCGGCCTGCTCTTCCTCAGCCCATCTAGCGGCAGCCCATCAGCTCGGTCCATCCCTTCTCCATCGCAGCTCTCTCACTGGTGCGTGGGCAGCTCCTGGGCCGCACGTCCCCAGGTACCGAGCGCACGAGCCGCCCAAGCCGGCCTGCTGGTGAGTTTGCCTGCAGGAAGGAGCATGCCCGACGGCAAGAACAGAATAGCAATTGCCGAAGAAATGTTTCTTCTTGTTTTCACACTATTATTTCTTGTTGATGCTCCATGTATTGCAATAGAAATTTTTAACACCCGAAATATAACAACGCACGGGCAGAATCTAGTTCAACTCTTATTCATATAAAACTGTTACGTTATGTATGCCCATTGTTCTTAGATTCACCTTTCACCCTCGTTCAGAATTAGAAGATACAAGTATATTAAAAAAAATAGAGACAAGTATCAGCTACAATAATAAAGTAGAATCTTATGTGGCCGTTAATTTCATTTCCACTTACTATTTATTGTTTCCTTTCGAATATAGTTTGGAGGGATCTACAAACTTGGAGCTGGCATCATTATCAGCAGCCTGAAAACTACTGTCCAAAAAGATGCTACTGACTTTGCCGCTTCACGCAGGCCTTGCTTGTTGTCAGCAACATGATCATACCAGAGTCTCACGCGCGCGGCGTCACCCAGGAAAGCAAACCGTTTCCCTGCTGCCATGTTTGCATCCATAAACAGATAACGAAATGAAGCTCACCTCGGCACGCAGAGACGAATCAAAATGGCGCGCTCTCTCAACCAGCGCCGCTACACTAGTGGCAGTACTCGTGCTGCTGCTCTGCCTCAGTTCCCTGCACCACGACGCCTTCGCCCAGAACAAGTCGTCGCACAAGGCGGCCTTCCTTTCGCCACACAACGCGGCCCGCGCCGAGGTCGCCGTGGCCAACCTCACGTGGAACGCCACCCTCGCCACCTACGCCCGCCGGTACGCCGCGCGGCGCGCCGCCGAGGACTGCAAGCTCGTGCACTCGCGCGGGCCGTACGGGGAGAACATCTTCTGGGGCAGCGCCCACGGCGGCGGCCGCGACGAGTGGGCCGCCGCCGACGCGGTGGCGTCGTGGGTGAAGGAGAAGGCGAGCTACGACTGCGAGAGCAACCGGTGCGCGGCGCGGCGCAAGTGCGGACACTACACGCAGGTGGTCTGGGCCGGGACGAAGAGGCTCGGCTGCGCCGCGGTGGAATGCGGCGATGGAGGTGGCACGTTCATCATCTGCAGCTACGACCCGCCGGGCAACGTCGATGGGAAGCCGCCGTACCCTGGGTGTGGCCGAGATTCAATTGTTTGACCGGTCAATGAACCACAATTTAAATGAAAAATGGTTAGTATTTGATGAAAATTTTAACATTTAACACTTCCCAAGAATTATTATGGTTGACAAATAAGGAAATATGGTGAGGATATAAGGAGAAAGATAGGGAAAGATTACTGTTTATATGTATGTTAGACAATATAAAGTGGAAGATATAAATATAAGCAAAGAATTAGGATTAATTCAACGCTTTGCACCGAGGGAAATATGTTGGCTTATATAGGCCTCAGCAATAGCAACAAAAGTTAAGTTTAGCTAAATGCTTAGAATAATTTGGTTTTGTTTCAGTCTTCACTAAAATGGGTGAATTTCGCCGAAATTTGATCGTTTCCGACCGAATCCCAAATCCCTTCCACGTGTGTTGAGGTCCGTGAGCGAGTAGACGAGGACGTCACCTCAGCTAGCCTAATGGGTGGGTTCATCCCTGTTGGTAGAAGTTACAAGGGCTTCCAAGATTCTTCAATGCATTTTTTGAAGGCAAGGCTTTTTATGTAATGTAGCGAGCGATTTACCGTGATTCAAGGTAATATAGTGATTGATAGAAGTGCGCTGCCCGGCAGTGGCGGAGCTAGCATTTCAACTTAGCCTATGTCCAATTGATACTCTAATACACAATTTCTTATACCATTATAAAATTTACCAAACAATATGGTTATAAATACGGTATATTTACCAAACGATATATCTGTCCAAATATCTATTTATGCAAGTTGAAAATAACTAAAAGTTCAATATAAATATATTAAAAATATATAATAGAAACTAGGAAGGTTTTCGCGATAGATATATAAATACATTAACAATATAATAGAGATAGAAAGGCCTCCAGGGGCATTGGGCTGCCATTCCAAACTTTGTAACTCAAGCTCGCAGAATATTGGGCTGCCTATTCAAATCTTGCTTGCATGAGCTCCAGTTATTTGCAAAGTTTGCACAATTTTGGGCTAGCTGAGTTAGGCCAGCACAGAAAAAAAAATGATAGAATGATGGGGAGGGGGTGTGGGGTGTGGGCGGATTTTGAGTAATTTTAAGAAAATGTTGATGTTTGTACACCCTGACATGATTCAATATAGAGATTGGAATAAAGAAATAAAAGACGAATCTAAAAAGGAACTTCTGTGTATCTATGGGTGTGTTCGGCAACGCTTGCTGCAACCGGCTGCAGCTGCAGGTGCTGCAGCAGCTACACCCCCGTGCTGCACAAGCCAACAAGTCCTAAAAGATTTGCATATAAACAGCTTGGCTGTACAGCAGGAATAGCCGAATGGCTTGGCTGTGCAGCAGCATCAACAGCCGTTAAAATCTCAACAGAGCACTCTCTATGTGTTCTGTACTTTTATTGATGGCCTCTCTTCCAAATGGCCCACCACCAAATTAGTGTTGATCGATGTGGCCCGAAGAAACTTATATCGTGTGATAAGCCGGTACAACATGGGCTCTAGAGAATTTTAAACTACAGTTTCTCGTATAAAAAAGTCGAGTACAGCAACTAATAAGCCAACCACAAGTAACAATATCGAGGTAAAATATACTCATGATGTGGCACAGTGGTAGTATTCAATTATTCATGGAAGCAACACGTTACGAGTCATGGAGAAACAGAGAGATGCAACCAGGGGTAGCGTGTGGCCTACTTCTCTTTTCTTTATCAACTTCTCTTTCATTTATTTATTGAAATTTTTAGATATTTTTTTAATATATCTTCATTTATTGAATGGTCTCTTTGCGCTCCCTGTTGTGTTGGACTTTAGTTTTGGTTTGGGCCTTGTTCATCGATGAGCTACTGAGCTGTATAGCACATACTCCTTGAGGTTATTTGGGCCAGACCTTGGGGCTGCCAGCCCCCAGCCCGGGTAGATCCGCCCCTTATCCAACCTGGGTCAATCTTCTCGAACATTATTTTCCACTTGTCCATTCAGGCGGCTCTCTCTGCTCTCCGTCCGGTTGGCTGGCCAGCGCCGGCTGGCTGCCCATCGCGTCAGGCCCACCAGTAGCTGGGGCGCCGAGCAAGCGCGGCCATCTTTGCAGCTCCGCGCCGAGCATCTGGCAGTGGCAGCATTGGATCGGATTGGAAGGCACCCCGAGCGTTTTCGGTGGCCCCAATTCAGCCGAACGGCTGGCGGCGTCGGCAGGGAATGGTTGGTGCCACATCTACTCATCTAGCTGGCTATGCAGTCATTTTTTTTTTTATGGGATGGTATATTAACGAAGAGAGAGGTGAAATAAGTTTTATGGAGATAAAGCCTACATACACGAATAGCTTGTGACTTGCATAATCTAGGAAACAATAATAGATAAAACTATTCATTGAGAGAAGTGTGTTTCATTTAGTGTAAAACTCTTTAGATGACGTGTCACTCTAAGTAATCGTGTCCATGAAACTTTTATTGATAATTACCTAACTTCGTTCTCTTTCTCTCTCGTTACATGTGTCTTTAGGGTTTTGCACCACCTATTCCCCTCTCTTCTCACTACCCCCTTAAGGCAACCACAATGGGAGAAAAAAGGAAGCATTAAATCATTAATGCTACAATAGAAATGCACATTAGCCATTATAGAGATTGACCATAGACAAGATTCTCTTAGAATGCACCTCAATCTTAAGGTGCACCATAAGACAATAAAAAAGTGTTGAATCTCTCCCTGTCCTCTCTTTTGCATCTCTCACGCCTTGGAACATAGGGCAGTTGGATATATGAATATTTTTTTATTATCTGAAATGGACCCTCCATTTCAGTTTGACACATTGTGCGGAGAGCAATAGCTATGGTCACTACATGATGTCAGACCTTAAGGTCATCTCGGCAGCACCACATTTCCCTTGCTCTTATTTTTTGGAACACAGCGAGATAGTTTGTTAGCTGGCACGCGGTAGCCTATTTTTTATTTTTTTTCAGTCTGAACTTTTCATACATTCCAACAAGAACCAGAGCAAATTTTATTTTCTCTTAGAAATTTTCTTGTGGTCTTAAATATGCTTTTAGACTAATTTAAATTTCTTTGTTATGGAGCAAAAATTTGTACTCCCTCTTGTCAAATCGACCACCTGAGCTCCCACAAGCTGCATAGGAGGAACGCTGCAATAAAACTAGCGCACCACCACTGTAGAACGACTGTTATCACAGTGCTCGATGCTCCTACTATAGTTTTGACGAGTTCAGCTGGCGTTGGGGGATTGATGAACACATGAAGAGGTGCCGTGACCTGACCTTATGGGACAGCGATATGCGCGTGCGATCCGTTGGTGAGGCAAATTAAAGGTTCGGTGGTCTGTCGCGGCCAACCTTCGGATGTCGATATCTGGTTACTGGAGTGGCGTATGAATTAAACTGCAGCTTCATTTATCGCCTCATCGACGATGGTGGTTATTAGCTAAAACCAATAAGTCCTGCTGAATGCTGACCATGACATCGAAAGACCTGTCGTCTCTCGTCGCTGCCAGATCAATTCTTTCATCAATTCCTTTCCACGCTGCCGTGTCAGGTCCTACTTCGCTTGGCTTGCACTTAGACTGGGCGCATTAGTTCTGTTGGTGGACCCGGCCGGGGAAGGAACGTTGCTGACGTGGATGAACTAACCGAGACGGCCGGGACGCAGTCACACAGCAGATCGATCGATCGGGTGCAAGTCCAGCAGTGCGCTTAATGCACAGTTCACATTGGTCGGTCAAGCTTTCGCATCACGTCGACTTGCTAACTGCAAGCTGCTGCCAACCTCCTCTGCCATTGCCAGTTTGCCAGTTTGAGCGCTAACTACAATTAGAGCCTCGCTTAATTACATGCTAGCTGCAAACCTCCTCTTGCCATTACTAGCTCGCTGACCTGCCGTCGTGCTACGAGGGCTACTACTATGCTGTTGACTGCACGGTTCTCAACAAAAAATGCTGTTGAGTGCACGGTGTGAGTTTATCGCAACATAGGGGCATGCACAACAGTTTAAACAATTTTGTCTATTTAACACATATAGACAACTGAATAGAAAGTTTTATATTTTTTTTGACCCGAAAGAAAGTTTTACAATTATTTATCTATTTAATTGTTTGCGTGATATTTAATATGTCTTTAAGTTGGTGTTGTTTTGAATGGGAGCACATGCCAGAGCATTAGACGGGATAGTACAACAACATACTCTTTTCTCATTTAACTTATGTGGACTAGATCAAAATATCTATACAATTGTTTACAAGCTTTACAATTGTTTCTCATTTAGCAAAATAAGCTGGTAACATCCAAATAATTTTTATAAAAAACATATCAAAATAGCTATCTAATGATATTTATATTATACCATAAATTTTAGTATACTTTTATATATAATTAACCAAAGTTATTTCTTAGAATGTGAGAAATATAATTATTTTAGAATGAAAGGAGTAATTGTTGTACGTGTCGTAACCATCGACGTCGGTGGCTCGGCGCGCAGAGAGAGATACTACCTCAGGATCATTCATTGTTGTGTCTGACCTCTCCCCAACGATCAGTATCACATTCACTGAAAGTGTCGCGTCTGACGACGTCTCCCCCACGAATTTATCGCGGCGAAAGTGGCTTGACAACTTGGAAGTTTGAATGTTTGATGCCAAACACGCCCCGAGACGAGGAGCCCTAGAAGTCACAGACGACCGTCCCTGAAAATCACGGCTGCAGCCAGCCGCGCTGCCCGTAACGGGTCCACGTCGGGACAGTTGGAGACAAGCGCACCGGACACGTCGCCGGAGCGAAAACGACGATGGTGTGTATAGTTATTAACATTGCCGGCTTCGTGAATCATGGCGACGTTTACAAATGTCAGATAGTGTTTGAAGCTGTGAAGGCTATGCCATAACAGAGGTCATTTTGGTCTATGCATTTGCATTGGCATCGCCTGTCCGTTGCTTCTATGGCTAGACTTCCAAAATAATAGAATTCTCCTCTGTGTTTTCAAGTACCAGAGCATCTCCAGCAATAGTCTCTAAATCACACGATCTACTTCCTGAATAAAGGTTCTGTATATTTTTGGAGGGTCACTATTTTAACCTCAACTCCAGCAATGCCCTCTACATCACACTATCCCTCTAAATCTAATGGGTGGGATCCCATTCGTTGGTGAATTGAGAAGCTCCTAAAACCCCTCTAGGAATAGAGGGTGGGATGGAGATTTTTGGAGGTTTCCCTAAAATAGAGGTCCGGCTAGAGTGAAATTTTTTCACTACAAGCTGCCTGCCAACCTCCTCTAGCCATTGCCAGTTGAAGAGAATAGGAGGCGTAGAAGAACGGAGGCCGTGGACGATGCACCCGGAGCGGGTGCCGGCGAGGACGAGCTGGCCGCGAGGAGCGTGGTGTTGGCCTCCATCTTTGTGCTTGTGCTCCATGTGGCGTTCCTCTGGAGCAGGTACGAGCGCACGAAGAGGAAGTCGGGCGGTGGGCTCCGGGAACCAAGAACGGACATGGCACTGTGGAACTTGGGGTTGAAGCCACGGAGAGAGTGTTCACCACGAGAGCAGCGTCGGACACCGGATGCCCGACGTCGCGCAGGATGTCCGAGAGCTTCTTGAGGCGACAGCAATAGTCGTGCACGGACATATCACCTTGGAACAGGCTATGAAATTCCTGCAAGGCGAAGATGGCACGGTGCATGGCATTGTCGAGGAAGAGGTTGCGGATCGCCGTCCACAGGGAGAACGCTGTGCGCCGTGGCTCGAAGACAGTGTCCATGATGGATTTGGACACCGTGGAGTAGAGCCAAGAGACGACGCAATGGTCGATCTGAGTCCACTCGGCATCGTGCAGACGGTTGTGGGCGTCGACGGTGCCATCGACATGATCGATGATCCCGAACTTGAGGAAGGTGTTGTCGAGGAAGGCAGTCCATTGCGAGTAGTTGCCGTCGTCGAAGTCCAGTGTCACGGGAACGTGAGACCGGATGTTGATGAGGTTGATCGAGGCCGCCGCGATTGGCACTGGAGGAGCTTGGAAGAAGGGGTTGGTGTGGGCATCAGACGAGCTAGCGGAAGAGGACCAGTCGGACGCCATGAGAGGAGCAGAGGAAAAACGGGAGGGCAGTTGCATCGTGGGTTAGACTGATACCATGAAGAGAATAGGAATGCAATGCTCCACGTTCATTCCATTGATTGTGGCTGTTACATATAGATGTAAGCCATGCATGCATAGACTGCTAACTGAAATCCTAGATTCTAGCTAACGTGCACATGTTTACAGTTGAGGCCGGGAGAATAGCTCCAGGGCGTTGAACAAGTTACAGCTAATGTTATCTATTTCTACACCAGTTTGCCACTTTGAGCACTAACTACAATCAGAGCGCCGCGTAAATACAAGCTAGCTGCAAACCTCCTCTTGCCATTACTAGCTCGCTGACCTGCCTTCGTGCTACGAGCTACTAGTAAGCTGTTGAGTGCACGGTTCGCAACAAAAAAATGTTGTTGAGTGCACGGTGTTCGTTTATCTAGTAACATCAGAGGCATGTGTAATAGTTTAGACAACTTTTGTCTATTTAACACATATAGATAGCTAAATAGAAAGCTTTACAATTGTTTATCTATTTAGTTGTTTGCGTGATATTTAATGTCTTTTGCTGATGTTGTTTTGAATAGGACCACAGGCCAGAGCATTACATGAGATAGTATAACAACATACTCTTTTCTCATTTAGCTTATGTGGACTAGATCAAATATCTATACAATTGTTTACAAGTTTTACAATTTTTTCTCATTTAGCAAAATAAGCTCGTAACGTCCAAAATAATTTTTATAAAAAACTATATCAAAATAGCTATTAAATGATATTTATATTGTACCATAAATTTTAATTTAGTTATTTCTCGGAATGTGAGAAAGATAAATATTTTAGAACAAAAGAAGGAAATGTTGTACGTGTCGTAACCATCGAAGTCGGCGGCTCGGTGCACAGAGAGAGATACTTCAGGATCTTTTTTTTTTTCTTTTTTGAGAGCCTATACCTCAGGATCATTCATTGTTGTGTCATAACCATCGACGTCGGCGTCTCGGCGCGCCGAGACGAGGAGCCTAGAAGTCACAGGCGACCGTCGTGAAATCACGGCTGCAGCCCGGACGTCGCTGCCCGTAACGGTCCACGTTGGACAGTTGGAGACACGTCGCCGGAGCGAAAATGACGAAGGTGTGTATAGTCATTAACATTGCTGCCAGCATCGTGAACCATGGCGACGTTTACAATGTCAGATAGTGCGACATGTTTGAAGCTATGAAGGCTAAGCCATAACTTGAGGTCATTTTGGTCTATGCATTTGCATGCATCGCCTGTAGTTGCTTCTATGCTAGACTTCCAAAATAATGGAATTCTCCTCGTGTTTTTTAAGTATTAATAAAACATTACTGAGACTGACGAGCGTCAGCTCGGATCGATGGTAAATGTTATTGGGTGCGATGGATGTTGTCTAAGACTGCTAGCAGGGTCCGAGGGAATCCGTCGGCCTAGGGGTGCATGACCTTTGCTCGCCTGCCTCTGAGTGGAAGGTTTGACAGAGAGTTATACAGTTTTCGGGCATCCCTGAGGATAATAGCTCTACGTCCAGTTTGGTGGAGAGTGGTTTATTAGAGTGAGAAAGGTGAGAACAAAAACTGATGGCACTAGAGTGACAGCCTTAGTTTTTCTACTTGGGATACGATATCTTACGGTTTCCTTTTTCTATCCTATTTATAACCTTTCCCAGGGCTTTCTGAGAGGTGAATGTCTACGGTGGAGTACATTGAACGCTTCCTTGGTCAGCGCCGCAAAATGCAAGTGGGTCATGCGGGCAAGTCCCGCGTCAGCTCCCACGCCCCGTTGGGTGAACGTGGGAGAATCATTTCTCCTTGGCAAAGACCTTGGCTCAGGACCTCGTGGGTTCCTAGGTATGCGGTGTGAGGTGGTCCCCACACCATCCCGGTCTTATCAGATACCTCCCTTAATTTCTCGTCCATGGGGTCCACCTCCATCGTCCCCCGTCAGTGGACGGATTGGACCAAGGCGGGCAGGCTCTTCCTGTCCACGCTTCTGTCCCTGTTGCTCTCCGTAATAATTCTATCTTATGGAAGGCGCGCCCTGTGGGGCCTGCTCTTGGCGCAGTTAGGCGGCACTAAAGCTATCCGCCCGTGTAGTACCCCCTTCTAGAACACGGAGCCAGGCACGCCCTCTCCATGGGCCGACCAAGCATGTGCTTCCTTCAGGCCCTAGGCCCACTTTCCCAGTGCTCGGGGGACCCGATCCTCTTGGCGTTTCAACCAGCATTCGAGTGTCACTCGGCACATGGTGCTCGCGCGAGGAATAGTACTTAGGGCTCTGTTCGCTGCGCCAGCTGGGCCTGGGTGGCCGCTCGCGGTTGCGTTGGTGCCGGTTCTCTCTCCTTACATGACGAGCTAGTGCTCCTAGCAAATTTAAAAAAAATAAAAAAAATAAAACATTATCAATAGTCATAGCATAAAAAATTAAAATTTTTGTAGGGAAATTTTATACAAAACTTTGTATGCTAAAACACTAAGAGAATGCCACATCACTAAAAAGAAGTTTAATTCTAGTATTTATGTTACGTAACAAATATGGTCCACTAGATACGATCATGATTTTTGAATATAGGATGAGTGATAACATAGGCATGAAAACTCATATATTCCAGAAATGATATGTCCTAACAGATTATTAGGTTCTCGGAATAATGAATGACAAGCACAAGCTAAACCATTGAAGCAAAAAAAAATATATTAATATATTTTAAGGCACCGGGTACAAAGAATCCTAAAATATTTTTTTATTGCCTAGATTGTGAAGGATTTCACAAACTCAGTGTGAAGTGTCATGATATATATGAACCTTGGCAGATAGTTATTTTCTATCATGGGTTAGATGCATTGTGGGAAAATGCCTCATCCGTGTCATTGTTCTTTCAAAAGTTGACAACCACGGTAGACGAAACTTTGTGTATAGTGAGTCACAATCACACAATACTTCACAACTTGCTAATGGCCTTGGTTATTTTTTTTTGGGCCTGGGCTTTTCATACTCATCACTGCCAACTGAATCATTAGCAACAATTACAACTACGTCCGGGATAGAATCAGTCATGATTCCCTCCCTTCTGAACATAGATAGAACCCAAAACAAGTTCAGCTCATGAGCTGCTGCATTACATACTCTACTAGCATAAACGCACTCAAAGCTAATAAAATTTAAACTAGCTTGGAACTTCAACTCCTCGATCAAAGTGGCGAGGATGGTTCATCGTACACCGATGATTTTAGAGCACTCACGACCTCCTGTGCATTTCAGTTTCCAGCATTAGATGGCTAATACACGAATCAGCGGCAACTGAATACTCTAAAGGCAAGGGATCAGTTCAGATAAGAATGCGCTGAGCAGGTTATCCACTCTACGTCTGCCTGTCATGCTCACATCACCATCTTTAGCTTTGTCGCATCAATAACTTTTTAGATACTGCAGTTTGGAAACATAAAAAAGTTACATGATGTTTTTTAAACAAAATATTAAAATAATATCATACTTCGTTAATTTTTATAGATATATTTACTCGCGTACTGTTTCCCTGTAGTTCAATCCTGATGTCCCTAGTTTTCCTTATAATAGATCAAGATATGTGGCCATGTTACACATCGAGACACACCGAGATATGTGCATGTTACTCCCTCCATTCCAAATTATTATCATCTTGACTTTTTACCAGATTTATTTGAAGATGATATGAATAGACAAGTATAGGTCTGGGTTCATAGAAATGCCATAATTTGACACTCAAAATGACATCTAGAATAGATAATAATTTGGAACGATGGAGTGTATTCCGAGTAGGCAGTGATGGGTCTGATGGTTAGTTTATCATATATTTTATTCTATTACGGTCCACATCATACCAATGTTTTTGTTCTAAAAGTCTTGCTAGTGGACGAGTCTTGCTGAAGGTTGATGTCCACGTTCCTTTTCATAGGGATATTTCTTATCTTTCCATTTTTCCAGGATGTTGATGTTAAGTTCTATGCTACAAGCAGGTCAATGTCAAATTTTAAAGTGCGGAAGAGTGTATGGATAAAAATGAGTGTCTACCATTGGACCAGTGCGTGAAGTTTTCTTCACAATTGTTTAAGTGAATTGCACTGTCGCAAGAATGGTGATTGTAGTTTGCAGCTGAAATTTGTAAACTCTAATAATTAAGTTGATGTCGAAATTCCCAAAACTTAAATATGAGTGAAATATTGATTCATGTTGGAATTCAGTCATGCATGTCAGAAGTTAAAAGTTCCGCGCTGCTAGCGCCCAGACGTCCGATCCGGGCGCTGGCGTCGGACGGGCAACTGGAAAATCCCACTGCAACATTCCGTTCATGTTTCATGCAACATAGGCTACGCCCGTACCCATCAACGCGAGAAACTCCCACCGCAACATGGGTCGTGTTGCATGCAAC
>JACEFO010000703.1:0-17556 GCA_015342445.1 Digitaria exilis | reverse complement strand
CGCCCCAGCCGTCCACTTTTCTTAACGGTCTGCTTGCTCGGTAGCTCCTCGAGATCCTCTGCCGCTTGCAGGTCACGTGCTGTCGCCGCGACCGCCGCTTGCAACGCACGTGGGGTTGCCCGCGCCGGTGGCTGCTGTCGGCCTCGCGGTGATCACACCACACCACCGATCGACGCTCAGGGCCCACGCATGACGTGTCGGTCGATCAACACAGCTGCCATGCAGTGTAGCCGGCAAAACGTGCGCCTGCAGCAATGGAGCAGCTTATGGCGGTCGCCGTCAAGCCGCAGATAAAGCGACACGATCGTCGCGGTCTCGCGGAGGGAATGCTTGCAGCACTGTTCGGAACGCTTGGTTCAGCCGACGGCTGAGGCCGGAGCGGGTGTGGCAGAAGAGAGGTGACTTGGTGGTCTAGCTGACCAGCCCAAGCCAATCATCCAGCCAGCTCAGAAAGCCAAACCAGGGCCTTGAGATACTATGTACCTCCGTCCCTAAAGTCCTAAAGATGGTAACACAGGTATATGACACTCAATTAGTTTATGTTTAACTAAATTTGTAGGAAAATTATATTCATACTATAGTTCAAATAAACTTTATTATGAATTAATCTAATGCTCCCTCCTCCTAAAATGTAGGTCGTTTGGACTTTTACCTCAACTTTGAACACTCGTCTTGAATTAAAAATTTTTTCGCAAATATTATATTTTTTGTGTTAGCTAACTTTAGTAATAAAGAATTTTAGGACTTAAATTTTAACTACATTTGCACAAATTTTTGAAATAAGACAGTAGTTAAAGTTGGGGTAAAAAAAGTCAAATGACTTACATTTGGACGGAGGGAGTAATACTTATTTGATAGGTATAACTATTGATATTTTTTATTTTAATTAGTCAATTTAAAGACAAAAAAACTATGTCACTGTTTAAAAGTTGTAAAGTGTTACGTTTTTCGGGACGAAGGTAGTACCGTCGACGGCGGCATGCGTGAACAAAGGTGTATACACCTGTGTTCCTGCTTCAACCGTCCCTAGAAGCCCAGCAATCCCACTTCTCGGCGACAGAAAAAAAAAACGACAGAAGGTATATAGCATGCAAAGGCAGCAAGCAACCTGTCGGAGGATCGAAGGAGCACACAGTACGTATGTGGAACCTGGACCTAGCTGGCGCTGCTGGCTCACCGTCACCGGAGTGCACGTCTCGGTCCCTTTCTTGCTGCCGCTGTGTCGGAGAGCAAAGATTGATTGAAGGCAACTACACGAGGTGACGGGGACGATGGCTCAATGTAGTTGGCAGAACTTTTCACTCCACCTCAGCAAAAAAGATCAAGCGATGTTGGTCAGCTCAAATCTACGAATACATAGAAGGGATTCATTTCTTATTGGTTGCAGCTTTTAGACAAGCTTAATGTACAACAAAGGTGAAACACGCCAAAATTCGCTCAAAGTTTTTGTGCGATAAAAAACTTATGTAAAATGTGAATTTGTAGTACATTATTGCCGAAAAAAACAAGAAACCCAATAAGTAATCTAATTCTCTTATCTGTGGAGGGTTGGAGGCACATATATTGAAAAGAGCGGGAAATAAACACCTGCTGCGGGTAAAACTCATTATCATGCCACTTCTAATAGGACTTTCATCCTCATTGAATTGTTTGCCACCTAGGAACTTTTATAACATGGCAAGAAGTAATAAAGAGAGAGAATGAACTAGTGTCGTCTAGTGAAACTATATACCAACTTCTTTTTAGTCTTAGAATTAAATGTCTTAAGAGCGTATGAAACAAAAAAAAATATGAAACAATGCGTTGTAGAGAGTAAGTTCCATCCATGGTTTCATTTGTATTCTGTTGGTATGGCACTCAACAACAAAATAAAATCATACATTAGGAGTGGCCTTTGTGCACCTCTTTCATCCATCAGGACACCGTTGTTGGGATCTTATATATTAACAAAACCGATTGAAGAAATGAGGGATCGAAAGCGATGTGCCGTACTTCTATATTGTTGGTTGTCAACTACTCCAAACAAGAATGTTGAGGCAGAAACAAAAGAAACGTATAAAACATGTCCAAATATAAACATGGTGCTGATAGTTTTTTCGAACAACTTGTAGGGGGGAGGAGGGATCCCCACCTACTCGATATCCATTGATTAAAAGTATGATGGTTCCAATACATGTCAGGTCCCTGGATACCCGGAAGAGATTACACGAGTTCTCAGCCATGCGGCGAGAAGCTAGGAGAAGTTACAGACGGGAAACAGAATTTCTCCAAGCGTAACTATGGAGTGCTGCAAGCTCAACACAACAAGTACAAAGTGAAGTGACATGCGAAGAACACAAATAATTACAACTTCCCATACAATATGAAAAACATGAGGTGAATTCTACCCATTGTCAACACGGGGCCACCACCGAGCAACTTGCTTGCCATAGTCACATGAGGCAAGTGCCGCCACAGCACGCCTCGCAACTACGCCGCCATGAAAGAGCATCTAGGCCCCTAATTCGGTTTTGGTGATTAATGACTACATAATCATTGCGGACTAACAAGTGTTTTTGCAGAGGCAAATTAAGTTAGTGTAATGATGGGCTTTCACGTTATTCTTGGCCCCCATCTTTTGAAAATGATTGTATTGGTGCAAAGGAATATGCGTGACAATTAAGGATAAGCTAGTTCTAAGTGGCGTTTGGATGATGAGAGATACTTAGAGTAGTTCAGGTCTTTGTTTTCCTTTGGCCGTACTATAAAGGAGGGTCAAAGGTTGGTAGCTTGACCTAGGCAAAACTAGAGTTTAGGTGTGGTGCACACTTATGAAATCTAGTACTAGGTAATCAGTTGAAGCCCTTTAGAAGTTAGGAAACTCAAAGAAATTGAATTGGACGAGTTTCAATTCAAAAGGGAAGAAGACTGCACAAAACGTAGGGGCGTCGACTATTTCGACGGGGTGCTGAGGCACCATTGAATCAGTCGACGGTCCCTGGTTTCCACCAGAGGCTGGTGCAGCTCTCTTGGTACCCGTCGACTGATTCAACGGTGTGACCATCGAATGTGGCGATGATGCTCGAAGAAGTGAAGACCCCAGTGGTGCATGGCTTTAAGTAGCATCGACTGGTTCGACGGCTGGTGCGTTGAATCCGTCGGCGTCTCTGATCTTCGAGAAGATTTTGTGGTGCATGCCTCTAGGTAGCGTCGACTATTTCGACATTACAGACGTCGAATCAGTCAACGGTGCAACTAGCTATTGTACTGTTCACTGCCTTGTGTCTTATGGATTCAAGTAGAGGCGGGGAGAGGCGGCAACGTCATGTTTCTGTCATGGTGAGGCTGAGGGTTTGTCAGCTACTCTAAGGACATGAGAAGAATTGCAAAACCACATTTAGGATGGAGTCTCGAGCTGTGGCTACTTACCTGAGGAGGACAAGGCAAGTTCATGACACAAAAGATAATAGTGTAGGAGAAGTTAGGTTTTTTCCTGTACATGTTGAGCCACGACGCATCGTATGAAGATATGCAAGTTCGCTTCGGGCATAGCGGTGATACCTTGCATCATAACTTGAAGTGGTTCTTTGATAAAGTCATTCCCTTCACCTCTCGCCAGTACCTCGAGGCACCTAACCCAAATGTAGTACACCCACAAATCCAAGGGAATTCAAAGTTCTATCTTTTTTAGAAAACATTGTCTTGTGCCATCGATGGAACTCATGTTCCCATCAGCATAGCTTCTGATAAAGCTTCCCCTTTCAGAAATAGGAAGAGCACACTAAGCACTAACATCACTTGTCGACATCCTCATGGACTACAAGGACTGTTGTGCTGATAATGGATGCTTCACGACTCATGTATGGAACAACATCGTGCAAGAATTTCATGCCATGAACCCGCATGCCAAGATATAGTAGAATGAAAATCTAGGGGAAGGAAGGGAATTGAAAAGAGACTACAAGATGCTGAAACAAGCACTCAAGCAAAGTGGTTGTAATTGGAATCACAACAGCTTCATGATTAGAAGCATATCAACACCTTTGAAATAATCTTATCATCGTAAGTGTATATGATTAGTTCTTTCCATGAATGGTCTTTTCAATGCATTTGTTTGATCGTTTTCTTTCTTTCAATGCATAGTCTTTCCCAAAGATAAAGAAATTCTCAGACCCAAAGGAAAGCTTTCCCTGTTTGATGCTTTAGGAAAACTACTATATGATAGCTTGTTATAATGTAGGTCATCTTGCCGAAGAAAACTACAACATCACCTCCCTTGGAATTATAGAAGATGACGAGCCACATTAGCAGCTTCATGCAACACATGACGGCATTGAAATCGTGGAGGATGATATTCAGGTTGAAGAAGAACAAGCCGAAGCTCAAGAGGATGTGATTGAGGTGCTGGAATCAGAAGTACAAGCTTAGAAAACAGCAACAGATGAAGGAGTTACTACTCAACGGACAAGTCAAGAAAGAAGAAAGAGGATTCTGCAGCAAGCAATCAAGACAGAAAGTTGAAAATTACTCAAAGAAAGGCAAGATTAGCAGGTTAGAAGGGATGATGGAAAGTTACCTGGACATGAAGACGAAGCAACTGGAGGAAGAAGCTATTGTTCTAGCAAAAGAGAATCAATCTGCTCAAGATCCTGACTTCTCAATCACAAAATGCATTTCCGTGTTGAACAAAATGCAGATCACTAGTGCAGAAAAGGGCAAGGCATATTATGTCTTCTAGTGTCTAGAAAAAATGGGAAATTTTCTTATCTTCTTATGAACAAGACAAAGATTCTGCCCTACTTTGGCTGCGGAGTGAAATGGCTGCTTAGGTATGGCTATTGTTTTCCCTGATGCACTCTCTTTACCTTGGTGTTGAAACTAGAAAAATCTGAATAATTTGTTGTGTGTTCATGTGAAAATAGCATCGCCAGACACATAATCTGAATAAAGAGCCTTGCATAATCTGTTTTGGGATAATAACAACACATGTATGAGTAACAAACTAATGCCACTGAAAATCTATATCACTTGTATGGTTGCATGTCTAGGACTGGAACCTGAACTTAGTTGCAATTGGCTGCACAATCTGTTCATGTGAAAATGAATAATTTATCTTGCTTAAACTACTACTAGTTGGTACTAGTGTATGGCTCCACGCCTCCACGACATTCCTATTTTTAGTTATTGATGCTTAGTGGTTCTTATGAATGAGAATAAAATAATTTGGGCAGACTTCTAAATGGACACAACACCAGTTCAGAACCATCACAAATTACTAACTGGTTACTTTTGCAGGAGAGTTTCTACTGTTGTTGCGAGTTTGTGGAGATGCTAGCCTTTGTCATCGAATGCAATTATCCGAACCGTTTGTGTAGTTTGAAATTTAGTTTGAGGGGAATTGATGGATAATATACCATGTAAAACATTTCTATTCATTTTGCTTGTGAGTTTTTGTTTAAAATTTACCTGCATATACCTTGACAGCTGTTAGCTGTTGCATATTCATGGGGAGTTTGATCTAGCTCCACATGTGCGTGTGCTTGGGCGTGTGTGCAGTTCCCCAATGAGATTTTTTTCTTCCTGCAATATACATGTGATTGTTTTTTCTTCATTCTTGTTACATTACTAAACATCTGCCGAGTTCAAATTTATGTTTCTGAATATTTGTACCTACCTTGAGGATTTGCCAGCTTTTATAAAATCTGCATATTTTGCTTATTGGACATCAGAGATGATGTTTTATAGCTCATGAGACGTCGTGCATGAAACTGCTTGCCCAAGAGGACCAGAGACTAGTTTGGTGTTCAAATTTTGCCACCAAATATTTGAATAATTGTACTGCATATTTGAATTTTATATTATTTAATATTTGGATTTGCTACATGTTAGACTGGAGAGGTAATATTTGGTAAAGGAAATATTTGGTGTGGGCTCTATTCCTATCTAGCCCAAAACGAACAACTTAAATTCTAGCAGGTCTGGAATGGGATTGAATCTAGCCCATGGTTTGTAGCAGGCCTAGATAAAGTGACATGCGTGGATTCACTCAATCCATACAGGGAACTGACCCATATCGAGAATAAATGTGAAGCTACCGAATAAGGCCACATTGGAACCAATCGACCTAGGTTCAAATCCCAGGTTTGACACGGGTGTTGCATTTATGGCTAATATGCTTTAATTTGTGGGCAAGGCCCACCTTGACAACAAGGCAGGGTGATTTAGTGAATCTCAAGATCAAGCCGGCTCAACTTTCGAAGGTGTGGCGTGTATGTGTTCATACTTCATAAGGATGAGAACTGTTCCATGCAAATGAGTGCACGTGCACTGTGTTTATGTTTAATTAGAAAAAAAAACTGTTGCAGGACTGTATAATTTTGCACTGTTATATTGTTAGCATGTGGGTTAGACATGAAAGTAGACAGGCAGCAATCTGATTGCCTGCCCTTTTCTTTAGAGGCGCAAAGGGTAAAGGCCTAGAAGCTAGGAGCCGTAAGGCGGTGAAGGCCCAGAGGCCGTGATACGCGGTGGACAACCAGATGCCTATACATTTCCGATTCCGACACACAGGAACGACGAACGAAAACAATTTGCAGCTTGATCCGCGATCTGACGATGCCGTGATGATCCACTGCTCCTCACTCCGCCGCCACAGCGCCTGCAGATCGATCCCGCATCACCGCCACCAAGACGACGCGGGATAGAGGCGAGATCTCGCTCCACCAAGAAGCGGCGCGTGGTCAGGCTGCTGCCCGACGACTGTTAGAGTGGCGCAGCGGAATCCGGTCCGGCCCGCTGTACATACCAGCCGGTGCCCTACAGGCCAAGGTCCACAGAGCCCAACAACAACCAAGGCCTCGGGCCTAACTCAACCCAAAAGAATAGCATGATAGTATGAGGACTGCCCCACCTTATATGTTGTGCTCCCCCACCATCAATTACGGATGTGGGACTAAATCTAACAATCTCCCCCGTCACACATCAGACTCAACTCTTGCATCACAACTATTGTGTGATCTCACATAAGACGTTATCACAGGCCTAGAGTATAAACTCTCCAGTCAACTTATGTGACCAATGATCAAATGACCCAACGGAGATATCAACGGGCTCCCCCGTCAACATGTGACTCGGAAATGTTACCAATTTCCCAACCTTTGGCTCTCATACCACTTGTTAACATGAGCATAAGCAGTGCAGCCAAAAACTTTCAACTGTGAATAATCTGCAGGTGTACCAGACCATACCTCAATGGGTGTTTTCTTATTAAGTGGAATAGAAAGGCAAACTGAGAAGAAGGTAAAAGTACTTCGTACTGATAATGGTGGAGAGTTCTGTTCGGATGTTTCTGATGATTATTGCAGGCAAGAGGGCATTGTTAGGCATCACACCATCCCGTACACACCTCAGCAGAATGGTGTGGCTGAGCGCATGAACAGAACCATCGTATCGAAGGCCCGTTGTATGCTGTCCAACGCCAAGATGAATAAGCGTTTTTGGGCAGAGGCTTGTTAGAGTGGCGCAGCGGAATCCGGCCCAGCCCGCTGTACACACGAGCCGGTGCCTAACAGGCCTAGGTCCACAGAGCCCAACAACAACTAAGGCCTCGGGCCTAACTCAACCCAAAAGACTAGCCTTATAGTATGAGGACTGCTCCACCTTATATGTTGTGCTCCCCCATCATCAATTACCGATGTGGGACTAAATATAACAATCTCCCCCGTCACACATCGGACCCAACTCTTCCATCACAACTATTGTGTGATCTCAAATAAGACGTTATCAAAGGCCCAGAGTATAAACTCTCTAGTCAACTTGTGTGACCAATGGTCAAATGACCGAACGGAGATATCAACGGGCTCCCCCGTAAACATGTGACCCAGAGATGTTACCGATTTCACAACCTTTGGCTCTGATACCACTTGTTAGAGTGGCGCAGCGGAATCCGGCCCAGCCCGCTGTACACACGAGCCGGTGCCTAACAGGCCTAGGTCCACAGAGCCCAACAACAACTAAGGCATCGGGCCTAACTCAACACAAAAGACTAGCCTTATAGTATGAGGACTGCTCCACCTTATATGTTGTGCCCCCCATCATCAATTACCGATGTGGGACTAAATATAACAACGACCTCGTCGCCGAGATCCTCGCGCGAGTGCCCTACCGCTCGCTCTGCCGGTTCAAGAGCGTGTCGCGATCATGGCGGGCCATCTGCTCCGATCCGGCCGTCCGACGCCGGTGCCACCAGACCCTGGCCGGCTTCTTCTTCCGCACCGTCCCCCTTGGTGGCCGCCCCTCTCCGTACGTCCGCCACTTCGTCAACGCGTCGGGGAGAGGCACGCCCATGGTCGACCCTTCCCTCTCGTTCTTGCCGCTCGACCAAAGGAACGCCTGCATCCTCGACTCCTGCAACGGGATTCTCCTGTGCAAGGGCGATGGATCGCGCTATTTCGTCTGCAATCCGGCGACGGAGAAGTGGATTGACTTGCCGGACAGATGAGCGGCGGCGCCGGCGGTGCGCGGGCGCCTAACCCACATCATCCGTCTGGGCTTCGATCCAGCCGTGTCGTCCCACTTAAGTGTGTTCGTGGTCGTGGAAGGCCCAGAAACCTCTGATCAGTTGCGGAATCATGTCACGAGAGTGGAGATCTACTCGTCCGAAACTGGAGCATGGACGCACAGGCAGAGCGAGTGGGGCGCTGGTACTGTAGCTGGTTGGAATTCTGTCTTCTTCAACGGCACTCTGCATTTGACAAGCCGTTGTTCTTCGTCATTGCTCACGGTGGACAGAGACGGCAAGATGTGGGGGAGAATCACAACTCCGCGTGTCTTTGATTTCATTGGAGTCTCTAAAGGACATTTGCATGCAGTGCACATAAATGATCGACGTAACAGGGATAGACTGTCAATCTGGGTTCTTGAGAATTATGCTGGGCAACAATGGATCCTATGTTCAAAAAAAAAAAACAATGGATCCTAAAGCATACAGTCAGTGCAACGGAGATGTTTGGAATACGCCCCAGAAGTTTTGGGGACTCTTACTCCTTCAAGGTGCATGCAATCCATCCAGAACATGGTTTGATTTTCCTTACTGCAGGCAAGCTAAGCAGTCTTATGTCATACAACATGGATGAGAGGAGAGTTCGTTTTATCTGGACCCTTGGAGAGAATATGTCTGCACACCCTTATGTTCCCAGCTTCTCAGAGTGGTTGCTACCTGGACATTAAAGTTACAGAAGTTCTGAACGAGAACCCACAAAAAAAAAGAGAGAAGTTCTGAACGCAGAGAAAATTTACAGAAACTTTTGCACTTGTCTGATTTCTTTCTTCTGTGTAGCCGATTCCAGTAACAAATTTGCTTTCACAAAAAAAGGTCAGGGTATGTATAGAGGACATTACAAAGCTTCAAGTTAATGTTTGTCGCGAAAACTATTCATAAGCAAGAGATTACAGGACTGGGTTGTCAGCTCAAGCGTTCACAAAATTTGAGGCAGCTACCTGGGTTTTCAAGCTGGGCCTTCGCAACAACCTGCTGTCAGCCAAGTGTAGATCATGCGTCGTCCTCACTGTATCTCCAAAAAGAAAAACGACACCCTAGTATTGATGTGCTTGGGACTAAAGGCTATTTTGTTGTTGTAACTGTTGTTGTACCCTAGTAGTGAAGTGATCTTGGACAGCTGCAAGTACCACTAGGATGAGCTAGGCTGAAAACAGCTTGTTTACCACACTCCCTGCTTGTTGATGCTGTGCAACCTCGCGACGCTGCTAGGATGAGGGTGACTGATCTTGATTTGAGTTTGAACAACAAATCCACCACTGCTGAGGGTTAGGCAGCCTCAAATGTTGCAAATGACATGGTTGAGCGGGTGAAAGGCAGCTCCACATGTAGTTGGTTGAGCGCTGGTCCAGTAGTCAAAGTAACCCATGACTTGAGTTTTTTTTTTTCGTGAAATGTTGAATAGTTCCTTAAATCACTATCAACATATCCTGTGGGCAGTTTTTCAAAAGGATGGTACCAAATTCATAGGACTTTTCTCATGACAACAAAAAATGTTTACAATATTTGGGTAGCAAGTTTAGGGGAAAAAAAAGAAGAAGCCTAAAAGGAACTCAGTCTTCTCCTCAGCTGTTTATCATTGTTCAACCATCAAATTGCACAAGGAAGTCATCAAATAAATTGACAAATATAGGAAACACTGCCTCTGGAGGGATCTGAATGCAAAAAAGCCTCCTAAAGCAGCACGGACACAGCCGTCTGCCTCTCAAAGGTTGAAGGTGGGCTTGGAGTCAGAAACACGGCAACTCACAACGACTCTATGCTTCTTAAATTCCTGCACAAATGTTTTCCAGAGCTGACACACCGTGGGTCAATTTGATATGGGACAACTACTACTCAGAAGGGGAGCTGCCAGGCTAGAGAAAAAGAGGCTCATTCTGGTGGAGCGGCATTATCAAACTTCTGACTAATTACAAAGGGTTAGCTACGCCTTCTGCAAGGGATGGAGCCTCAATTCTCCTATGGAATGATCTTTGGAACGGGGAAGTAACTGCGCAAGCGTTTTCAGAGCTCTTCTGATGTTGTCCTTTGCTAGAAATCCATGGGTCTCGCTGAGAATTGTTTCGGCCATGCCCTCTCCAATCTTGCACTTTCATACTCCCCTCGCCATCCAGGCCTGAACAATTTCAAATGCTCCTTTCCAACATCACAGACAGGCAGCCTCAAGCTGGTGCTGACCAGTGGATTTATACTTGGGGGAACAAAGATTTCACAGCAGCAAAAGCATACAAAGTCATGATTGGACATAGGCCAAATTCATTGGCTTTGGAGCAGCAAGTGCGAAATGAAGCATAAGGTGTTCTTCTGGCTCGTGCATAAAGATCGGCTTAATACAAGAGAATTACTGCATCGAAAACGAATGGATCTTGAATCCCACGCCTGTAACCTATGCATTCTCCAAAGACCTGAATCCACAGCACACCTTTTCCTTCGATGCAAATTTGCAAAAGCCTGTGGCAAGGTTGTCGGAGTCGGAACACGAATGCCTGTCATCATATCAGTTGCTGAAAAAAAATGGCACCTCCGCTTCCGCTCCCCGACCCCGAACCGCCCCCGCACACACCGCCGGCGCCGCTGCCACACGCGCCGCCGCCCAAGCGCCCCCGCCGCCCGCAGCACCCACGCAGCCCCACTCCAGACTCTGCTGCAACCAACACCACCACGCATAGCTCCTCCCATCGTTCCCCTGCCGCAGATCTACGGGATTTGGATTTGAATCCCCACCTCTCTCCTCCCCAGGACCTCACGGCCGACCCTCGCCGGCAGCTACTCCGGCGCCGGCGCCCACCCTCGGCACTTCCCCGCCGGCCTCCCCTCCGGCCGCAGCACCCTCTCCACACCGCCGTGCCCCACCCTCCCCCACCACGCTCTCCCCAGATGCAGAGCCGTTTTACCCTAACAGCATCTCCGACGGCCGCGGGAAGAGCCTCCGCTGGCGTGACGATTCCGACGAGGAGGGCAACGCGGATGCCCCGTCCTACGGCAACGTTCTCCAGTGGCCTGCCATGGCAGCGACCCCCACCCCCGGCGTCTCATCCTCCACAACGGCTAATCTTCACCACCCCTACCCCGTGCGGCTCGGTCTATTCACGACCGGCTCGGGCCGCGGGAAGACGCTATCTCCCCGGCTGCGGAACCATCCCTCCCGTCCCGCGGTTGTGGCAAGGCGCTTCGCGGGACGGACGGGAGCCCTGTCGGCAACGACTCCGGCGGCGCGGCCATCTCCTACCGTGACGCCCTCTTGAAGCCGTCCCCTCCACAGGCACCTGTCCAGCCCGGCTGCCTTTTCCGCCTCCTCGGTCCATCCATGACAGGCTCGGACCCCGCGTCTATCCCGGCCGCCGTCCGGCGCGACGCCTCGGCCGGACAGAACTGATTCATGGCCTCCCCGTTCGCCGCGAGGACACCAGACAGGGTCGGGCTGGTCAAGGTGGGGCTATCGACGGGGTGGCTCTACCCAGCGCCAACGCTTCTCGCCTCCAACCCCCGAGCCTCCGATCCGCGACGATGATGGCTTCACCACTATGATGGGTAAGCGCCTCGACGTCGGCGTCGTTAGCTCCTCGCTCAGGGTGGCCGGGGTGCGCGGACAAGGACGACAAACCCAGGGTTGCCTCGATGCCTGCCGGAGCAGGAGGGCCGATGCCTCAACTGCCTCTCGGCGAACCACCTGCTCTGGCAGTGCAGGCTGCCCACTCGCTGCTTTCGATGTCGTGGTCTATGGCACATCGCCAAAGACTGCAAACGTCCACGGAGCCCATCATCTTCATCCTTTGGTGGCCAAGTGGATCGGCGGTTCGCTCGTGCACACCCTCCTGTGCCTCCAGTGGCCGCCGGCGGTCGGAGCAGCGACAAGGGCGACTACGGCCACCACATCAAGCCACGCAGTCCCCGCATCCCCACATTCCAGCGCCATACCAGATTGGTTGATGGACTGCCGGGACGGGCCACCGGCGGCGAGGGCAACCATTCCAGCGAGCTGCTGCTGGGGTCACGGGACTGCCCCCACAACGACATGAGGGTGGATCCAATGCGGGAGGAGGGCGCGGTCCAGAGTGTGAACGCCTGCAGGGGCACCACCTGGATGGATCCGATGCAGTTTGAATGCATCATCCGTGTCTCTGGCACGCCTCAACGGGCGTCCGGATTCGCGTCTACCTCAACAACGCTCCCCTGCCCTACGTACGCCATCCCGCAGCTGCCTCAGCCCACACAGTTGTTGACCTATCGTCGCAGAGCCAAGGCAGTGGTCGTGGACCAGGGGGCCAACCGACGGGTCCTACCTATCACTCCAACCAGGTTGGACTTCGATCAAGACACCCAGCCTCCTGCACCGACATCCTGGGCCCAACCCACTTCCAAGCAACGGACGCCACAACGGCCCAATAGTGTGGGGCGACCCTCTACGCCAACAATGCCTACGGCGACCGAAGCCACACAAGGAATGGTTACAACTCCACCCGCCACATCTACAGCGCAGGCGAGCCCGTCTACTGTGGCGGCGATGGCTGCAACCTCGGCTTTCCTTGCTGGCATCACCCTGGCTACGCGGTCGCCGCTGATCAGTGACATCCCCGCTGTGGCGAGGGTGCCTTTTCCGTCTGCCCCACCGACCCCGTGTCAGCGCCGTAGCAGCCGCCTGGCGAGCCAGCCCATCAACTTGACCAGTGCGGCCATCCAAGAAGGGTGAGATACTCGCCATGAAGCGGCTTGGCTTCCTAGACACCAACACGGGCGGAAACAACATCGACACCGCCCGAAAGGAGTTTAGGCGCTTCTTCAACGACATTATTGACATCAAGAACTTCCCTGCCTTGTGGGACCTATTACTGGTGGCACGGGGGCTCAATGATGAAGAACTGATGGCTGCGATACAGCAGGCTAGTGCCATGGTTGGTGGTAGTAGGCATCTAGACTAGACGGGTGTGTTTGTTTGTGTTGTAAGGGTTTCAGTCCTATCGGTTGTTGCTATTTAGCTTAAGTAAGTAGAAGCAAATTGTTGATGCCGTGTGCGTGTGCCGGCTATAGGCCCGCGTGTAACCTTCATTATTGTTACATTTCTTCTTAATATAATGATACGCAGCTCTCCTGCGTATTCTCGAAAAAAAAGGTTGTCGGAGTCCAATTGAACTCTACAAGGAATATCTCAGATATGTTCAACCAACTCAAGAGACGAATTGGGAGGTCATTCTTCAAGGAAATCATCATCTTAATGTGCTGGAGCATCTGGATCACCAGGAATGACTGGATTTTCAGAAATGTTGACCCCACTATAAGGGGTGCAAGAGGAAGTTCATCAAAGAATTTAGACTGCTTCGCCATCGTATCAGGGAAGAGCGATTCGAAGAAATGGATTCCTGGGCTCTTGCTTTGTCTCCGTAGTCTAGTATGTTTTCTTTAGCCATTTCTGTTGCTTTTTAGTTAGTTTGTGTAATTAGCCTTTTTCTTTTCTCTTCTCTTCTTTCCTTGTTGGTTGGCTTTTCTGCTACTTGTTTTCTTTTCTCTTGGTTTTAAATATATAACAAGTAGGGGCTTGCCCCTCCTGTTCCTTAAAAAAAGAGCCATGGTCTGTTTACATATTCGAAACATACAACATCAAGTGTCAGCAATGTGGCGATCAGTTAAGAATATACAAATTAGTAAAGACGTTGATTTTGTTGCAAAAAAAGTGGGCAAGGAACACTATAATCCAGCAAAGGAATAAAATAGAAAAACAGCAGCCACTCCAAGGCTGGATTGAGAGAGAGAATAGGTATTGTAACACCATATACTGCTTTGTTGGCTGGAGGATGAAAGTACTATGGGATGGCTTTGCAATGTGAGTACAACTAATTTGCACTGCCTCTGCATTATCTAATTTGCATGACCTTTTGGCAAGAGAGGTAGAAGCAAGAAGTGTAAACTGGGCCCCATGCATCTTTCCATGCACTGTGTAAGAGAGGTAGAAGCAATTAGTATAAATACCTTCCTTCCCTACATGTCCAATGCGCAGTCCTATCAACAACTGGTATGTAGTCTGGTAGGTAGATCTAAACGAACATGGGTGGCGTGTAATCCAGTAGAGTATATAAAGTCTCTGAAATATACGTTCTGTTGTGAGGGAAAAGGAATGATTTTGCTTGATGACAAAATGAGAAAATTCACATCCTGAAGATGAGTTATTAGCTTGTTGGCTTGAGCGGTGGGATCAGCAGGATAGCTTGTTTAATCCATCTTAAGTCTGAAGGCACCTGCAAGATAGTCTGAATAATTTCAGAAGCCACTATGGCCAGAGTCATATGTACAACATAAAGTTAATACCGATATAAAATGCCTCACCAGGTACCTAGCTTTATTGTGACAATTATCTGAACAGTCTGATAGTTGTAATCACATTGCAAAGCCATCCCATACGGCTACACAGTGTAGCTGATATTGGTGCTTAATTGGATATTTGGATCTATACACAGATCGATCAAACTGTCAGATCATAAAAAATTTACCGAACCGGGAATCGCAGGGCAATTCTCCTTTGGCACGCACGGCTATTATGCATCTTACAAGCTAGCTTACCCCCGTGCCAAAGGAGAATATACCCTGTAATTCATGTTCAGCACATGCCAATTAGCTCTCCCTTTAGTCTCCGAACTTTGATGCTTGCCGATGAATTCGTTTGGCCTTGACCTGAGTTATATAGCGCACCAAGAAATGGCATATGCTCCGAGGATAGGAACTATTCCGGAGGAGCTAATCCTTTCTTGTAGGTGGTCTCTCCATCCGTTCCCTCTAGAATGTGCTCGTGGAATAGTCCTTCTCTTAAAGCCAACATGCTTTTTCCTGATGTTCAGTGCAAGAACTTTGTATAGGTTCATCCAATACAGTGAACAGTAGTGTAGAGTTGTGAACAATGACACAATGTTGACTCTCAGGAACCCAATGAAAACTAAGTTTTCTCAAGTAAGTAGTTGATAGGCACGGGTTAGCAATGAAACCAAGCTGTCTTAATTAGCAGAAAACTGCCAGTAGACAGACACAGATAGTGTATCTACAGCTACAGATATGAAAAGCATTTTATTCTTCGATAGCTAGCCAGCTTTTAACGGAGATGTTGCTGTTGAAATCACCTAAGGGTTCCACATGGAACAAAAGAGAATCCAGATGTATATATGCTTTGTTCGTATGGAATTGGATGTTGCTGCTAGGTGTACATCCATTGGATCTTCTCTATTCGTGCACATTGGAGATCTTTCTGAACACAGAACGCCGATAGCTGGGCATAAAGAGGTAAAATACAATACCAACAAGAATATTGTGTTGAGCAGCGCTTGGTCCAGTACAGTAGTGGTGGAAAATGAAGTCCTGATAACAAAGCGTCGTTGTATCATGAGATCTAGATGGATTCATCTGTTTGATTTCTCATATTAAGATAATCACGTCTGACAATGAATTAATGTTCACATTGTTCTCTCGAACAACTTTGATTTCCTTTAGCAACACAATAACAAATATTACTTACCGATGCAGATCAAGCAGATAGCTGCATGCTTGTAAGAAACCTAGCAGTTGTGCTAGACTCTTAATTTTAAAGAAAAAAGAAAATAATAATTACAGAAAATTGTTCAACTCGTGCACACATGGTTCCAAGAATAATGCTAAATTACCACTTAGTATTTATTAGTATCTTACAGAAAATGAAGGTATTCAACGTATATATTGAAAAAATATGTGAAGCAACCAACTGGGAAGGCTTGATAAACATTTGTAACTTAGTGATATACACTTATTTTTGAAGTAGACTAAATCCTTTTCCGTGTATTTTGGTCTTTATCTCTCATTAATTTTTTTTGCTGTTAGTTCTTTGCATTCACTACGGGAAACCCGGATATGCCGAATATCAAGGTGTTTTCCGAGAGCCCAAATTGTCGGCAACTCGCAGAGCGCCCACTATGCCGAGTGTGTGGAACGCAGGCAGCTCGGGCATATACGTACATCACGGCAACAGCTCCTCTGCCGAGTGTCGAGCCTCACACTCGGATAACATTACACTATGTAGAGTGTCATCGCCTCACACTTCGAAACAGGCTCACGCGCGACGAGCACGTGCGCCGTATCACGGCCGCCTGATGATTTTAGTCTTTGTCGAGTTTTCAAACGGTCTGACACTCGGCAAACAAGGTCACGTGACGCTCACGTGACGTCGTATCTGGCTCGCTGCTGCGGCTGTTGCTCAATGCGAGTGTCGGGGCAATCGACACTTAGGCAACAATGTCACACGCACGTCCACGTGTTCCCTCCGTGTTCCCGGTAGTTGCAAATAAGTTGTGGTTTTGTACTTTGCCGAGTGTCACGGCCACAGGACTTTCGCAAAGTCCAGGAGATGGCAACCACTTGGCAGCATGTGATTCTTTTGTTGGTGCCCACGGTAGATTAAGCACTTTTTGTGTCAAGTGTTGGACTAAGAGGCACACGGCAAGGAGTTGCCGAGTGCTAGCAGGCCGACCTCGGACAACAGGGGCTCTTTGCCAAGTCTCAAGATATTCGTGTGCTCTTTGCCCGAGTGTGCCACTCAGTAAAGACTTTGCCGAGTGTATTTGGTCTTTGTCGAGCGTATTCGACACTCGGCAAAGCACAGGATTCCTCTGTAGTGATCTAAATCCAATGATCTTACTACGAGGAGTGTATACAGTAATTTTATGCAAAGCTTCTGGTTCGAATTTTGAAAAGAAACTTAGAAGTAAATAAGCCAAGTCGCCCGCCGGGCCACCGCGCAGCTGCGGTCACCGCGGTCTCAGCCTGCCCGAACCGTCTTTCCGCGAGATCCTTGACGCGGAAGCCTCCGTACTCTTGTAAGGCTATCGTCCAACAGCTCATGCATAACGCCTATACCAAAATAGGAGTGTTTTGCATGGCCTAAACCAGCCTCCAACATATAGTAGGCAAACACGACATGTATTTTGCCTCGCTTCTGAGAAATGCAAAAATGGCTCAGTCTCTCCCCTTGACCCAAATGTCTGCTGCGTACGCACGACCGTTTCACGGGG
>JACEFO010000702.1:0-21091 GCA_015342445.1 Digitaria exilis | reverse complement strand
CTTCTTCATGTGAAAACCTTTGAACTACTTGGTTTTGGCGGTGACAGCATCTTGATGTCTGTACCCGCTTGGGGCGTCGTTGTAAAGGAGTTGTTCATTCGAGTTGTTGAGCCCAGCGATGCCACTGGGTTACGGTCCAGATGGCAGTAATGTTTTCTATCATCCATTGTTTTAAGTAGACAAGAGATATGAAGCTGACTGCTGCGTGAAGGAATTCAAGTTTGAAGCAAAGACATGGAAGAAGGTGAAACTTAGTATTCTATTTTTCTCGCTTAGTCTTTAACTTACTTTCTTGTTGGTTTTTGGAGCCTGTGTTGAGGCTTGGAGTCCAAGTACTCATTGCGTCTGGTTATGTGGCGGATTTGTTGCTAGTAGACATTCACTGTGAATCTTCCGAGACCGGATTATTTCCTTAATATACACAATACCGAGAGTGACATATTTTTTTTCAATAGCTCTTAATAGAAGTTTCATGTCTTGGTAACTTATACAAGGTGAGTGTCATGGTGACCGATACTCTCTTTTTCTCAGCTCTCGTAAAGATAATGTGTCTTACACATTAGATGCTTATGAAACTCACGCTATGAGATTGCCTAGCCCGCTCCTACCAATTTAATTAGGACCGTTACCATAGTAGATAAATTTGACTTAGATATATAACATGGGCTCCTTTATCTTTGTTTACTTAAATCTGTGGACAGCCTTTTAGACACAACTAGGCTAGCTGTCAAATTCTGTGTAAAAAGTCCATAGAATGTACATACTTAATGACCTGGCAAATTTCAGAAGTTAATTCAGTACCTGGAACTGAAAACCTTTGCTCATTTTTCTCAAATTGTATTATAAAATTGTATCAGAGCTACTGATTGCAATTCAAGAAGCCATGTTGACTGCATGCGCACTGTTCTATACGGTTGCATGCCGTGCTTGTTTGACCGGAGGCAGTAAGATAGGGCGCACAATTCGAAACACATCAAAAAACGATGGACTACCACGGATTAACCGGGAAGGGAAATGAGGCCAGGATCTTGGCATGCCGCATGCCCTGTATGTATAACGAACGTACGGTAGCGGTCAAAGAAGCGGCGACGCGCGCGCTCCCGCCCGCCCCGCCACGTACGCCGCGTCGCGCCAACCGGCGCCATCACCACGGCTGGAGAAAGTCCGGAGCACCCGCCGCATGAAGAGCTAGGAGCTGACGACACCCAGCTCACACGCGCACCCCGCCACGCCCACGCAGAGTCACTGACACACAGGACACAGCTCTGGAGTGTGCAACGACGACTGGCATAGCTGCTTGCAATGGCGTCCAGCGATCGAACTGGATAGCTTGAATAATCCATCAGACCCGTCGCAATCAACTTCGTTCCGCACTGGTTTTGTCAATTCTTGTTCATCGACATTCGATTGAGGCACAACGACAGAGCATGGATCGACGGCCGCCATGGCCACGCACAGACGCACAGTCCAGAAGTTGAAAAGAGAACTAGTAGCGGCTATGGTGCTAGGGCGAGCTCGGAGGAGGAGGAAGCCGAAGCGCGACGACGACGAATCTATGTGCATTGGCTAGCTAGGATCACGCGCGTCGTCACATCCAGTCGTCGTTCTTGATCGAAGCCGCCGGCGGGGTAACCGTCGAACGGGTCGACGCCCATGCCGCCGCCGGCGCCGGGGAAGAGTCCGTCCCAGGCGGCGTCCATGATGCCGTCCATGCCGAACAGGTACATGGGCTCCGGCCACTCCGCCGCCTCCACGCCGGACGCCGCCGGGGCCGAGGCCGAGGCCGAGGACGAACAGGACGGCGAGAGCACGGAGGCGGAGGAGACGGAGGAGACGGAGCCGCAGTTGCTCGCCGCCGCCGTGGTGGTGATGTCGTGCGGCTGGATCACCGGCGGCAGGTGAACTTCGCCGGCGTCCTCCTGCATGTGCTCGCCGCCGTCGTTCTGTGCCTGGTGTTCCTGCTGCTGCTGCGGCGGCGGCTGGTCGGGCTGATCTTGAGGAGGAGCGGGAGCGGGGGGTTCGTTGTGCAGCGGGAGGTGGGTGACGGGGTCGATCCCCATCCGGAGGAGCTTCTTCCGGATGTGGGTGTTCCAGTGGTTCTTGATCTCGTTGTCCGTCCTCCCGGGGAGCTGCGCCGCGATCTTGGACCACCTGCGTGCGTCGGCCATGGCGGTGAGCGCGCGAAGGAGACAGAGCAGAGGACCCGAAGCCGTTCGACGAATCGATCGAGCCCAAGAAAAGAGAAGTAGCAAACCGTGGAGAATTTCGCAATCAGTCACGGAACAAACACACGGACCTGTTTCCTAGCTGCGCGTGCAGGTCGATGATGAGCTGCACCTCGTCGTCGGAGAGGAGGCCCCTCTTGAGGTCGGGCCTCAGGTAGTTGGTCCATCGCAGCCTGCAGCTTTTGCCGCACCTCAGCAGCCCTGCACCTCATCACAATCAGAGAAAGACGCATGTAAGCAACAGGACCAATCTGCTGCCCAAAAGCGCACATGCATCCATGGCGATGGGGATTAATTATATATATATACCTGCGAGCTTGGGGACGACGCGCCAGCAGCAGTGGCCGTGGGTGAGGAGGAAGCCGACGAGCTTCTGGTCCTCTTCCGCCGTCCATGGGCCCTTCTTGACGCCCACCTTGTCGCAGCACGGCTGCCTCCCCATCGCTTGCTCGCTCACAGCTCACTCCCCCTCCCTTCTCAGTCCGAGCAAGAACAGCCAGGTGCTGGCGGCTCTCTGCGGCGGTGGCTGTCTCTGTTCCAGGTAAGCTGCTCGGCGCCCGCGCCCAGGCTCGCATTTATAGAGGGCAGAGGGCCGGAGGGGAAGGGAGGCTACCCGCGTAAGGCGGCGCTCCACGTGGAGGAGGCGAAGGCGAGGCGCGGACGCGCGGTGTACGTGTGAGCCCGTCTCTGAAGAGGCCGCCATGGCGCGGCGCCCCACCATCCCCCGTCACCAGGGTAAAACTGGCTGCCATTCACGCCTCGTTGGACGATGGGTGGATTTATGACCTGTCAGCCTTTTGTACGTACTCGATTTCTTTTTATTTTATTTTCAATTATATTTTTTTAGGGTGTGTTTAGAATAGTAAAGATTCACGAAAAAACACAGGTATACCCAAAATATACAACTCTAGATGAATAGTGTCATGTGAGTGGGAGGGATGAGATGAATAGAGAAAAGTTAGAATGAATAGTGTTTTTTGAAAAATTTTGTAACTAAACACACCCTTAACCTGGCTTAACCTGGCGCTCTGCTGTAGCCTGGATTTTGCTCTGCCATCCTTGAACTTGCAGAACCAAAATGCATATGTTGGATTCGAGCAATTGAAAAGGAGTGGTTGTAACCTCACAAGTCACAATAGCGATATAGAGGAGATAGAGCGAGAGAGTGAGTGAAAGTTTACGACGGATATAAATGCTCTCACGCTTATTTTCGAAAAACAAAACAAATGCTCCAACCCATTTTATGGGTAAATGAATTTTTACATGGAACTTTGAGTCTGCTTCTGGCCCTTCCTTGCATGAGAGGTGTTTGTGCATAATGGTTTTAAGACAATGAAGAAACTGCATAATAATCCCTCTATTTTAAATCAATTAGTTTCTCCCTAAACATAATACTATTTTAAAAGTGCAGGAAGTACAAAGTAATGTATACACGGAGAATCGTAATGTGAACAAAATTAGTTTAAGACTACTCTTCATGTCTGCACCTTCATGAGTTATTTTCCCTTGTACTGTATAATCATCATTCCCTTTTGCTGGCATTAACTTTTCCATAAGGAAACGGAGAAACTGATATTTGACTTTGTCCGTCGCCCCTTTTTCCCTGCGGTTTCTTTGGGTGGTTTTCCTTTGGTTGTGTACAGCCAAGAACTACACTCACAAAGCTATGGGGTTTGCATTGTCCTTGATGAATATAAACTCCATATTTGGTTTGTTCAAATGTGAACAGAGGTTATTTCGCAAAAAAAAAATGTAAAGAGAAAGTTATAAGACTATTCATCATGGCTGCACTCCATGAATTCTTTCCTTGTATAGGCGTCCATTCCTTTTTATTGGCGTGGAATTTTAAAGGAAAAAACATAAGTTTGACTTCGTCGGTAGCATGTTCATCGGATTCTTTTTGGCGTATATGATGAGAGCATAGAACCGTGAATGGTCACAAAATTACGAACTTTTATGGCTTCATAAACACGCACTTCAAATTTGATGTCTTCTCTTGAGCTAGATTTATCTATGAATAATGGAGTGCACTTTTACACATTTTGTTTAAAGGATACAAGTAATAAAAGGAGTTTCTGTGAAATCGGAGTCTACAGCAAGCCAAGCATTCAAGCACTCGTCCTTCCCGTTTTTGAACTCTCTATATTTAAAAGATATCAATATCTTATTTGAAATCTTCTTTTATTTTGGTTTAAAAGTTTTTTCTTTGAAGGCCGACAGGGAAAGGCTCCCCACCTGACAATTTCATTGATTCAGTGGCCCATTTGTGACCTGAGTTATACAACATTACATGGGAGGTAGGGAAGGGGGAAAATACCGTATTAATGGATAAACACCAGGTCCAGGAGTCAACTATATTTCCTCTGGTCGTGGGAGAGTCTCCCTGCCCATAGGTGCGCGTCTTCCTTGAAGTCCCTCAGGGCGTTCCCAACGCTCCTAGCTCACCTTGTGTCTATGGCATTAAAAAAGATACCATGTAGGCAAAAGATGAGTTGGCACAAGAGTTAGTGGGGAGAGAGAAGAGTTAGTGGGGAGAGAGAATAAAACAGCGAGAAACGGTGTCTCCTGCGCGAAACGATGTCTACACTGGGACCCAGGCGGACGAAGCGACTGGTTCTCGCGTTGGGCGCCACAGCTCGTTTCCATCCATCAAGGCCTGCGTGCGGATTGCATAGAGAGGAGAGAGAGTTGGTTGCTTGGAATAGAAAAAAAAAATCCGATCATTTATTTCAGCCCCACCGCGAAACCCTGCGTTGGGTAGCACATTTTCTTGAGACCGTGTCTAGCTCATCTGGCAAGCATAGAAGCATAGAAACCATCATATCGTTTCCGGGTTGGGATTGCCCTCAGCAGACAATGCATCAAAGGCTGCTCTGTCCGGAGGACCACTCCATTCCTGTGTTTTCCAATGTCGCCCAACAGCAAAGGAAGATGAAGACAGAGTAATGCGCCTCAAGGATTGGTTTAAAGTTTTTTTTAAAAAAAAATTGAACTTCAATTACGGCTCCGAATCCTAGGAGTTTTGTCCCTCTCTTTTATTCTAATGTGAACCTTATAATGTATATTGAGGATCACATTATCAGCCATAAACTGCTCAATTAGCAATAGCATTTTATTTTCTTCCAAGATCTATGTACTCTACCTATAATTGAGGATAAAATAGCACATAAAAGTTTGATGAAGCACCAAAAAAAACATGTTTGTTAATTCAACTATACATATGTGGAGATTTTTCTTAAAAATACATATACAACTTTGCCAGGGACATGTATCATTTTCGGAAGCAAATGGTTTTCGGGACTACTGACAGCATCATACCAAGGTCAAAATGCGTGGCCCGCTCCAGTGTACCACTTTCACGAGTCATGCCTCCCTATCTGTGGCAGAGCAGAATGATGGTTGTCAACGAGGTTTCTAGGGAACAACCAAACGTGCGACCCCCGTTGACCCCGTTCCCCGTGACCCGCAGGCCGCACAAACCACAGCAACGGCTGTCCCATCACGCGATCCGACGGCTCGAATTGTCCAAGTCCGCGCCCTCTGACACTCGAACCCAGGAAATATCCGTGCCCCTCCGTGCGTTCGCCGGCCGAGCTCGACAGGACAGAACGGCTCTGCCGCCTCTCGGCCGGCGGCGTGACACGTCGAGGGCGCACGCACGGCGGCCAGCTAGCTGGCTCCCACGAATGCAGGCCGGAGATCTCGCTCGATCCGGGGCTGATTCGTGTGATTCCCCCCGGACACAAAAAGCAGAGGCCGCGCGCGGGTCGACCCCGTCGTCTTGGCGCGTGCGATCGCCGTCGCGGCCGGCCGTGGGGGCCGCCGCCGCCGGAAGGAGTGGGGGGGCGCCGCTAGCTTCTGGACGCTTCCGCGCCCTCCCGCTCCCGCACTCCACCGCCGGTGAGTCGCGCTGCGTGCTGGCCGCGCTCGCGGCTACCCCGCGCGGTTGGGTGGGAGGGGAGGGGAGGGCCTGGTTCCCGGGGGATAACGGGACAGCGACGGGAGCTTTTTTGCCTAGTGCGCGTGGCGTGATCCGTCGACGTTGTTGGCCCGGTGAGCATGGATGGGTGAGTAGATTTTGTTACGCGGCCCGTGCGTGGAATGTTCGAGACAAAAATGTAGGTATGCATGGAAACTAAGCTGATACTTTGCCTTTTTGGCAGGGAAGAAGCTGGCATTTCGTATGCGTCATCGCGAATGATTAACACTAGCCTATTTATCAACCAGTGCGCCCGCACGGGCTAATTAGATTTATGATAAAAAAATAAAATTTATACCGAATAATTATAATTATCAATCTCAAGCTTTCTTCATCTATTAAATAATATATTGATAATAAAAGTAACAGCAATTGAATTTTATATTGGTACAAATTAAATTTTAATAATAACATATTGAATAAATTATATAAAAATTTAGGGGTTAATATTTGGCATTATTTCTGAAACGACATAGGTGAGTAATTACATGATGACTAGGAGGTTACATTAGATTATTTTTAAAATGGTTGACGTGAGTAATTTAGATACATGTTTATGGGGTGATCTTAGCCTATTTTATTGCATAATAGATTAGGTGGATAATTTATTAGAAAAGATAACAGATACATTGACTATTATGATTTGATTGTCGAAATGATGGACATATGTTTCTGATTTTTGTGAGAATTTCTTAAATTTCTCTATTTTATAGGGTGTCTACCTAGGATCCTATATGACTTCATGTGAAGGTTTGAAAAGATCCCCCAATTAGTAGTTGTAAGATATTGCATATGATTAAAATATTATATCTATGTTTTCAAATAAGCCAATGCCACTCTTTAGCTCAAATAGGCAAATACTACCTACAGATGATAAATAAGGCACTTAATTTCAATTTGTGTGTAGCATAGATAAAAGGACATAGGAATCAAAATAATGATTTTTTGGTATTCTCTACTAAATTTTGGAATTTAGCCCCTCCTTATGACAACATGGCCGTTATTGGCACGATGAATAAATGGTTCAATTTGGTCATAAACGGAGCACAGTGTATATCTCCTCTCTTTGCTACAAGATATATGGCATTCTAGACCTCGGTTTATTTGGCCTACAAATTGTAGCTTCCGTCATAACTTTTGAAATGTTATAAGAAACATAAACACGTTTTAACTACACAAACGATGAAGCCAAATGGTATTTATCTTAAATAATCAGCCTAACAACCTAGAGATCCTTGATGATACCGTTTCTAAAACAGTACCATATGCACCGGTAGACCCCCATGATGTCTGACTTTTGCTGAAGAGGAAGCTTTGCGTAAGAAGTCGTCAACGCGGATCGCAGACAGACTTCGGAGCGATGGACACCTCGACAGTTTACATAAGTGAACCAGAGGCCCGATTCTTCCATCGATGATCGATCGCTCTCCACACTCTCATCACCGGACGTCTGGAGACATGCCACTAAATCCGCATGCATCACTCACACAAAGCACACGACGTCTGGTGAGGTCCAGCAGCTATCAAGAGAGCCGCAGAAATCAGAATCGATGTTGTCCGAGGTCAACGTCACGCAAGAACTGCCTTCCATTCCATATTTATCCCGTCCCAATGTCAGGCACACAGGCAGCACACGCGTACAACTATCAGCGCATGAACCACCACAAAGCTTTCATGAACCGAGCGCAAATGCGCTGCCCACGGCCAGGCGCACAAAAAGGATACCTCTGCGACTGCAAAGCTGCGGCAGAAGGAGTTGAGTAAAAATCTAATCGCTATTATTTCCATGTGTCCACATGTCAGTGACTTAGCCCCTACTTTTGATCATCTAAAAACAATTTCAGTTTTCCTTTCTCTAATCCCTACATGAATCCTCAATAATCATTTCAACATATACGAGACATGTTACAAGTCTGCATCATATTCCTAATTTCTTCCTCGATGTCTTCTCCAATATGTTAGCATGTTTTTTATTCGAAAGACCAGATGGGATGTGACGGACTGATCCCATTTCTAATAATAGTGTTTGGTTAGGAGACAAGTAGAATTTAGACCATGTTCGGTTAGGATGAAGGAGGTTAGTCCTCTACAAGTTAAACCCTCTCAATTCTCTTTGATCTCCACCAATCTTCTAGGGAGCCGAGCAAGGCCTAGAGATGGGCCATAGGTCGATCCACTCAAACGAGTGGACGGAGACATTGCCGCTGGCCATCAGTGAGATCATCTCCTGGAGAAAATCATGAAATCACTAGAAACCATAAACGCATTACGCATACACAAGCACGGTGTCAAAACCTGCAGTGCAAGTGAAACAGCACGAAAACGTGGAAAAATAGAACAATTCATTGCGAAGAGCCATGGAAATTGGCCGGATCTTGCTGTCACGTCCCTAGACTCGGTGGCACCGGGGCTCACTGCGTCCCCCTGAAGCTGTTTTTTTAACAGTGTATGAGTTACAATAAAGAAGGACAGGCAGGCCGCTAGGCTGGACGAGCATAGTGGGATGGCCGGGCCACGACACTATAAAAAGGTCATAGTGACATGCTTGTGTTGCCAGTTCGACGCGAAAATGTATGCCATCAGGCCTTATAGTGCCGGGCCTAGTCGGATCGGGCCAAATCAGGCTAGTGCCAGGCTAGGCCGGGCAGCCCATCGGGTCATCTATTTACTATAGTCTATGTGTGATTATGCTAGAAAAATTACTATATGTGTTTATCACGACACCAAAACCGTCCACTTCTTTGAATTTCATCTGGCCATCATGAAAACAAAACATTGGATCCTATCTGAGCATTAGAACCAATCACCGAATTCCATCCATCGTTCGAACCATACTAGGGTATCACCACCTGGCCGCCACACCAACCAGAGCTGCAGAGCCGCCCACTAATCATGAGTAAGTTCAAGCCGCTCTTAATCATAAGCATAGCCAGGGTCAGCCGTGTACTGTAATCATCTGGGGCAACCGCCCAGGGCACCAAGCCAAGTACTCCATTTAGCATGTATTGAATGCCTAACTTAAATCAAGCAAACAAGCGGTCTAAGTTCATCAAATCACCTATTTGGTAGTTCTTCTTCACCGTCGGTCCATCCTTGCACCACGTATGACTAAATAAAAATATTATGCCCCAAGTAATAAGATTAGTATTTAATTCATTATGGTTTATTCTTTCATTCTTTTCTATTTCTGTACACAAATTAGATCCAAATCATTTTTTAATGTTGATTTTTTTTAGAAAAAAAACCCTCTAGTAGAGCTTAGATGTAGCAGTATGTATGCTACCGTTTGGACTTGTAAACATAGCACAAATCCACAGTATCACAAACTTTATAAGATAAATTTGATGTTTTTGTGTTTGAAAGGGCCTCGCCAATATAATTGCACACTTCAGCGATAAGAATAATTGGACAAATCGTACTGACCTCATCGGTCGTTTCGTCTGCATGTTCGTCTAGCGTCTCTGCTCTCACATTCGTCCTGTCTCGCGTGCAACTACGCCATGCATGTCACGGGCGACCGCCGCCGCGCCGGACCGAGGCACGATCTTGACCCTGCACAGCGGGCAGCTGTTGCTGCTCCTCACCCACACGCCGACGCAGTCACGGTGGAACGTGTGCCGGCACGCCGGCACCTCGCTGCACGGCTGCCCGTGCCGGAGCGGGTCAAGGCAGATGGCGCACACCACCACCGTCTCGGATGCTTGGCGACCGCCGCCGATGATGCCTCCCCGCGCCGCGTACGGGAAGTACGGCAGCGCCGCCACTGGTGGGACCGGTGCAGCCAGCGCCGGAGGAGGAGGAGGAGACGCCGGAACCGTCCCTGGCGGCCAAACAGCAATGGGGAACCTCTGCTGCTGCCTTCCCTCCACGTCGCCTTCTGCCGACGCCGGTTGGTCGGAGCAGATGGCGTAGAGCATCAGCACTAACAGCACGGCGCCGGACAGAAGGTAGAAAAAGCAGAGCACGATGTCTCCCGGCGACATCCCGTTGACGGCGAAGCCCGCGCAGGTATTGGCATGCTACGGCCTCGAGATCGATGGGCAGCGAGCGAGGTCTCGTCCTCTGAGACAAGGAATAACCACCAGATATACGAATTTCGAGAGGAGATATCAGATATAACAATGGTTACAAATCTACAATTCAAAGTTTCAAACCAGCTGCCTGCCTGCTAGAATATTCAACAGAAAATCCTCGTTAAACTGCACGCGTGTACTTATCATTTATGGAAAGTTGGAAACCAGAGATTGTCCATTGGCGACGTCCTTTTTTTTTTCGGGGCGATACCAAAACAAATGTAGATCTTTCAGCAGGGAATGAAGTCACATCTATACAATGGATAAAATCCAGCTTCAACCTTCAAACGATGGAATCAGAGTTTACAGGAACCGACTTCAATAGTTTAACACCAGCGTAAAAGCTCTTACAAGATAACCAAATCTAAACAAAAGTTGCCGCCCAAATAAAGCAAAGAAACACATTATCGCGCTCTCGAGTTTGCAACAAACTTGAATCATGCCTTCCTTCCGGTCTTCACGCTGTTGCAACCGAGCTCTTTCCCTCAACCAATGTGTTCCGTGAACAAAACCTGCAACAAAGTTTTGTTTGGTTTTATCAAAAACTTATTCATTTCTTGTAAGCCAGAGAGACCAGCAAAAATTAGTCGCTCCAATTAAAAGCAAACTTTTGTATTCTAACCCGCCTTGTTGATGCCAAGACATAAATAAGTTATTTACATTAGTAGTAGGACTAAAACCAAGCACCATGTGTATAGCCCTGCACAAGAATTTGGCATGAAAACATTCAAAGAAAAGATGTTAATCGTTTCGACTTTATCACAATAACAACATTTAGTACTTCCCCTCCGATTTCTCTTAGCCAAATTATCTTTTGTTAGGGTAACACCCTTCCCTGAAAACCAAACAAACACATTTATTCTTAATGGAATTTTGAGCCTCCACACCTATTGAGATATTTTAATATCACTACTAATAAGGTGTAAATACATCAATCTTACAGAAAAACAACCATTCTAATTTAAAAGCCCAGTAGAATGTATATGTATCTTCTTCCAACCATATGCCCCAAATTTTAGCAACTAAGTGTTGTCATTCTACCAATTTATTCCCTGTTAATACCCTCCTAAAAGACATATTAATGGGAACCATTCGTAGGACCTCCTGTTAATGCCCTCCTAGAGGACATATTAGTGGGAACCATTCGTAGGACCTCGTCTATAGTTGCTTGCTTCTTACGAACTATGTTATACAAAAATAGATAAGAAAGTGTAACAGGCTGATATCCCAACCAAACATCCTCATATACCCTAATTTAGGTGCCACATTTTCTAAATTAGATTTTCCAAGTCAAAGGAATAGATCCTTCACACTCATAAGACCCATCCAAAAATGTGAATCTCCCTTCACGTCGATGCCACTCATAAGGTCTTCTATGTGCCATTTTGTATGGTTTCTTTTCTTGTTGAGAGTCATTAAGCTTGCTAGATCGATGTGGAACTCAGTTGAACTAATTAAGGCAATAGAAAAACGTTGACAAAATGATCCCCCTTGGCTTCAGGTCACGCTTTGCCACTGTCTGTCACTCACTATGCATGAGTATATGCACGCACACCCTCCTTATACATGTAGTCAATTAGGGAGTCTTCTGTCCTCTTATTCGAGTAAGCCTCTGGTCATGGTGTCTTGCACAATAATTCTTGGAGCCCGATCTCAATCTAGGGTATGGTAATTAGGAATCTTCCTTTACATGAGCACCTCATATATATTTGATTTTTTTTAAACGGTTCCATCTTCTAGTGTCAAAAGTCCAATGATAGATAATAATAAAATATTGTGAACACTACTACAGTTGTTTCAGAATATAGCTACGTTTAAGTTTTTTCAAAGTTAAACATTTTTAATTGTCTAACAGTTCATTAACTTCACAACTTTAAATTGTCTTCGTATATGATGTTGTAATACGAAGAAATTATCCAACTTTAGTTATACTATTAACTTTTCTTAAATATAACTATATATTTAAGAACGCAGGTAAATTACTCTTGAAAATAGAACACTTTGATTAATTAGTATTACAAACAACACGAGTTCTCATAAAAAACAATACCGAATTGAAGAAACGCAAATTGATCATGAGCTTCGTCGGTTGGGTTCTACCATCGAGAGAGCGTAATCCCTTCATCATGCCATGCATGGAGGCATGGACCGATCGAGGCTATACCATGCCATCAGCAGCCGCCGGAGCCCCTCCCGGAACGATCTTGGCCCTGCACAGCGGGCAACTGTTCATCTTCTTCGTCCACGCGCGGATACAGCTCTCATGGAAGATGTGCCGACACGCTGGCACCTCGCTGCACAGCTCCCCGTGCCGGAGCTCGTCCAGGCAGATCGCGCACGCCGCCGGCTCCGCCACGGCCTGCTGCGCGTACGGGAAGTGCGGAAGCACCACTGGGGCCCCCAGAGATCCGTCATCGAGCTTGACTGGCAACCAGCAGAAGAAACACGCTAAAAATATCAGCATTGGCAGAACGAAGAACAGGAAAAACTCGGCACCGTCCGACATCTTCGCTCGCCTCGCTGCTGCCGTCGCTTGATCAAACGTCGCATGCCCCTAGCCCGCGGCGGCGCGCGTGTGCTGCTGAGTAGTATATAGATACGATTGGCATAATGGAGACCGCGCAAACATGTGCCACGGTGTATAGATATATAGTGTGTACGTACTCACGACCGATACGACTGCTATTTTCATTTTACGTGAACAAATTTCCTAATGGGATGTAACCCACGACCGATACGACTGCTATTTTCATTTTACGTGAGCGGTCTCATAAATTGTAAATTGCAGATTCACGTCGGACTTTTTATGAGGAAAGAGAATGGGGTATGTTGTGTGAGACAGCTATCTCATGGGTTAAAATTTTAATCTATGTATACAATCACGTGCTTAACCTTGTATGGGTTATTGTTGCAATACAACTCACAATTTCTTATTTATATTTATATAAATTAAGGCATTGTGTTATTTATTATGAGAGACAAGTTAAAAGATAACATTGTTCGAGTTGTGTCAGTTTAATTTATATCGTCTCAAATTGACGTGACAATACATGAGACCAGCTGTTGTTGCGCATCGTCGGTGTACGTGTAGTTGCCCTAATAGGCAGGTTATTTGGAATACAAAAATTCGAATTTGGATGGAAACACCATTGTTGTTGGACTGATCCCGGCAGCCGGCAGGTCACACGTTATGCAACTCATGATTTTGTTTCATGCACGTTATGCAACTCAAGATAAATAAAAAAGGCAGTAGTTGTAGATGCCTGACACACCAATGTATACAATGTGTTGCCAACAAATCATTGAACGGGACATTACGTGATATAAAATAAAATCGACAGGTTGTTTGTTAATTTTGCTTGAGTAATTGTCAATACACAAGAATCGCCCGTAGATATATATGATATACTACGGTAGAGATCTAGGGACTAAACCATGTCATCTGCAACAGCTACTCCGTACGATCCCGGCACGATCTTCGCCCTGCACAGCGGGCAGGTACCGCTACTCCTCACCCACTCGCCGAGACACTCCCTATGGAACACGTGGCGACACTCTGGCACCTCGCTGCAAAGCTGCCATTGCCGAAGCGTCTCGAGGCAGATCGAGCACACCACCGTCTCCGACGACGCCCCGCCGGCGTATGGGAAGTAGGGCAGCGGCATCAGCAGGGGCGGCGGCCAACGCTGCCTCCGCCCTCGCCGCCAACGCTTCCCACTCGGCCAACGTCCGCGCGACCATTTGCTCCTCCGCCTCTTGATCTTGTCGATCCCCTTTGCAATTCATACCGAGGCAGCACAACATGCACACGCACAGCACGAACATCAACGCGATAAGGAACAGGCCGTACCAATCTGGGACGTCCGTCGCCATCACTACCTCAGTGCTTATGCCGCCGGCGGCGAGCGCGACGTACGTGCTATCACGCGAGAGGACCGGCGGACGAGTCGCCGGCCGGCGAGCGCGACGTGAAAGCTTTGGCTCTTGCTTACGCGGGGGAGAAAATACGTCTCTAGTTTGTGGCAAGCATATGTGATCGATCTCTGTGGCTGGTGCTCTAGCTAGTTCTATGTAAGCTGTTGAAAGGTTATGTTGGTTATTAATTTGGCAATTGATTTGAGTCGGACAAGGAGCCGACTGTATTTCTAAACGCTAGTTACGTTCTTCGTTGGGAGATGTGAAAGACTCGGATTCTTGACCGTGCTGGTAGATGTATCAAACAGTAGCGATCAACGGCTACGATCGGTCGACCAGGGTTTAGCATATCGGGTTTCACGGTTCCCGTACCCACCGATAGGCGTTAGCCTATCATATTATCAAACTTTATTAGGAACACCTTCGCAAACGTACAAATAAACTCACGTGTAACGTGTAGTCACCGTGCACGATCACTTTGCCAGCGCACCTTACTCCTATGAAAACCTTGGAGAAACTAATCACATAGATCTTGAGATTTATGCATTCCATATTTCCATTCCTACATGAACATCACCTAGCTAGTGTGTGTAGCCATTAGGTTTGAACTTTGAATTTCGTTTTGGCAAAAACTAAATAAAAAACTAGGTTTGTGATACTCTGTTTCGATGCAAATATGTAGCAGATTTATAATTCGATGAAATAAATACTAAAACTAGTCAGCGTAAGGTACTACTTAATAAACCATAAAGTCATTGTAAGCGTTCTGGTAAATATTAGGCCAAAACCGCCTACGGCCGAATAGTGAACAGTTTGGTTGTCTACCAGATGAGTCGTGCACATCAGCCTGCAACGGGTGCACAAGCTCTCCAGTTAAAAAAAAAATGTTTACTAGGCGATCTTATACACAAACACATACAGTATTGAGTTCAAACTCAATTTCGCAAAAAAAAAAAAAAATCGGTTTGGATACATGAAATTGACGAATTGAAGACCAACGTGAATAATTGAAGCGCCGCCACCGCCACCGTCTACTACACCATGTCATCGGCGGCCGCTACGCCGTACGCCGCTCCGGGGAAGCACGAGCCTGGCCCTACAAAGCGGGCAGGTGTTCTTGCTCTTGGCCCACACGCGGATACACCCCTCGTGGAAGATGTGGCGGCACGCCGGGGCCTCGCTGCACAGCTGCCCCTGCCGGAGCTCGTCGAGGCAGATGGCGCACGCCGCCGGCGGCTCCGTCGTCGTCCCCGCGCCGCCGCGTACGGGAAGTTCGCCAGCACCACCGGCGCCCTCAGACCCTCCTCGCTCCGCGGCGCGTGCTGGCTGTGGTGGCGCTGGTGCCTCCGCGGCGGCGGGGCCACCGGCGGATGATGCTGCCCCTGCTGCTCGTTCTCGCGGGCTTCCCCCCGTAGCCATGTGGTGCAGGAGCAGCCTATGAAGATGAATAAGATCAGCACGATCTCCACCACGACGAAGATCGCGTCCCCCATCGGCGACATTGTTGTTGTTGTCACTGATCGTCAGATGAACGCCGCCGCCGGCGCGCTCTTCCGCCCGTGGCGCCTTGTTGTCTCCCGCAGCCGAGAGAGAGGGAAACTATCTGAGATGATCCACGGCTCTCGGTAGAGAACGGTGCCGTGCGGGACGATACACATACGATTTGCATTTGAAGGGTGGGTAGTTTGTTCGGGAAATCGGGACGGAGAAATCCGAGTCGGGTAGCATTTGGGCCGGAGTGCACATTACTTCTTTTTTAGGGTAAGTGGGTAACCGGTACCGACCTCTTTTTAGATAAAGCTTTTTTTTAATCTAAAAAAAGATAAAGCCTTTTTAAGTAATTTTTAGATAAAACTTGGGACATGATTCATAACATCATTTGTTTCAAAAACACATTTTACATAAGAAGACACCGACATATATGTGCATACGCTTACCTCTAGTATTACACGCACTCAACATTTACCTTTATGGACACTTTTAAGAGCATGAACTGACAGATGTCAAATTAAAGTTACTACAAGCAACAAAAAATAGGATTATTTTGCTACTAAATCTGATCTCTACTCTTTTCTAACTAGAATATATTGTCTTCCTCATTATCGTCTGCGCGCTCATCCTCCTTGTCGTCTTCGATACAAGAAAATTATCATTTTTTTAAGAAAGAAAACTATCATTGTTGAGGGTCAAAATAATCCAACAAATATAGATGTCACCATCTATGAGTTTTCACCGCCGGTTTGAAACGAAAATGGCTCACCGGTTTATAATACTAAGTAGCGGTGAAGATAGAGGCCAAATTATTAGTAAAAAAAACTTTATAACTCTTTTACATTAAGTTGGATGAAAATAAACTTTTTAACAAAATTATAGGTCTTGATGAGATCTACAACATTATAGTTCATAATTATATCAAACGACCTAAAATAAAGTCAAATCAAAATTGTAGGACTCGATGAGGACAATAATTTTGTAGTCGATAGCATTTTCATTCAAAATTATTTAGACATTTAAATATTATATATAAGAGTATAAAAAATATATATGATCCCTACTTATAATTGGCAAATGAGCTTTTGGTGTAGTGGTAATGGAGGCTCGCACGACCCAGGTCATGAGTTCGAACCCCGGCTCAGCACGACATGCATCAAACACATCAAAACAAGATTCAATCCCTCCTACAAGGCTACAAAAGCAGAGATTTGCCAATCACTACACCATGTCATCGGCAACCGCGATCGCCGCGCCGCCCAATCCCTTCACGATCTTCTCCCTGCACAGCGGGCAGCTGCCGTTCCTCGTCGCCCACGCGCCGACGCAGTCCCCGTGGAACACGTGCCGGCACCCGGGCACCTCGCTGCACAGCTCGCCGTCCCGGAGCGCCTCCAGGCAGATGGCGCACACCAGGGTCTCCGACGCCCTGCCCTGAGCGTACAGGAAGCGCGGCAGCACCGCCGCCGCGGCCACCGGAGGTTGCAGGGCCGCCAGCGCCGCCAGAGCGGCCCTCTGGCTCTGCTCAGGAGTCAGGTTTCGTCTCTGCCTCTCTGGCGGCGGCGGCTGATCGCACCACGAGCGCTTGGTGGCCAACACTACGGCGACGAAGAGCGTGGTCCCGATCGCGATGACCCAGAGCTCCGCGGTCGTCTCGGGCATCGCTGGCCACTCTGTGTTGATCAGCGCATGCCGTGGCCGGCCACCGTGCGACTCCCTGGGTATCGTGCCGTGTGTTGTTTTCTTGATGGAGGAGCAGCAAGAGTTCGTTGAGATGTGGTAGTCGTATATATATAAGAATATCTAAAATAAGAGTATATACGACAGGTAATTTTCTTGTTTGAGATAAGCTTTTGGGATTTTGGCGATTTGAAATTGGTTAGTTGGAACAATGAGCCTCGTACACTCGTACAAAACTCGGACTCTTGGAGATTTAGAACTGAAAATTTTGGATCCGTTTCCTGCTTTTTTTCCACAAAATAGAACGTTTACAATGGCGATTCTACGATTTCACCTTGCTCTCTTCTTATATGTAATATAATCTCTCATCAGCAACAAGCGGGGCGTTTTTTTTGGCACTGCCAACTAAAACGGAGCACGACACGGAATTTGCCCACACACACAAAAAAAAAACAGAGTGATCAAGGCTTGCGCGGCGGCGCGACGCCAGTGGTGGGCCGCACCGGCGCGGCGACGACGCGGGGCGGGGAGCTGCCGTTGCCCGGCACTACGGCGCCGGAGCCCACCATCTCGGCGAAGAGGCGGTCGGCGATGACCTGGTTAGCTGCGTCGGAGGTGTGGTACGCGTCCCAGAACACGAAGTCCTTGCGGTCGGGGCAGAGTGTCGCCGTGGGCAGGCACAGTCCACCCACCGTCGTGTCCACGTCGCAGCACGACGTGTGCGACGTCTTGAACCCTGCACACCCACACCCGAACGGTTATTAACACTACGTTCTGCTGTTGATGTGCTCAAGCTTGCCATGGCAATGGCAATGGCATGGCGTGGCGAGCGCGATGGGTTTAGTTTAACTTACCGTATTTCTGGGGGTGGTCGATGAGCTCCATGACGATGGAGTAGCAGTCGGAGAGGGACATGCGCGCGCCGGGCAGCTTGGCGTTCAGCTCCTGGAGCAGGTCCTTGGCCGCGGCGTTGAACTGGAGGGCGTACGCGTTCACGTCGTCGAGGCACTCGCCGTCGTCAGAGAGCACGCGCTGCGACGGGATGCAGCCCAGCGGCGCCAGCCCGCTGAACCAGATGTGGCGCGCGCCGAGATCGTACAGCCTCTGCGCCAACAACAAATCTCATTCGTGATCATGCAGATTCAGCAATGTCAAGAATAATGCCATCAGGCTCGATCTTACCGTGAGCTGCCGGTCCATGGTCTCCATGAGGAGGCCGATGAACTCGTCGTGGGTGTACACGATGCCGTCCGCCATGAACGGCCGCAGGAAGTTGTTGACGTAGTCGTTGCTCCCTGCAAAGCAGAGCGCCCAGCAGAGTGTCAAGTTGATTAAGGAGGCCTTTGCGTGCATCGACTGGGAAGAGGAAATCACCACTATGTTCTTCTTACCGAGCCCGATTTGGAAGATTGCGCCATTGACAATCTCCTCGGCGGCCTTCTTGCCGATCTTGGCGATCATTGCGTTCTTGATCTGCTCGAAGGACAATATCTGGTTGTCGAATGACAGGTACTCAACCTGCACGTTTGCAGAATCGTGGTCATTACAGTTTTGCAGTTTATTAGAATGTTCAGAAACACAAGTAGCAAACAGCATCGTATTTGTGCCTTACAAAGTAAATGCCGGTCTCGTTGAGGAGTCCGGCGCCACCGGACGCGAAGTTGACGCCGCCGAGGACCTCATTCGTCGGTCATGTACAGGGAGAGGAACGGCACCGGAGGCGGGGCACCAAACTTGGCAGCTGATCAACAACACGTAATTCACATGTCATATTGCTATTCAGGCAAGGCCAAACCTGTGAAACTCTCAAGTATTTACTCTCACCCATGATGTCTCCGATGGTCCGGCCATTGGTGAACCTCCCTGTGGGTAAGCCGGTCTTGTAGTCGATGCCGTACCAGGGGTAGTTACACTTGGCGAGGGACAGGAGGAGGTAGTTGTTGTTGCCGACGTCGGACATTGAGTCCCCAAAAATGTAGATCACCGGCGGACTCTTGGCCGTCGTCGCCCGCAGCCTCGGACGTCGAAGCGGCGCCGGCGACTGTTGTAAGGGCGAGGATGGCAATGGCAACCACGGCGGCGAGAGCAGCCATTGCTGTGAACTGCACTGAGCTAATTCGTGGCGGGTGTTTTGTTTTTGTCTTTGGTCAGTGCCTGGATGGAGGATGCTGATGGCCTAGGCTGCCCTGTTTTTATACCACGACGCGTGAGCAGTGGAAACCATAAGTCGTGGGCGTTCACTGCAAGTTTGGGCCTTTCTGGTAGCGAGAGAGAAATCTTTTTTGTGTTAACGTCTGGGTAATTGTGGCGACCGACTAAATGCATCACATAACCGTGTGAGAAAAGGCTTGCACGTTTGAGCAGGAGGGAGACGAGGAGGAATTGGCTAGTGAGCGTAGCAGGGGAGGTAGCTGAGGTGGTTGTGGAATTACCACTGCCCAAGCATGTGATGGTTTGGCTTGGGAGTGCACTAGAGAAATCGGTTAGGAAAATGGTTACTGCAGTACCGGAGAGTACAAGCTCAAGAAACTGTTTTCGTTTCGTTCAAGAAGGAGCATGGCATCCCGTGCTTGCCAAAACTCGTGCAGTGACAGGGTAATCCGGAGGAAAAACATGTTTCGTGTGTGTTAAAATAATTGCTCTAAGAGGATACATAGAATATTTGTCTAGTGGCCAGTGCGCACAAACATGTATGGAATTTTTTTGTGAATTGAGATGAAAGCTCATGAAGGGGGAAAGTTATATTCACGACCGCAAATAGAACTTTACCATGTATCAGAAGTCTCTTCTCTACTCTCTATACCTCTTCTCTTCTCTACTATAGAACGGAGTTAGTCTTCACATTCCCCATCGCATCACGCCGCTTCGTGAAGCCGTCCCCGTTCGTACCTCCCCCTTCCGTCCACATGATGTGATCATTGTCCTATATGTTAAAACACGTTGTCAACGGTTAGATCTTCTACCTCTCACGTCTCTCATGATAAACACAAGAACAAAGTAGACAAGACACAATGTAGGTGGAGCTTCTCTTTATTCTTCATATTCGATAATTTACAGTGACAATCTCTCTCATATATACTCCGACCTATGACTAGAGTTTCGGTAAGAGCGCACAAATAATCGGACATGGACTAGGATGTCTATTCCTTCTTTCCTTCTATACAAGTCCGGGGAACCGGACATGGACTAGGACTTCTAGTACTTTCCTTCTATTCAAGTCCGGTTGTATTACAACACTCCCCCTTGGGCGATTACCACGAATGTATATGCCTCATTAAAAACTCCATCCGAAAACCCAGTGGGAAAAACGGTTATTGGAGAAAAGAGTACATATCAAATGCAATTGTATTGCATATGTTGCCTCGTCAAAAACCTTATGTGAGAAACCTTCAAATAAAAACTCACAAAGGGAAAAAGAGTGCAACATCAAACCTTCTTGGTTTCTATATAATTATATATTCATCATTCTTCATGAACAATAATCAATCTTCAAGATTATGCATAAACTTCAGGTTCTTACAATAATGATGTATGTGATCTTTAATAATCAAGTGGTATACCTTCATGGCAAATAACCATTAAGTTTATTCATTCTAGATAATACTTAATGACAATATGTGCTCCCCCTCGTAACGACATTCTTTGAACTTCATGTTCATGATGATTGATGATTTTTTAAGCACATTCTTCATAAATGTCTAACGAATATTGGTATTCAATTACCAAAA
>JACEFO010000701.1:0-30410 GCA_015342445.1 Digitaria exilis | reverse complement strand
TTTTGGGCTGTAGGGAAAATCCAGAATTATTCCTTGAAAATATGCCTTGCTGAATGCTTTTAATTGCAGCTCCATATATTTCGCAAGGACGGAATGGTCTGAAAAGGGACAGGGAGAAAGAAGAATATCTCTGAAAACGCCGCGAATTTGAAGCTGCAAAGGCAACAAATAGACGCACATAAGAAACAGAGCGAAACCAAAAACTGAAATACTATAAAGAAAAGGTATAACACTGAGAACCATTGAAATATCATTCCCTCACATCCCATAACCGTGTGACCAACAGGGAAAAAATGACAAATAGAAATCATGAACAGCAAATGTCGTCAGTACTCCTATACATTCTCCATCGAATGGACTTAAAAATGTTCACCACATTCTTAGTTGAGTTAAATCCCATGGCAATGCAACAAAAGAAAAAACTGGTGCTGAAACAGTTGCAGGAGTTCTTCTCTCTTGCTATTGAGGATTTGCACTTGGGGGATATAAAAACAAGGAAGTTTACGGAGCTATCCATTCAATTCAATGGAAAGAAAAGGAGATGAAGCTATCCATTCAATCAATGGAAAGAAAGGGAGGAGGCTTGGCTGTGCCTCACGTTCACGGGCAATACAACACAGGTTGGCGTTAACCGTCACCCCCACCGCCGCACCACATTAAAACTTGCGCCATTTGATTTGAGTTGGCGGTCATGGTGGGATTCACTTACCATTTGCGGCGGCTCGGCGGCGGCAACGAGCGCGTGGGCGACGGGCGCCGGTGGCGCTGGACGTAGCGTGCGGGAGGAGGCGGCGGAGCTGCAAGCGCCATGGAAGACAGGCGTTTTGGGGCAGGCGCTCCGCTCAGGCAAGACGGCCATTTGGCTCCGGCCGGGGGTTTAGCTAGGTTTTTAGGGCGGCGAGGTGGGGGAGTGGATTGCGAGGTGAGGTGCGTGCGGGAGGAAGACAGGGGGTGATGATGAGGCGGCGGAGCTTGTGTTAGGGAGGGCGGAGGGAGGAGGCAGGAAGGAGCGGCTTGGGAGTTGGGACTTGGGTTGCGGGAAAAAAAAAACCGTCTCTCCCTTGGTTGTGCGGGTGTGTGCAGTGTGCTTTTGCTTCGGGTACACGGAGATGTGCGGCCCACGTAGCGAATGGGCACGGTTGGGGCCCTAGGGTTCTTCAAGTGTGGGCTTTGTAGCCAGATGTGTCATCGTCCACCACAGCCCACAGGCTGGACCGCTCGACTTCATAGGCTCTCGCTCGCTTCGTGATCGTGGTAGACAGGCCGGGGACGAGGCCCTTCACCCTCGGGCTCTCTTTGGATTGAATCCTATTACAGAATTTGTTGTTCCATTTGGAACGAGATTAGACATCTAAAATCTTATTTTTGAACGAACACATCTAAAATCTTATAAAATTCATAGGGTCGGATCCATTGGAATTTTGGTTGAAATTCTAACTACGAGGTCCAGTCTCTCCATAGCTTCGTTTGTGTCCTATCTATCTTCTCAAATTCATAGGTTTTTAAGCGTGTATTGCATCCAGACGTGTAATGTTTTCTCTCTTTTTTTTTTGCGGGGAGTGCACAATCGATGTTACTTTCCAGCATTTTGAATCCCCCATTGGACTGAAAATTGATGACCAACTCAACTGCTATATTTTTCTTCTATTCTGACGTGTCGAGAATACAGTGTTGGATGTGCATGTTTTTTTTCCAGAACTATGTTGGGATGGTTGTGACGCGGGTTCATCTGCAGCTGCAGCAGGGCCGGCTCTAGCCCTATGCAACAGAGGCAACCGCCGGGGGCCCACGAGAGAAGGGGGCCCACTTTTATATAGTACGTACGTATAGGAGATTATTAGCAGCCCATCATTCCACATACGTGTGCACATAGGTTACAAGCGCTAGGGCCCAGAAGAGAATACGAAACGACATCGCAGCTGTCGTATCATGTGAACAGGAACAACGTTAGAGTCTCGGCAGGGAGACCGGAGAGAAGCGAAGCGATCGAGGTGGGCCGTGAGAGAGAAGTGGCGGACGCAATTTGCCATCCGCGCCGGCGATTCACCGATTCGTGGTCCGCTGTCCGCCGGCCACTCGCCCACTGAGCTAGACCGCCGCTCTCTTGATTGATCTCCCACGTGGCAGGTGAGTACTTACCACTCACTAATCAATCTTGCTATTCTTTTATTCATTATATAATTGTTTAGATGTTGCCGAAGGAATACTTGCCAGGTGCTCAGAAAATAAAAGAAAAGATGGTCAATTAGTTGAATCCCAAAACAGTGCTTTACATACTGTCAACATTGTTTTTTAAGACTTAAATATATATGTTATTGGTATTTATTATCCTTTAGTATATTATATATTTAAAGGGCCCACTGTGCTATGTTCGCTCGGGGGCCTTCAAACTATAGAGCCGGCCCTGACTGCAGCTAGAGCTAATTCACTACCGAACATAGCTCGTGTTCCAAATGAGGCCTCAAACATACACACGACTCAGAAGCTTGTTCCTTCCGCTTCAGATTTTGGCTTGCCTTGACAGCAGGTACAAGCAAGGATCATTTTTTTAGATAATGGAACTATAGTCCGGGCCTCTACAAAACATACACAGCTGTCTAATTATTACCAAGATATCACCAGCATTTGCTAATAGTTGAGAAAACAAACAGCCAACGATATCATGAAGTCTGTTGTGTTTTCCTGACTCGCTCGTTCCTAGGGATAAAAAATTCACATTTGACCTCGATTGCAGTCATGGAGGGCTTGGCAAACGAATATGTATCGTTGGAACTTGGAAGAACAAAGACCATCAAGGAACACATACAAGGGATCACAAGGGCTAGAACTAATAGCCTGAGTAGTGAATATATGTCCCTTTTTGTTTCTCTGATATAGGAGATAAATTATGAGCAAGGGTTGGTAGTGGGATAAATTATGCACGTTACGGTGCAGCAGTAGAGTAGCACATGCCGAAGTTATTTGTAGCACATGTCATCTGTCACACTGTGAGCAAACTCTGAGATTGGCTAGTTTCTCCAAATCCTTTTCCCACACCGACCCCAACAGCGACCTGGCCATTTCAAAAAACTGCGTTCTCACGTATTAAGCTTAACGTGAGAAGCCTATATATTTGTTACTTCACTTAGAAAAAAAAAACAACACAGAAAAAACACAGCAAAAAGTAACTTCGTTCCCTTCTCTGGTTAGGGCAAGCCCAATGGAGCAGCACTAACCAGTAGCCTCACACAAAAGCAACATGCCATGTCAATGTAGAAATATGAGGCAACTAACCTCTCCAATGCAAGCCACCAATATTTACTCTGTCACAGCAGAAAAAGGTTACTTTTTGGCAATCCAAATAAGTATGCTCCATTTCTGTCTTGTCTCACAAGGTTCACACATTAATACATCAACAGACTTGGACATGAGCTTCAACAGGTTCAGTTTAAAATAGGAACTAGACATTAAAACAGATTCTTACTAATCATACAAGTTTAGGATTACAAAGTCACAATGAGAAATTATTTTCTAAAATAACAATAACATGATGACTCTAGAACAAGGCTAAATATTTGAATTCTGGCCAAATCGCTCCCAAATATGTTCCACCAAATCCTTTTTGAGCTGAGTATGCATGGTTCGATCACGGATTTCAGCATCCTTTTTAATTACCCTGGTGAATTTCAGGTATAGACCCATGATGAATTGTTGGTGCTGCAGCAGTAGATGATCCAGGGGTTTCATTCAAATCTATAAAGTCTTCAACCATTTCCTTTCTCATCCTCAACTATCATGTTGTGCAGTATGACACATGCACGCATTATTTGTCCAATATCTGCTCGGTCCCATAGAGGCGAGGGTTCGGCTATGATTTTGAAGCGTGCTTTTAGGACTCCAAATGCCCTTTCAACATCCTTTCTTGCCCCTTCTTGCTTTTGTGAAAACAGTTTATGCTTGTCCGTTTGAGGCTCTCTTATTGTCTTCACAAATGTTTGCCCATTCTGGATATATCCCATCTACAAGATAGTAACCCATGTTGTCAGCATCCCATTGACATAGTAATCAACTTGAGGATCATTGCCTGCAATCTTTCAGTGAACAATGGTGATTGATTTTATGACATTAATATCATTGTTGGCCCCTGCAACCCCAAAGAAAGCATGCCATATCCATAAGTCATATGAAGCAACAGCCTCAAGGATGATTGTAGGGATTTTATAATCACCACGAGTATATTGTCCCTTCCATGCAACCGGACAATTTTTCCATTGCCAGTGCATACAATCTAAGCTGCCTAGCATGCCAGGAAATCCACGAGCCTCACCAATGTTTACTAGACGATGAACATCTTCTGTATTGGGTCTTCGCAAATATTCTGCTCCAAACTTAGCAATCACTCATGATCAAGTAACATCCAGAATATTACGCCCATCAGTCACAGACGATAGAGGCAAACTGATCATTGTTCGCAAAACGTCTGCCAGCAATAGAGGCATGCTGATCATAGTGCACAGGTCAAGCTTATTCTAGTTTTAAGACAAATTTATCGACAACAGAGACAAATTTATCGACACCAGAGACAAGTTCACAAAACGTTCTGCCCAGTAATAGAGGCATGCTGATCACCCTCATTTGTTCCCAAAGCATCTTCAATTTCGAAAGCTCAAAGCATATTCAATCTTCATTCCAGGGAAAAATGTTCCCACCCTCCTTTGTTCCCAGAGCATTGCTCCTCTCACCGTCAAAGGAAAGGACAGCATATATTATATTAATTTAAGATCTTAGGTCATTCAAATCAAATATGAACCTGTAGATAAGTACAGAAATAGTGCTCATCATTTGTATGATATGATTCTTACCAGCGCAGGATCATCTCTACCAAATAGCTCATCTGACAGAGCAGTTACAGCCCTCAGGTGAGCCTGCTTTGCCCATGGGCTCCATTTTAGAAGTATCAACATTCAACATCTCACTAAACTTGTCCAATATTTTTTATCTGTGCTCCATCATCTTTGATTTGTTCTCCATCATTTGGATTCCTTGTTTTCCCTGGCGGCCATGTATGACAACTTTGCAGCCTCCACTTTCTTGAGAGGCACTCTTGGAACTCCTTCATATCACTCATACCTTCATTAATCTTACTCTGGGCATTGACAAGCTTCTCAAGTTGCTGTTCAACCACAGTACTTGCTGTTCCATTGCCATTTCCTTTTCATTTCTTGGCTTGCTTGCAGCCCATTGGGTGTACATTTGGGAGGTGCATTGTTCCCATCTAGGTCTGGACTTGACCTTTTTGTACCTTGACCTTCAGCTGCAATGTGAGCATTCCACTTTGGACTATCACGAACAACCCTCCACCAATGCACATAAGTAAAGTGGTGCTTATATCGACTACGATACAGTTCAGGGCTCGGTCCATTAACTGGTCATCAGAGCGGCCACTCATATATGTGTCTCTCATTTGATTGTAGCAGCCATTGAAGCTAGATATCTTCTTAGTAACTACCAGTGGCTTTCAGAAGCTTCTCATCACGCTTTGCGATCACTTAGTGTTGTCTCATTGTAAGCAGCGGCAACCCTCCTCCCAGTATCGAGCAGCTTTCTTGGAATTTCCTTCAAACAGGATCTGTAGAATTGTTTAACCATGCACTTACATGTATGTGCAAGAACATAATGTAAAAATGCTGAATGAGCTCTACTAAGGTTCACATTGCACAATGCTTGAAAAAAAAAAAGTTCCTAGTGCAGCAGTTCTGGATAATTTGGTGAAAATCTAGACAAAGCAATACATTATACAAAAATGACCAAATAAGTTCCTGGTCAAAGTGACATATTTATGAATACAACCACCAGAACAAATATGCATATTGTCAACTGAACTAAAAATAAGGGCAGTTGTACCTGTCACACTCAACTAAAATTCAGTAGTAACAAATAATAATTAACCTACTATCATTTAAAAAGAATATACTAACCATATACTGGTAAATAATAATTAACCTACTATCATTTAATCTTGACAGCAATCGCATCAATCATTTGATAAAGGAATAATCATGTAATCATTGACTGAATCTCTACCAAGATAAAATGTGTAGGCAAATCATGGCTTACCAATCTGATATCCTCCTCATCAGTGTAGTACATCCTTTGCCTTGATTCCTCCTCCACTTCCACATCAACTGTCACACGGTGTTGACTGATGTTTGCTGGGCTTGGGCTCCTAGAATCAGAAGCCAATGGAGATGTGCGCTGATTGCTGGGCGCTGCTGTGGAACCATGAACTAAGGATGGGGGAAAGGAAATTGAAGCATGTGGTGGGCTGGATGCGGGTACGAGGATGGTGGAAAAGGGAAACTCGTGCCACCATTTAGATCTTGAAGAAAATTCGTAAAACCACCAGGCGGGCGAAACTCCATCGTGGTTGATTGGATCTGAGAGGATTCAGGAAAGAGGGTTAAATCGACTGAAAAGGAGGACAATAGATGCAAACCAAATGGGTTAGGTTTAGAACGCACAAAACCTGTGGATGTCGATGGCGAGCCTGCTTTGCACGAGGAGTAGATCAGGTGGAGGAGAGTAGATGCGCCTAGTTCGAATGGAAAGAGATGGAGAAAAAGGAACCAAGCAGCAGCTGTCACGGCGGCGGCGGAGGAGGAAGAAAGCGCGCGAACCAAGGGGAACTGCGTGAAGTCTCGCGCGCTAGGGATAATTTGGCGCGCTCCGAGTCGTATGGATCGCCGTGGTCCCCCGAGAAGCGCGTGGCGAGGTCTCCCTCGCGCCACAACGCGCGCTCCAGAGAGTGCTTGGGCCTTTTGTCAGATGGAGCCCCTGTGCCTTCTGCAAGCTAATTTGACAGTCTACCAAACCACCAAGTTGTATGATCTGACGCTGGCGTGAGTACGTGGAAGCTGGAGCACCCATCCATGCTGGAGCGTTGGCTTGCCCTTACATAGACGGGCCATATGCCCGCCGAGATAGTGCACGTGGAACACAGAGAGTAATAAAAAAATTTTCCATCACGTGCTTGTTCGTTTCTGTGTCCCAGAGAATAGTAACAGGAATGATCAAGACGAACAGGAAATAGAACCAGCAGCACAATCTAACATTAAGACTGTAGGTTGGTAAAACATTTTTGCATATCTGTTCATTATAAATTCCTATTCATAAATCTTTTGGTCAGATAAAGGAACCAAACAAGAACTTCCAATCTTCCTTTTTTTTTTTGGGAAATACTTCCAATCTTCCTCAGTCCCAGACTCGTTGATGAAACACTTCTTACCAAACAAGAAAAAAACTTACAACAAGAAAGGGGGAAAAAATCTATGTATCTCTGCAGCTCAAGAACTTCAATCTTGCTCTCAGTTCCAGACTCGTTGATGAAACATTTCTTTAGCAAACAAGAAAAAACTGATAACAAGAAAGGGATAAAAAAAATCTATGTATCTTTGCAGCTCATCTGTAAGCCTCAGTACCGTGATGCAAGCGAAGAACATGGTTCCTGCCATTGAATAGCGGACCAGAAGAAGAAGAATAAGCGGATGAGGTGGGCGCTCGACCTCAACGTGAAAGAGATGAAGGTTGCCGTGGAATGCCACGGATTACTTTCGACTTCCGAGCTCACGCAGCTCCCGCACCAGCTCCTCCAGCTCCTGCCGCGACGCGCCGCCTTCGCTCACCGCCGCAGCCGCCGCCTCCGCGAGCTCCTTCGCCCTCGCCGCCACGTGGGCCCACCGTCCGCGTCCCTTCCCGTTCCCGCTGCGAAACTGCTTCGTCAAGCACACGCGCGACCTCGTCGGCCGCCGGCGCGTCCTGGAGCCCGCCCCAGCTGACCGGCACGGCGGCGCCCGCCTCGTCGACGAGCAGCCGCGCGTTCACGAACTGGTCCGCCGTCATCGGCCACGCGAGCATCGGCACCCCGGCGGCGCAGGCCTCCAGCACCGAGTTCCACCCGCAGTGCGTCACGAACCACCCCACCGCCCTGTGCCGCAGCGCCGCCACCTGCGGCGCCCACCCCCGGATCACCCGTCCCCTCCCGCCGGCCGCGGCCGCGACGCGCTCCTCGAACCCCTCCGGGAGCATCACCGTCGGCCCGGTCGCCCACACGAACGCCACCCCCCTCCGCTCCAGCGCCGTCGCGAGCGCCGCCGCGTGCGGCGGGTGCAGTATCGCCATGCTCCCGAAGCTGATGTACACGACAGAGCCGTCCTCCGGGAACCTGTCGAGCCACGTGCACAGGTCAGCCGCGGCCACGGCCGTCTCCCCCGCCGCGGTTCGCCGCCGCGTCGGCGTCCGGCGCCAACGGCCCGACCGCGCGCACTCGCCTGAATCCAAGGTCCACAAGCGTCGTGCCAAGGTAGCGCTCCTCGAGCCGCCGGAACGTGTTGGACACGAACGCCGAGCTCCCCAGGTTCCAGAGGAAGTTTCGCTTGACACCCTCGGAGACCTCGTCGCCGTCCCTGAGCATCCGGTACAGCATCGACAGCTGCCGCCACGGGTACGCCGGGGCGCCGGGGATGTCGGGGAACGGGACGAGGCTCTCGTCGTCGTCATCCTCCTCGCGCCGCGGCATCCGGCGGAACAACGAGTGGAGCACGGCGGTGCCGTACACCGCGGACGGCGAGAAGGCGAACCGCGGGACGCCAAGCTCGGCGGCGAGCGGCTGCGTCCACCCGCAGAAGAAGTCGGAGAGCACGGCGACGACGCGGTCCGGGCCGTCGGACCGCTCGCGGGCCCAGTCGCGGAGCGGGCCGCGGAGCCCGGAGTAGGCGACGATGAGCGCGCCGAAGAGCGCCGGGGACAAGCCCTTGGCGCTCTCGACGCCCGCCGGGAAGGATGGGTGGGAAGGGAACGGGAGGACCAGCGCGCGGACGGCGTTGCGGTGCGCGGCGAGGAGCGGCGCGAGGAGGTGGGCGGTGGCGGGCGTGGCGACGACGGTGAGGCGGAGGCCGCCGCGGGAGGACGCGAGGAGGGCGGCCAGGTCGAGGAGAGGGATCGTGTGGCCCTGCGCTGGGTACGGGACCACCAGGACGTGCGGCGGCGGCGCCGCCGGCGTGGTGGGGCGGTTGGTGGCCGTCGTCGCCATACCGGACGTGGTGGCGGCGGCGAGCGTCAGTAGGTGGCGTTTGGTGGAGTTTGGCTCTGCGTTGGCATCGCTCGGATGGTTCTCCGTTCTGTGCTGACTTCTGACGCCCGAGGTGACCCGTCGACCTGAGGCCTGCGACTGTGATCCGCTCATTTTTTTTCAAGGCCATGTTCAGATTCCCAACTATTCACTATTATTTTAACTTTCTATTTCTCCCTCACAAAATATGTTTCTCGGCGAATGCTACAGTGTTTTTCTTATGCTACAGTGTTTTTTCCTACAATCTAAACACACCGGTCAACCGCTAGCTCTGACAGCAGCGTACTCTTGAGAGTTCTAAGGGTGCCTTTAGTTAAAAAAAACATTATTATCTAATTTTTTTCTATTCATCTCATTCCACCCACTCACATAACACTATTCATTTACAGTGTATTTTGATGAACAGTGTATTTCGGGAAATCTTTCCCCAATCTAAACACACCCTAAACCATATTCAGGACGCACGCTGTGCTCGCCGGCCGTGTTACCCTTCTAGAGTTCAGCTTCAACGCGCCGTCGTATTATTGCAGCAAGCGAAGGTGCCTTTGTACTCTCAACATTTTGATCACACACAAATTCCTCTCAGGCACCGAACCTAGTTTACGCACCCGTCGTATCAGCCATTTTGCCTGAACCTTGCTACAAGGCGTGCCACTTGATCCGGAGCCAGTTTTCCGGGCACCTCTCATTCCAAAGCCATGCATGCGGCACAGGCATTTGGCAAGACATGGAAGCTGCTTTGTTACATCTAAACTAGCGGCAACTATGTGACTATATAAGAAGCAAGGATGAGCTGATGGATGCACTAAATTAGCTTTAAAGTATGTTTGGTAAAAAAACATTTCTAAAGTTAGGACAAATTCGTAGGATGAGAAATGACCTAAAAGTCTTCAACTAAAAAATTTAACCAACCAGATCTTAGAAAGGGAAATTTTTCAGACAACTAAAATGCTCGTGCACATTGAAAAGAAATTGAAAGGGAAGAATAGTCAATGAAATGTGTATGCACCTTAGGTAAAAATTTAAGTAATTAAACGGGCATACAATTAAATTCAGATGGTCCTCGTGGGACAAATTGTAAATGCTAGAAATTCACTGTGGGGATACACGGTAGTACTGGCCTGAGAGAAATTATGTTGAATATGCAATCCACAAAATTATTCTATGACCAAAGAATTGAACGAAATATGGAAATCAAATACCATGGTAAGCTGTTTGAAGATCTCTCTCGTAATTAGTGATGAGAACTATTACTCGCTCCATTTTTTTCACGTATGTCCACAAGCTAGGGATTATTCATTGGATCTATTTCCTTGACTTAGTCACCAATTTATAACCATTAGATCTCAATACAACCTTCTAGATTCACTTCGACCCAGCTGCCCCTGCCACCACCATCTCCCTCTAGCTTCGGCAGCCTCCGCCGCCTTTGCCACCCCTCCTCCACCACTCAACGCTAATCCCCTTTTGCGCCCGCCGTCTCCAGTCCGCCAGGCTCCACCATCCGGCTCCAGCGAAGTCTCCATCGCATACCGTCGTCTGTCCGGGGCCTCCCTCTACAACTAAGTAGCATGTAAGCCCCCCCCCCCCTCCCCCCACCCAACCCAAACCCCCAAATCCTCACCTCAATTCATGTTTTAGTGTAAATTTGGGTGGCTGATGGATTACTAAAAATCAGTCAGGTAAGGAGAAGTAAATATGGTATTCATTTCACAGAAATTAAATGCTTATAACATATTTCCTCTCAGATGAGCAGCAGCCAGCTGTCACACGGCTCAACTAATAGCACCACCCACCGCTATCTATTGCGATGTCTGCTCGTTCGCTTCTATAACCAGCTAAGTGTGCGTTTAGTTCCCCAGAAAAAACACTATTCATCTAACTTTTCCCTATTTATCACATCCCTCCCACTCACAGAACACTATTCATCTACAGTGTATTTTTGGTAAACAGTGTATTTTTAGGGAATCTTTCCCCAATCTAAACACACCCTAATAGCAAATTTCTAGCTAGAGAGTAGAGACGTGTCGTCAAATGACATCAGGACATTTGCCCTTGTTCGAAGTACATTATCGCTTTCTCCTGCATGTTTGGACCATCACGCGCCGGCGCGGTGGGGCGTTTGGTGGCCGTCATGGCCATAGCGGGCGTGGTGGCGGCGAACGTCAGTGGCGTTTGGTGGATACGGCTGCTGAGGGGAATCAGAAGTAATTCCTCATCTACACACTACTACATAATCGCCTAAATCAAACGTCTCATCACAGCCGGTTTTGTTGCAACCAGCTGTGAAGGGGCATCACAGCCGGTTGGTCTGCGTTGCTCTCATCACAGCCGGTTCTAGCCACCAACCGTATGTGATGAGGGGTGAGGGCTGGAACCGGCTGCGTTGCTGCTCAACGCAGCCGATTGGTGGTTGGAACCGGCTGCGTTGAGGGCTCATCAACACAGCCGGTTCTAGCCACGAACCGGCTGCGTTGCTACTCATCGCAGCCGGTTGGAGCTACGAACCGTTTGTGTTGATCAACGCAGCCGGTTCTATATGTATAGGCACTTGGCAAATACAATTTTTGAAACCCTAAACGTTGTCAAATTAAAAGGTGTTGAACTACAAAATTGTATAATTTCTCAAGATGTAAAACTTTTATATTGGTCATTTGTTCATATGAAAAACTGGTAGTAAAAGTGTTCACAAATCCTAAATCTATCATATAGGGTTTAGGGTATGAAACTAGAAGAGAGATGTACGATTAGTGAACATTTTTATTATCACTAGGTCGTATGAACAAATGACCAAAATAAAAGTTGTAAAACTCGAAAACTTATGAAACATTGTAGTTGACAATATTTTCATTTGAATTCGTATTGTCAACGAAAACCAAGTTTGAAATTATTCAAATTTGAAATTCAAATTTCACAAACGACCTCGGATGAAAAAATGGACAACATAAAAGTTGTAGTGTTTGAAAAGTCACGAAACTCTGTAGTTGACAAGTTTTTAATTTGAATTCGTTTAGGCCCTCAAATAAGTCATTTACACTCGGGCTCGTATAGTATGTGGTGAATAAAAATGTGATATGGTCGCATACAACCGTGTAGTGCAGTGGTAAGGGAGGGTACGCGCGAGGGGGAGGTCGTGGGTTCGAATCCCAGCTACCGCGTAGCGCGTGAAAAATCTTGCGACTTGGGACTGGGCAGGGCTCGATGGCTGTCCAGTGGGGTCTCTCCTCCAATTAAAAAAAAGTTTTTGTTATTTTTTTAGCTCCCGTAAGCCGTCATGGACACCCCCATCACAGCCGGTTCTAGCCACCAGCCGCTGGAAATCAAACGGTTCCCAAAACCGGCTGCGACGGGGGTTCCCCAACCAGCTGTGATAAGTATTCTGTAGTAGTGACACGTGCTAGAGGTGTGCTAGAATGTGGACATGTGCTCTGCATCGCTCGCATAGTTATGTGCTGAGTTCTAACGCATGTGATCCGATCGATCAAACTGAAGAGGAAGCAGTAAATTTCACTTGATGAGGCAACCGTCGGTGCTAGATTACTCTGAGGAATTCCTCATCTACACCAAATTCTGGATGCACGCTATGCTCTCCGTGTTAGCGTCCACAGTTCAGGTTCTACTTCTTGTCTATTCTAGCAAGCAAAGGGGCTTTGTACCCTCGACATTTCGATCACACACGCTACTCCTCAGTCCTCATGGACTTCAAGACCTCACAAAACGACAAAAGAGGGCTCAGAGACCGAACCTAGTTTGCGCACCGCAGTCTAATCAAGCAACTGGGCATAATCTTGCCACCACAAGCCATGCCTCTTGATCCATTCCAGAGCCAGTTTTCATGACACCGCTCATTCTGAAGCCATGGGTGTAGAACTGTAGATCATGAGGCACAGGCATTTCGCAAGATGGAAGTTGTTTCATTACATCTGACTAGTGATAACTATGTGAGTATATATAAGAAGCATGGATGAGCTGTTGGATGCAGTAAATTAGCTTTAAGAGTTTTTAAGACAAATTCATAATAATGAAAAATGACCTAGTATCTGTATTTCAAGTTTAGGTCATTCAACTTTTTAACCCTAAGCTTTACTAGTCGTCTTACTCAAGACATTTGTGTAAGCATAGTCAAATTTATGTCATTCTGGAAGGTCTTTGATTAATAAATTAAGACATAACAAAAAATATGATAAATTTATATTTTTTGGTTAAAATGAGTGGTCAATCTTGAATTCCAAAAGCTTAACGATCTAGAATTTGAAAATGAGAAAATAGATAACTTCAACTAAAAGAAATTAAACAACCAGATCTTAGGACACTAATAGGAAAACCACCCTTCACCCTATCCTTTTAGTCCCCGTTATTTTTGAACTAGGACTAAAGGCTATAGTCATAATTTCGTAGTCTACAGAGACATCTTTAACCTCAAATGGTGACAACAGTTTGGACTAAATGGTCCTCTATAAAATACTTTAAAATGATAGCAATGGGTGGTAAGGAAGGCTCGCGCGAGTTCGGTGGTCATGGATTCGAAACCCACATACTGGCATAGGTGATCCTTGGTCGTCTCGACACCCGCTGGGAAGTCTGGGTGGTAGAGGAATGGGAGGACCAGCGCGCGCGAACGGCGTCATGGTGCGCAGCTAGGAGCGACGCGAGGAGTGGGGCGGTGGCGGGTGTGGCGACGACGGTGAGGTGGACACTGTCGTGGGATGCGAAGAGGGGAGACCAGGTCGAGGAGCGGATCGTGTGTCCCTGCTCTGGGTACGGGTCCATAAGGACATGCGGTTGCTGGCCGTTGTCACCATAGCGGACGTGGTGGCGGCGAGACTACGAGCGCAGCAGGGTTTGGTGGATGGGACGGTTTAGGCCTCGTTCGTTTGACACAGGTTGAGACTTGGATATGTTCCATTGATCAATGCTAGTATAAAATAAAACTAACAATTCAGGTGGAACGGTTCCAAGCATCGGTTCTAAGGGATAGCATCGGTTCTAAGGGAATCGAACGAGTCCTTAGGAGAACCAGGAGATGGAGTAGAATGTGGACATATGCTTTGGTGGATCCGCTCAAACTTATATGATCAGATTCCGATAAAACTGAAGAGCAGTAATAAAAGAGCACTTTTAAGATACACAAATACTACTTTGAATAATTCCTCAGGATGCACGCTCTGCTCTCCGCGCGTTGCCGTCCATGAGTTCAGGTTCAACTTGTTGTCGCGATTGCAGCAAGTGAAGATGGCTTTGTACTCTCACGTTCCGATCATAAACACACTCCTCCCGTTCTCCCGATGGACTGGTGCTTGACAAAAGAGTGCCGGGACACGTATGTTTTGATGGCTTGCTCGGTACTATGATCATGCTGCCTTGAGAGTGAACGATCTGGACGATTGGCAAGCTTCTCGTTATTCCACACCTATCGCATCGAGCAGTCACGCTGAATCTTGCCACAAGGCGTGACGGTGGATCCAGAGCCAGTTTTCCTGACACCGCTCATTCTGAAGACATGGGTGTAGAAGCATGGGGCACAGGCATTTGGGAAGATGGAAACTGCTTCGTTACATCTGACTAGTGACAACTATGTGTATATATAAGAAGCAAGGATAAGCTGATGAATGCAGTAAATTAGCTTCAAAAGTCTGTTAGCCAAAAAAAATTCTGATATTTTTATGACAAATTCGTAGAATGAGAAATGACCTAGATAACATTAAATAAAATAATTAATCAACAAGATCTTAGAAAAGGAAAATTTTCAGACAATTAAATTCGCATGCACATTAAAAAGAAATTGTAAAGGGAAAAATAGTCATTGAAATGTGTACGCACCTTAGGTAAAAATTTAAGTAATTAAATGGGCTTACAATTAAATTCAGATGGTCCTCGTAGGACAAATATTGTAAATGCTAGAAATTCATTGTGGGGATTTTAGGTTGTACTGGCATGAGAGAAATTATGTTGAATATGCAATCCACAAAACTATGCTATGAGCAAAGAATTGAACGTAATATGTAAATTAAATACAATGGTAAGATGATGATCTCTTTCGTAATGAGTGAGAAGAATTAATTACTTGCTCCGTTTTGCCATGTATTTCCACAACCCAGGAAATTAATCGTTTGACAGTAAAGCTGAGAGACAATTTGGTCTTTTGTTTGAGAAAACTTAATCCAAACGCCAGATTCATCTAAGAAAAAAAAATGCTTATCAACATATTTCCTCTCCGTCCAAGACGAGCAGCAGCAAGCACCCAAGCCAACTAGCAGCGTGCTATTAGCACCACCCACCGCTATCAGTTGCGTTGTTTGCTCGTTTCCTTCTGTAATCGGCTAACTGCTAATTTGTAGAATCGCGTTGAATGACATTGGGACATTAGCCTTTGTCGATTGCAGCTAATTTGTAAACTATTACTGAGTGGTATCGAGAGAGAGAGAGTAGAAGATCCACTCAATTTTTTTTGTTTTGTTTTGAAGGTATGAATGATCCGATCAATCAAACTGACGAGCAGTACAAATTTTCACGTGATGAGGCAACCGACAGTGGTGGCGTACTCTGAAGAATTCCTCAGCTAAACCATGTTCAGGAATCAGGACTTCGGGATGCAACGCTGTGCACTCCTTGTTAGCATCTAGAGTTCACGTTCAACTTGTTGTACGACTTCATGATGAGAACCTGGTCCGAGCGCGTGTGCAGGTGTCCAAACTGACGACGACTGCATCCAGCGAGCCTGCCCTGGATGAGGTCGGATGCAACCATCCAAACGCGCCCTCACAAAACCAAACTGCCCCCAAGTAGCTTGCGCACCCCTGTCGAATTGCCAAATTGGGCAGTCATGCTGATCTTTCCACTAAGCTGGCTACTGGATCCAGAACCAGTTTCCCTGACACCGCTCATTCTGAAGCCATAGGAGTAGAAGCATGGGCACACGCATTTGGGAAGAAGATGGAAGCTGCTTCGTTACATCTGACTAGTGGGTAGTGACAACTATGTGTGTATATATATAAGAAGGGAAAAAAATTCAGGACTCCTGTAAAACGCAGTCGGTGCAGCACCTCTTTGGATGTGAGTCGCGTGAGATCGGACGGGGGGCATGCATTAGGCATCACTCGGCTCGGCTGGCGCTGTTTTCCTCGGCTTGGCTCCGTTTGACTTTTGCTCAGCTCGGCAGGCCCTGGCAGCGTCCCCAATCGGCCGTCGCCGCCACTGCCAGTCTACTGCGTTTGCGTTGGCCCGCTGGTCGGCGACAGCGTCGCAACTGCCGAGCGTGGCTGATGCGCAACGTCATGCTCCTCTGCTTGGGTAGCAGGTTCTCGCACTCGATGGAGCAACTCATTCGAGATCGCCATGGGCTTGGACAGATCGATCCAGGCACCAGTTCCTCTCGGTCACCCGCGCGCACGCTGGCGGCAGGCAGTGGTGACCTCACAACACTGCTCCTACAGTGAAGGACCATGGCCTCATCGTCGCGTCATGGATGCCAGCTAGCATGCCGCAGGCGAGCATCCTCCTGCATCCCTCGTCGGCCGGCGGCCGCCACGTGACGCACTGCGATAGAACTCGGTGCTCGAGGCCGTCGTGGCTGGAGAACCTATAATGTGCTAACCGCTGCACGTGGGTAGCCGCCAACAGCAAGCTGTTCGATCACGACGACTGCGCGGGGCATGGGCGTCGTCGGAGCGGAGGTGAAGGGGTGGTGCTGGTGCACGAACACGGTGGAGGCAAAGGTGCAAATCAACACGGAGTCTGAGGTGGGCGAGCGGCTCAGGGCACGTGCAGCTGATGGCTGCACGGCTGAGGGCTCGTCGCCGGCGGCGTTCGTGTTCCGTCGTCGAACATGGTGAGTCAATGGAGGCTTCCGTTAGTCGAGGATAGCGGAAGGCTGAGCCGTGAGCACGTCAAACGAGCCGAGCGTGAAGGAAAACGGCACTGCTGAGCCGAGCGATGCCTACGCAGGTCCCCCGTCCGATCACACACGCTGCACATCCGAGGTGGTGCTGCACGGACTGCGGTTTGCAGGACTCTGCACAAAATTTTTTTTCTAGGAGAAGGAAGGATGAGCGGATGGATGCAGTAACTTAGCTTTAAAAGTCTTTTGAAAAAATATTTCTAAAGTTTTAGGACAAATTTCTAGAATGGGAAATGACCTGGATACCCTCAACTAAAAAATTTAATCAACCAGATCTTAGAAAGGGAAAAATTTCAGACAATAAAATGTGCGTGCACACTGAAAATGAATTATATTGGAAAGGGAAAAACAGTACATGAAATGTGTGTATGCACGTAGGTAAAAATTTAAGTAATTAAATGGGCATACAATTAAATTCAGATGGTCCTCGTAGGACGAATTGTAAATGCTAGAAATTCACTGTGGGGATAAAAGGTAGTACTGGCCTGAGAGAAATTATGTTGAATATGCAATCCACAAAGTCTGCTATGGCCAAAGAATTGAACGAAATATGTAAATTAAATACCATGGTAAGACGATGAAGATCTCTCTCGTAATGGGTGATAAGAATTATTACTCGCTCCATTTTGCAATGTATTTCCACAACCAAGGGATTACTCGTTTCGCAGTAAAGCTGACGTGAAGATTGGTCTTTTGTTCTAGAAACCTTAATCCAAACGCCAGGGCCATCTAGGAAAAAAAATGCTTATACTCTCCGTCTAATATTAGATGAGCAGCAGCCGGCTGTTACACGCCTCAACGAGCAGCCTACTAATAGCACCACCCACCGCTGTCTGTTGACTGTTGCGATGTTTGCTCGTTCCTTTCGGCTTCTGTAATCGGCTAATTTCTATATACGCGTTGAATGACTTTGGGACATTAGCCTTGGCGGAAAAAAAAAATTAAAGCCTTCTGCATTTACCCTTCTTTGGGGTCATTGTCGTTTTCTCCTGCATGTTCATTCCAAAGACCTTCGATTGATATTATTGTAGTTTGTTAGTTTTGTGATTTCATATGATATTATGTTTGACCAAGCTTCACGAATTAAGAGTTGCTGTAAGCCACACATATTTTAGCGAATAATCAGAATATGTTTTCAGGGTTAATAATTTCATATAGTTTGTGCTATTTATCAAACCTCCTCCCTATCACCGCCTCTGCACATATACACCCGCCTCTGATAGCTGGAAGCCTGGAATAGAGGGTTTTGGTGCCTCAACGATTGAGGATATACTAACACATATACCATGTTGTATGGAACCAACTGATATATATCTATACATGTATATATTGTATATACAATTACAAATATTTCTAAACGATATACTGTCAACTAATATTATCTATAGTTGATGTCACACTTATGGTTAAACAAATTCTGACATAAATGTAACGAAAATCGTTTTTTAGGAGTACGTTTATTTTATTCATTTCTCCCGGACGAATTGGACCACATACACTTGCAATGCAAGTTCGCACTGCTGCCCTCACGACCGTATTACCAAGAGTCCGTGCTCGAGCTCACAGGACCGAGCTGAGGTCCTCACGCACATGTATGCTGTGTTTAGATTCAGAAAAAAGTACTTCTTCAACAAGTTTTCTATTCACCCCACTCACAGAACACTCTTTCCAATGTACTATTCATCTAAAACTACTTCTTACTTCTTCCAATCTGAACGCAGCAGTAGACTGCACACGGCAGAGCAACCATTTGTCTGTGTGGTTCTATGTAAAATCACAAGTCTCTAGCATGTTTGTCGGCACCAACACTTCCATCCTTCTCAAGCGCGCTATACGCTACAGAGCTCGGACTTGTACCATGCAGAGAATGATGGCTTAGTTTACATGTGAGCTCGTTTGGTTCTAGAGCTAGTTCTGCTTGGTTTGGTTGGGTTACCAAGCGTGTCTTCCTGGTGCAGGCGAGCTGAGAATTGGCCAGACACCCAGCCAGGAGAAGCAAGAAAAATCCTTGTTGCGTCTGATTCGAGCACAGAGGGAGGAGGATCGCCGACCAACCAAAGGGCCGCTTCTCTCCGATTTCTGCCTGAGCAAGACCACACAGCGCTAACAAAGCTTCCATACGGGCTCTATGCTTTCCTGATGCTACTCATTCTCAAGAATGGGCATATGGCCCATGTCACCTTAAACTTGATTGAGTGCTTGGTTGTAGGAAAATATATTGGAAAAAGGAATAGAGGCAGTGGTAAAGAGCTCAATGCAATTATATGTAGAGGTGTGCGGCAACCGGCAACTGATCTAGAAGTTTCACTAGTTATTATGCGGTTATGCCACACACCTATATATCGTCCTATCTCCTTAAAAAAGGGGATCTCTCATATCATTACCAAGATGTGATGTCAATGTGAGACTAATTAACCTGACGAAGGACTTAGATTGGCCTTGCATAATAATACAGTATAGTAGCAGTCAGCTCGGCAGAGTAACATGCCAAGCAATAAATTTGCCTAGAGAGATTAGTACCCAAACACTGGCCGGTCTGGCGGCATCTTTCAGACATGTACATGTACCCATGTGCTAGTTAAAACTTAAGGAGTTTCTCTCAGCAGTTATGTGGTGCTCTCTGCTCTCACTCTACTGTAATAATGTGTTGGTTACATTATTTTCTTGTGGGCACTATATATTTAGATTTCCATTTTGCTTCGACTTAAAGTAACCATCGCATCTTCAATTGTAATGAGAACACGCGAAAAGGGCCCTTGGAACAGACGCTGTTGGCTTCTCATTGTGACCGCTATCATCAACCATGGCGCACAACGGAACTCAGCTTCTCATGCCATTTCCAGTCGGAGTTTCATAGGGTTTCATGTACATAAGCAATTTAGACGAGGAAAAAGTCTATTTGACCCCATGACTTATGAAGGTTAGACTACATCACCCCCAACCTATAAAACTAGGTATTCTACACATAATAAACTATCCAAAACCATCTAAATAACCCCCTAGGGTGGTTTTGCTAACGTGGCATCACAAGTGGACAATGACATAGCAAAATCATGTTTGATAGTGTACTTTACCCCCTAAACTATTATTTTTTCTAAATAACCCTCTAGACTATAATTGCTATTAAGCAACTCAATGTTTTTTGTGTTTTTTTCTTCGTCATATTTGCTACTTTTTTCCTTATTAGTCACATGGATGAGGGTATGTTTTCCTATTTTCTTAGTTTGTGGACAATGACGTGTTATTGTTTTATTTATCTTTACCACATTAGGAAAATAGAAAAAAAAACAAGTTCATCACTGCTTTTTTCCGAGTCCCTTTCACGTCGCTGCTCCACAACTCCACCTGCACTACTACAAAGCGCAACCACCTCAGTCGCCAGTTCCATTCCCAGCAGATTGTTTCTTCTCTTTTGCTAATGTGAATTGTTAAAAATCTATATTAGCACAATTAAAAAAATAGCAAGACGTGACTAAGAAAATGAAAAAAAAAATTGATTGGCTTAATATGTAATTATATAGTTTAAGGGGTTATTTAGACAAAAATCAATAGTCTGGGGGGGGTAAAGTAGACTTTAAAACATACCTTTGCCATGTTATTATCCACATGTGATGCCACATCAGCAAAACCATCTCCAAAACCACCCAGGGGGGTTATTTAGACGGTTTTAGATAGTTTGGACCGGGGTGTAGAATACCTGGTTTTGTAGGTTAGGAAGTGATATAGTCCACCATTCATAGATCAAGGGATTAAGTAGACTTTTCCTTTAGATGAAATGGCACAATCTTAAAGAAAAGAGAGATGGAAGGACTTTATCTGGATGAAATCATGTCTACATTGTTTTTGAGTCATATTGTATCTTACAATTAAATGTGCTAAGCACATAGAAAACCTCAAAACTAAAACCATGCATTATAGATGTTTTTCATCCCTTTTCATTGTACTATAGATAATGTCGTGGCTATATTAGAAAGACTGCAATGAAACCCTTCACTGGGAATAGCCTCGGAGGTAGAGCATCTATGTATCCTGCACAGGTTCGCAAGCTCCATCGGCGAACTGCCAATACTCACTAGCCATTAATTAATCGGGTAACGTTTCCTGGTACAGCTCATTCCCAACTGAAAACATGTCGGCTGTGCTTAGATGGAGGGGAAAAATGCTTTTTTTTTCTGGGATGCGTGTTATGTGAGGGGGATGAATAACAAAGGTAAAAAGGAATTTTTGGGGACGCGTGCTCTGTGAGGGGATGAATAGGAAGTAAAAAGTACTTTTAGGAACTGAACATGTTAGCTGCAGAGGAAATAGGTGGAAGAGGTGATCGAGGTGGCAAAGTACATTTGGCCTTGCAGAGAGCATGCTTCAATGTATTTTTTGCAGAAAAAAAAAGATTTTGCAATCCAAACACCCCCTAAAGAAGCGCATGAAAGTGATGGCAAGAGGGGGACGTGTAAGATTTTGCAATATAAACACCCCCTAGAAAGCGATGACAAGAGCATGACATTTGGAGTTAATCTAAAGGTTGGTGGTAGTAGTAGGACTGTCCTTGAATAAGAGCAAGTTTAATAGCTATGCTAGCTGCAAGCACCTGGTGGTGGACCCCACTGATATTTAATGCCTAGCAGGAAGCGCAGCCAGGGTAATTCTCGAGTGAGCGTAGCTGAAAACTTGTTAAATGCCTAGCTGAAAATTTTTGCCAAAAATCCGGGGTAAAATTTGTTGATTCTCTTACTAGCAAAAAAAATTATTGATTCTCGGTTATGAAAATATCAAATGGGCTACATAAAACTAGCATGCCTAGTGACTCATGTGTGGTATTTGAAAGGCCTTCCTACTTATATCGCGAATCTTTTAGATAAATCCCTTAAGGGCTAGTTTGACAACCTTCATCCCCGCCAGGATATCCGCCTCCTCCCCGTGAAGCCTGGCACGCAAAATATCCGCAACCAACGTTGAGCTCCACCCCCGGCCGGTCCTCCCGAGCTCTCCTCCTCATCCCAGGTCATTTTCCCACACAGAAACGAGCCTGACCTACCCAGGTTGGGCAATATTTCAGCAGCACCGTTCCCTCGCATCGCCGCCGCCGCCATCGTTCCCTCGCGACGCCTCCGCTTGGTCTCTTCCTCCTTCTCAGTTTCTTCCCTAGGATATTTCCCACCCGCTGCCAAACCAGCCCTAAGAAATTGGAGGGCCTAGTATATGGCAATCTCTCGTGTGCTAGGCCTAACGCTAAAAAACCTACTTTTTTATGATTACGAGGTTTATTTGAAATGAAATTTCATCCTGTAATAACCACATTATTTCTCCCTTTTTCCTAGAATTTGTAGCAGCGCGTAACCGCTGGCTCAAGTGGGCGTTTCCTGAGCTACCCGCTTTACCATCTCTCATATTTTTCTCTTTGTCACATAGGATCTTGCAGCTCTTCGCCCCCTATAATACTTGCTCTAATGCGTGTGGTTTCATCGCTTACTTCTTTTATGTAAGATCAATAAGTGAGCCGCCAAACGTTTTGTGTGTCATATGGTAGAAGTTATTTGGGCCAATCTTAGCGAATGTTTCTTAAGAGAGTGCATACACATTTAATTATTGCTCCATTTTGCCATGTATTTCCACAACGACCTAGGGATTATTTGTTTCTCAGTAAAGCCGGAGTGAAATTGATCTTTTGTTCTAGAAAACTTAATCCGAACTCCAGGGTCATATAGGAAAAAATGCTTAGACATATTTAACCGTCTATTAATAGATGAGTAGCCACAATAGTAGCACCTCCCGCCGCTATCTGTTGCGCTGTTTGCTCTAGTTCACTTTTGTAAGGCTAGTCCCGATGGGAGGTTTTATAGAGTTTCAATCTCATAAATTATTTTTTGAACAAACAATCTCATTAATTATAGAGAAGAAAGTTTAGATCAGACAGAAATCTCTAAGATTTGGAAATGCTTGTGGTCTATTCTCCCCACCAAAGATGAAGATAGTCTTATGAAGAATGTTCTAGAAGTGCTTGCCAACATTAGCTAAGCTCAATCAGCAACATTTTCGAAGATGCTTGTTGCTTTTGTAGTTTTGTGGCCATGACAAGAAATGCAGCAACAATGGAGAAATGCAGTCCGTAATGGAGGAATGCAGGGCACCCCCAGTCAATTGTAGAACGAGCGCTTATGTATAGGAGAGATGAGCTGCCTCCTTACACCATCTACTAAGATGGGAGTGAGAGGGGTTTTTCTTTTCTCTGATTTCTGCTATCATTCAAACCTCTCACTCCTTTCCGGCATATACACAATTATAACCGAATATTCGATACCTATACTTAGAGGCGTTCGATCCTGAATTAGTTAAACCATTTCCTCTCGAGTTCCAGGTGCAATGCATGCATGCTTGGGCATCCTCACTATTAGGAGGTCGAGAGTGATGTGTGGTGGCTACTTGTGATAGCTTTACATATGAAATATCCCTTCCGGATGCAACTCATTCCAAAGAAACGTCCAAATGAGCATGTCACGATGGCCTGAAATAATTACTTGGTGGACTAAAAAGTATGTTTGGTTACCGGTCACACTTTGACACCCCTAACCTTAATTAATTAGGTAGCCGTCACACCTGTGGCTAGCATATTTTGTGGCAAAAACATATTATTTGGTTTTTTTTTGCGAATCACATAGTACAGATGCAGACGCTCACAAACACCACGCACACTTGCCCCTACAAACATACGCACGCAACCCTACCCTATGAGCACCTCCGAAAGACTGGGCCGGCAAATCCTCCAAATTGACGAAGTCACCACATGTGCCTCGCTAACTAAGTTATGGTAACATTATTGTGGCTGATGTTTGGATTGCTGCCACAAATGTTTAGCAAAGCGTCGTGACACCTGTTTAGATTGCAACCACAAGGTAATAGCAGTTTCCCAAGTTATGTAAATACACTTTTTTTAGCCCAGAAAAAAATGCAATTAGTAAAAAAGAAGTAATGAAGCAACACGATTCGAATATCTTAAAAGAAACTGGTAGCACTACAGATGTAAGAAAAAAAATAGTTGAGAATAATAGTCTCACAGCTCGCACACATTAGTTTGGAGGGAAAAAAATCTATCTAATGGTAAGGGGAGATAGAGGTGGGACTCCGCAGTACATAAAAACTCTGTCCAACAGCACAAAAGCAACATCTCTACTCCTAAAAAGCCCGTAAGGGCGAGTCGTCGGCGCGACACCATGGCGTCCGGCCCTCCGCTCTCGCGTCGCCTGTCGCCCGATCGCGTGGCCTTCCCATCGCGCTTCGCCCCGCCTTTGTGTCGTGAGAGTCGCCAACATCCGCTTGATTCGCTCCGCTTGCTTCCAAACGACCGTCCCTCCAGTTCTCCCATCCGCCGCCTTCCCCGGCCTGATTGTCGCCTGCCTCCGTCCGCGCCCGCCACCCTCCATCGCTTGCCCTTTCTCGCCTGGACCCAGTGGCCCACAAGCCGCCGTCGATTTGACCTCCGCTGCCACAGAATCGAGCTCCGCCGCCGTCGCTATTGCCGTCGATTTGACCTCCGCACGAAGCGGCAGCAGGGCCCATCCTCTGCCCAGCCGATCCGATCAGAAGGAAGAAACCCTGCTGCATCCGTCGCTATCGCCGCCGGAGCCGAGTAACAACGGGGGTCGAGTCCACCACCGTTGATGAAGGCCTGCCGCGCCGCAACCAGCATTCGTTGACAAACGGCGGCTGATGTGCTGCTGCCACCATGAGACCATGAGCGGGCTGTGATTAGATTCAGAAAAAATTACTTACTTCTCCAACCAGGTTTTACTATTCATCTCACTCACAGAACACGCTTCCTACTGCACTATTCATCTAGAAAAGTATTTTTACTTCCAATCTGAACACAGCCGGACTCATATCGGCTGCTTTCGCCTTCCCCATCAAAATTCTGCTCTCACCAGTCGCCTACCTGCTTGCCATCCAATCGGGACTGCTGCTCCCGTCCGGCCGTCCGGCTGTTCGGGCATAGCAGGCATCCCTGTGATCCATCATGTGCACCCCTGCTTCGCATAGCTACTGGCAGTGCACGGTCAATAGTAACACCTACGACTTCGTTGCCACCACCATGCTCATCACTATGGACCCAAGTAACTAAGGGTGTGTTTAGATTGGGGAAAGATTCCCCGAAAATACACTGTTCACTAAAAAACACTGTAGATAAATAGTGATATGTGAGTAGAAGAGGTGGGATGAATAGGGAAAAGTTGGATGAATAGTGGATTTTTGGGGAATCTTTGGGAAACTAAACGGGGCTAAGTAAGCCTTCCTGCTCCTCACTGCATGTTATCAACCTGTCTATATATCCTTTTTCCTGTTCTTTTTCATGCTACAATGGCTGCCATTACATGCATTCTGATTTGATCGTGCTGCGCTACATGGTCTTTTAGAAGCTGCACTTCTTGTAGATTATAAGAACTGGAGGCCGGCACTGTTGTGAATTGTGATGTTTATGATGGCACTTGCAGTTAGATCAATGATTTTCATTAGGGTAAAAGTCTCCATCCATCCTACCTAACTCCTCTTCCCCTCCTTTTGGTTATTTGGTATGTATCTCTTGTTGCTTTGTATTATTCAGCATCCTATGTTCTTTGTTTATGAAATGTAATGGCTCTTCTGGGAGGAAATTTGATTAAATGTTGAAAAGAGATCAACAACCTGAAATGTTACGAAAAGGTAAGCTGCAATTTGTTGGTTTTATTTGCAGGAGTTATGGCATGCAAACTGATTTTTGCTGGAAACTGAAGCTGAAGAGGCCTTGAACGTTTTATCAAAATGATTCATAAGCTAATTAAGTACTGCATTTCCTTTGCTGTGCTATTTTTTATTTCTTTCCTGCTTCACAACATATATATGTTAGTCGCATTTTTTATCTGAATGTCGTTAATCCAGTCCTCTGTCCTGGTCGATGGGGCACAATGCACAATTAAAAGGCAAGGATGTTATCTGAAGTAGGAAGACAAGCTTAACAAGTTGTTATGTAAAACTAAAGTATAAATAATTCGAGAATGTAAACCAATTCTTTTTTGTTAAAAAACTGTCAAAACTACCAAATTTTCTAAATCGGGCCTATTGAACAACTGCTATAGTATTTTCACTAATGTACTGCTATGCCATTTCTTAAATTATCAGTTTTTTTACTACAGAATTGACCATATTTGCAATCTCAGGTTGCTACGATAGAGCACGAGGGCTTAAGTGTTGGCTATAGGCGTCTGGGAAGGGATGGCGATCCGGCCCGAACAGGAGCTGCTCGACAGAGCTGCGGATGTGCCGGCAAGTGACAAGGATATGCTGTGAGTGTTCAGCAAGCCAAGCAGCAAGAACATGGCAGCAGGGTCAGCGGGGGCACAACGCAATGAGGCACCTCAGGGTGAGTAACAATTCACTGAAATTTATAATCTTGTAGTGCAAATTGTGCCAGGCTGATTCCTTCAAACACTTATTAAAATGGTTTCTAGGCATTGGGGCCAATGGCTGTGCGACCAGCTTTTGTCATCCTTTTATATCCTGTTTTTATATGATCTTTTTTTATAATCCTCTTTTCTGCTTGATTTTTCATAGGGTTGACTTGGTTCCTCAGTGTCTATGAATAATGGCGAGTAATCACATAATAAAAAAAACTCGACCTGCGGGGTAAGACCGCCTCCATGGCTTTCATTTGAGAGATAAGACCTTCTCTCGCAGGCCGACAAAACCCCCGAACCCCTGCCCCACCCTTACGCAGCGGCACCGTTGCCCATGTGAGACGACTAGCGACCTAAGCTGGGCCTTAGACCTATGCTTTGGCATGTTGACACATGAGGAGATTTATTTTAACCCCAGCCTGAAATTCGCTCTCACAGGGAGTCGAACTCAGGACTTGAGGAGTGCTACTGAGGCTAACCAATTTAGCTAGAGGCCTGTTCCCCAGTAATGACATAATGGTAAAGTACGCTGAAGTATACTTCATCTCAAGCTATTAGAATACGTCCTTTTTTTTTGGATATCTAAACAATGAGGCATATGCCCATGGCTATTCATAGTTTCTTGTTGAGTAATTAGGCAACTTTAGGTTAATTCAAATTTCAAAATAGGTCTGCAGAGTTCTGCAAGGGGATAGGAGAACACCTCTATGGAGGACACCTCCCTTTGAAGTTGATAAGCCTTCACAGTGTTACTTTGCATGTAATTGACATTTCGTCGCCTGTCCTTTTTATTTGTAGCTTGCAATCACCAAGTCCAAAGTGATCTTGCTTTCCTTCTTAGGCCGATCCAGATACGATGAGGCGTATGCTGAAAATGATTCTTTCAGCCAGTGAACACATCGAGTGTCTATAATTTCCCAATTGCTTTAAGGAAATACGGAACCTCATCAGAACATTTTCATATGCGGGGTAATAATTTCATAATATTCCAGAACATCTAACATGTGGATATGTTTGGTTCAATTCCGAGCGTGTTGCCAAGGCTATCATATCCCATTCCATGCAAAGGTCAGTAGTGTTCTTACAAGAGCTGATGGAAGCATTCTCTAAAGCCATTGCATGACTTCAATATTGTGAGTGAACGAGAGGTTAACTTGTTTCTTCTGAATTAGGAAAGCTATGATCACATTGCTACAGTGTTGTTGCATTGGTTACTGATCTAAAGCAGCATTGTTGTGTCTATGATACCGAATAAAAAATTGCACTTGGTGACTTGTGCTTTCTGGTTATGTTTTGTGACTTGTGAGCTATGTCCATTATGATAGTGTTCAATTTCAAAGTTGAACAAACTGATTTCAGATATAATATGTATGTATATTACTTTTATTCACATAATGCTATCATTTTTTCCATAAATGATTTGGAACTGGTCCTTGTTCTTTCGCAACAACATGTTCTTTACTTAAATTCCATTATCCAATTCTTTGCAAGGTGTACTGCCTGTGACGATGAAGTAGCAGAGGAGGTGCCTTGAGTGAATTACTTTTAGCAGGAGCTCTTTAATGTAGTAAGATGTTTTTTTTTTTCATTGCTGATTTGAGAGTGCATGTAAAAAGGCTTTGAGAGCGATCTAGGTTAGTTTTCACACTTAATCATTTTCATGGAAAATTATTTATTTACCCGTGGCAACGCACGGGCACGAAGCTAGTATCAATAGAATGGCAGAATTAAAAATTCACCACTCTCTTTGTTTCATGATTGACCTCAGGGACTAGAGAAAGGTGTTCACGTCAGGTCCAGTGTGGCGTGAGAAAAAGCTCGCCATACATTGGTTCAGGAAAACTGTGGCGAAACCGAGCTATGGCGAGCCTGACTACCAAACAACTGCCAGAGTTTTTTTGCCAACCTAAGAGTCCGTTTAGTTCCTAAAAGATTTCCCCAAAAATATACTATTCATCTAACTTTTTTCTATTCATTACATCCCTCCTACTCACGTAACACTATTCATCTACAATGTTTTTTTAACAATATATATTTTGGGTAATCTTTCCTAATCTAAACACACCCTAAGTTTAGACATGACGACTTATGGCTTCAAACCCAAACAGACCGGAATTATAAATATAGGCAAAGGATCTATATATGCGTAGGTTGCCAAACTCGAAAGTGAGAGAGACGTGGAAGGTTGATGGCTTGATGCTAGTTATATAGTGCGCGAGTCATTGAGTGAATATGTAGATTTATCATTTTATCTTCCCGAGATCAAAGTGAGAGGTGTTGACGACCTTGCACTGTATAGGTAGATGAAATTATTAATTAGCTGCACTATAAGCATATATGGTATTAATCACAACAAGATATCTGGCAATAGGTGTTTTTTACTATATTAAAAGTTATCATGATATATATATAGGGTGCGTTTAGATTCACCAACTCTCTAAAAACACTATTCATCCCAACTTTTTTCTATTTATTTCATCTCTCCCACTCATATAATACTATTCATCTACAATTTTTTTTATTTATAGTGTTTTTTCGGAGAATCTTTCTTAATCTAAACACCCTCGTACTCCCTCGGCGATGTGACAGGGCCACCAAACTAGGGTCATTTACAATAGTTTTTGTTATAAAGCTCAGGAAGTTTTTTCTAATTTCATAGTTTTCACATCGATTTGATGCAAGAACAGAAACATGCACTTTCTATTTTTGTACAATTAATTAGCAAGGATATACGCAAACCTTATAAAAGATACTAACAAAACTTAAATGCATTGCCTTGGCTGCCACCCATATGTCGATAAAAAACTCGAGTTAACAACCAAGACCTGAGAACTAAGCGTGGTAGTACAGTCCCAGAGTCCAGACCTACCACCCCAGTGGATAACCAAATGTAATGCTACAAATGCAAAGGAACAAGTAATATTTTTTTATTAAAGACAAATCATTTCTCTGCATCACAAGCGAGAAGTCATGTCTTGTAAAGGAAGACAGTTAGCTTGATTGCCACCATTATCTTAAATTGACTTAATCAATATAACATTAATGGGAGATGGACTTGCTGTAGAGAGCAAATACTAAAGATTAGGTTATAATGTGTTCACAAAATATATGTTTAATGTAATGTAGAGCACACAAAACCAATGTCCCATTTATATGGTTTGCTCTGACCTATTGTTGATTGCCGTGATTAATGTAGATATCATTTTCTCCAGAGACAACCTTAGGCGAGAATAGCAACCTGAATTCCCTGCTTCCTATTTTGCTTATTCCAAGATGCATCATCTTTCCGTCCGAGAACTAGAATTCCTTACACCCTCTATAACATATGAATAATCTGATTCAGGTAACCTTTTTGACCGGTATTTGTCATACCAAATGAGATGGGGACCTGCATAACAACGTTGAAGATTATTCCTGTCAAATGTATAACTTGTATGGTGGAGCCCCACAGTACATGTTCTATAACACATTATAACCAATGTCACTCCCCGTTCGTCTTCCATTCAAAATCTTTTGAATCACGGCCATTCTCTCTCCTCTCATATTCCCTTCACTCTTCTGCATTTGTACCTTCAGTCAAAATAATGACATGGACATGCGGAACCAAGTGAATTGTATAACAAATCATTATGCAAATGGGAAAATAAATTCACCTTATGACCAATATTCATATCCGATGGTGTCATGTTCTCATCAATGTGTGTTTATAGAATCTGTGCATTGTAGCATGTAGCATGATGTACATATAATTTTTCTCAAATTATAATAGTGATACCTTACAACAGAACAAAGGTGTTGGCCTCGAAACTTATGTCCGCGTGCCTCAATTTCACAAATTACATTTGCAACATACTTGGATGGCCCATTGTGATGTTTTCGACACATATCACCGCAGCATAACCCATCACATTGGTCGTTGCAACCTATTCTTGTGGAATTGGTCAATACCATCGACGATCTATGTCGTTCAATTATCAGAGAGAGA
>JACEFO010000700.1:0-10801 GCA_015342445.1 Digitaria exilis | reverse complement strand
AGCATTCAAATAAGCAGCAGATAGAAGAATCAACAAAAGGCTTTGTCCAGAAGCACTAACTACAGCAGAGAGAGTAAATGCATCAAATCTCTATAAAACACACCTACATATTCTAACAAAATACTTAATGTCAAAATTAAGTCAACCAAAAATGAAGTATAGCATATCATCGACGACGACGCTGATCTGGCCCTTGTCCAGCATATCGTAGAAGGAAATGGAGGGAGTCTGCTCGTTCCAGTGGTGCATTTTCTTTCAAAGACACCATTGTCTGCTGTTCTATGGAGACCTTGATGCTATTCTAAATATAGAGCTCAAATCGTTGTCACCTGAAATTAATAATAAGATGCTCAATCTATCATGTACATCTAAGATGAATCAGGTATTGAATGCACACAAGATTACAGCAAATGCACATCACACATACCTTCAAAGAATGCCATACTTGTATCCATGCTAGTAAGATGACCTTCGGTAATGTCTTGACCTGCAATGCAAATGATAATGTGGCAAGTAAATTTATGTGACCATGGGAATGTATAGTCATGTATGTCAAATAAATTAAAGAATGGAATTATACCTTCATTGTTTACATCCTTTCCTTCATTGTTTTTCATTTTTTTCCTTGAATAGCCAATCTTTCCCACACACTAGGGCTTCTAGCATTTCAGGAGTGAGTGAACTCCTCGACTCCCCAAGAATCCTGCCTCCAAGGCTAAATGCGGACTCGGAAGAGACGGTACTGAGAGGAATAGCAAGGAAATCACGCGCCATGGTTGATAAGACAGGAAACTTCTCGGAGTGTGCTTTCCACCAAGCTAATATATCGAAGTGCTCAATATCTTCCAGATTGTCTTCTTCAAAGTAGGTGTCCAATTCACACTTTGGTGCACGACTCTTTCTCCGACTTGACTTAAAGTTTGCAAATTCCTGTCCTAGTTTCCTTTTCGTAAGCACCGGTGAGCTCATGGCACTGTTGTCTTCACTTGTAGTATTAACAAAGTATGCACTACTCCTCCTCACATGCCGCTCATACTCCATGAAGTATTTTTTCATCCAAACTAGAGCAGCATTAACACTTGCTTGAATCTGATCTGGATTTCTACAAATCTTCTGATAGAAGAACTCAAGATAGTCTACTTTCCCCCTTGGATCTAACAATGTCGCAATAACAATTCCAAGATTGATATCATAGTCCTTTTTTTTTTGCGAGCAATTGGCTGGTTGTGCTCATCAAAATCTTTGCCCCAATACTTTTCAAATTTCATTCTCATGACTCCAGCTAAGTCTTGTAGTGCCATGCTAGTCTGCCATGCAGGGTCGTCCAATGCATCCTTGATTGAAACAATCAAAGGCAAGAACATATAGGACGTTGGCTTCCTATCAGCTGACACTGCCTTTGTAGCCTCTTCAAAGGTTTTTAGGAACTTGCAGACTGAGACAGCTCCGTTCCACTCTTGTTCATTTGGAGCAGCTTCAACATTCTGATGTGCATAGCTATTGAGGACAACCTTGTATTTAATGGCTTCTCCAACCATTTTGTACGTGGAATTCCAACGGTTAGGGATGTCAAGAGCAATACCATGTTTTGCTGTGATACCATTCACTGCTGCGATTTGATTGAAAGCTTGAATTCGTGAGGGTGAAGAGTCAATATGCTTCAAAAGCTCCCGAATCTTCTTTATCCCCTCATGAATAATTCTCATTCCATCCTGGACCAGAATATTCAAAATGTGTGCACAACATCTGACATGTAAATGTGCACCCTCAAACATCAAGTCGTACTTGTGAGCATCCACCAACAGGTCACATGCATTATTGTTGTTACTAGCATTGTCAACTGTTAGAGTAAACAACTTGTTCCGTATACCCCATTCTGTTAGGGAACTCACAAGTGCTTCTTCAATAGCAAAGCCTGTGTGTGGGTATTTAACCTCCTTGAACTGATTATCTTCTTCTTTAACTTGAAGTCAGGAGTGATGTAATGAGCAGTCACTACCATGTAGCCTAAGTTTTGGATTGAGGTCCACATATCTGTTGTCAGGCATACTTTAGAGTCTAGGTTCTGAAGTTCGATATAAAGATCTCGCTGCATTGCCTGATACTTCTTTAGACAATCATTGCGAATAGTTTGACGCCCAACACAGGTGAGACTTGGCTGCATGGTATGAATCCATGGCTCAAAATGTGGATCCTCAAACTTGTTAAACGGGATTTCGGCATGTATGATAAACTCAATCATACGCTCACGACAAAGCTGCTTGTCAAAAACAAAGTTCTCTACAGGTTTCCTTAATGTTGCAATAAATCTATTCCTGTCATCTTCCCCAATTGCAGGACAATAATCAGATATGTGGGTTCTAAGGCTACTAGTTCCAGACTTAGTGCTTAAATGGAGCCCACAGTACTTGCACACAGCTTTAAAGCCACTGTCACCTTGCACTAGATTCTGCTCAAAATGTTCCCAAACCTTGGACCTTTTAGCACGTGTTTGGGTTGAACGAGAATCATCGGAGCTCTCTGATGTGTTTGTGGACATGGTGACTCAACAAGCTAGATTAAAACAATAAACAATTTAGTCCCCGTGATAGAAAAAAATGGATTCTGCATACAAGATTAGGATTGGAGAATAAAAGATTAAACCTTTGCTTGCTAGATCCCTAGTTTCCATGATACAAAAGATAGGAGCACAAAAGATTGACCACAGCTGCCTGCTCGCTCTAGTGACACTAGTAGTAAATTACTCGTAATATGAACGGCTACCTGCAACCAAATGCACGCGTTTCTCGTTTTACTCCCTCTTGAGAACAGATTGATCTTTAGATGAACTAGTAAAATCTTTTTTACTTTCATTTGGGCATAAAGAGAAATGCAGCAGCATACTATTTCGATAGGATTGCTTCCCAAGAAGGTAAGAACAAAAAACGGAATCCTTTTTTTCTTTTTTAATCCCCGAGAACGGAACATGGAACAATTAATCCAAGCAGGCTCGGATTACTCACTTTGCCACAGAAGCAATGGTTCCCCCGCCTCGGGATGGATCTCCAGCCCACCACAATGGCACGCGGCGGCGCGGTTTCGGACTGATTCAGCACTTACAAGGCCCGCACCACACCGCCGTGTAGTAGAACACGGCCGGCAGCTTCTCGTCTGCAGAATCCACAGCCATCATCAATCGAAGGCATAATACGAGAACACATTCATCACAGGGACCCAATTCAGCACCAAACATGAGAAGGACTAGACATCTAGCATGGTTCGGAGAGGGGGGACAGATGGGAATCGGCGCCGTACCTTGAACCTTTGACAAGATGCTAGCGAAGGAGTCCGCGGAGCCCACGACCACCATGCTGGAAGCGCCTGTAAGAGCAAACCAAAAAAAAAATCCGTCAGTCCTAGAGATCCACGCGAAACGCGGGCCGGGGCACAGGCGGAACGAGGGGGATACCCGCGGAGGAGGAGAAGACGCGAGAGAGAGCGGGGAGAGCGGGCGACGGCGACGCGGGGGAGGAGGGAAGCGCCGGCGCGGGGCTAGGGTTTACGGCGAAGGGGAGCTGGCGGTGGAGTCCCGGGGCGGCGGCGGAGGAGGAGGAGGCGAAGGAGACGAGGGGAAAGAGGCGAGAGAGACGGCAGAGTCGGCCACGGCGGCGGAACTCTACGAGATGGACAGGCAGACAGCGGAGCGGAGGGGCTTCAGCGGCTCAGCCTGAGCCTGCTGGGCTCGCAACCCAATACAACCCGTGGGGGGAAACTGTTAACAACCCAACAAGACAAACTTGTTTCAAGGCCTAACCAACCCTTTATAATTGTCAGCCCAATCCACACCAGTCCATTACGTTTTCAATCCATCACCTATCAAACCCAAGCAACCTAGGATAAAAACCAATCCATTAAAACCATTTGACCCCAACCCAATTAGCAGGCCTAGGAACACGCGACACGGCACAGCGTACATGTGGTTTGTGGCTGCGACGACAGGGCAGAGGGTGGGCGTGTGCACGACGGTGTGGGAGAGGATGCTGTGGGAGGAGACCCAAGGCGGGTGGGTCGACGAGGAGAAGGATGCCGGGAGCGTAGCTGACGGATCGGTGGTGCTGGTGGAAAGGTTCGTGGTGACGAGGATGGATGGGAGCGTGGTCGTGGCCTTCGACTTCGTTCATCAGAATACAACAAAAGCTCTTGTCTGATCGAGAGTGAGATTGTCAATACCAGTACCGAGCATATGCAGGCATTGTTTGGTTTTGTGACGGTGTGCCATATGTTCGTCTGTTCATCATCATGATTTGCTTGGGGGAGGACTCTTGTTTTGTCTTGTTTTTTTGTTTGTGTGAAGTGAGAAATTAAAAGAGCTTAACCTTTCAACCTTCATTCCCAGCTTCCTTGTGTACGTTGTCGTTGGGCTTTGTGTGCTACTAATGTATAGAATATTCTGATATTTCTGAGTCACTGAACGAAGTTTTTCCTTCGCGAGCTTTAAGTTGAAAGAACTTTGTATTGGCAATGCCTTCCCGCAGATACCTGATTCTAGAGCACTGCTTCTTCCTAGCTCGTTCGATCACTGCCCAACCGAGGATCCATTGAGATGAGCTAGTCCCAGGGTACAGAGCCAAAGATCTTCGAGATATTCAGCTTGAGGAATAAAAAGCGGGTTCTGTTGTTATGGAAGCGTCGAGCAATATTCCACATATAGAGGAAATTATCATGTATATTCCGTACTTTTATGAATGCACTCTGGCAAGGCACAACTCTACAGTACACCAATTACCTCCTAGGAGATAAGATGTCAAATCAATCAAAGCCATTGAATTTTAGAAGGGATAATCAATTTAAAAATAAATAAAAGGAGGCGGAAGACTTTTTTCATCTCTTTCATGCATGCATGCAGGGCCATAAACCATTAATGGGGACTTTTAAATAGGATGCGCTAAGGCCATTCTCAGTGGGAGTTTCATGGACACGATTACCTAGAGTAACACAACATCTAAAAATGTTTGAAACTAGGATGAAACACCACTCTCTCAATGCATAGTTTCATTTATTATTATTTCCTAGGTTATATGCAAGACACAAGTTGTCTTGGTAACTGTGGAACAAGAGTGTCATGGACACTCCTTTCTTCTCTTTCTTCATAAATACAGTGCAAGTCATCAAAATTGCCTACATGACACCCTATTTATTGCCCATGACACCTCCATTGAGACTAGCCTAATGATGCATGCAACCTTTCCTTAAATGAAGTAGGCACATATCCTTAAATTTTGCACCAATATTTGTTACACAAAAAGAAACGTCATGCATGTACTTGTTAAACGTGTAAGGCAAGAGTATGAAAATTTGAAATCTGCTGCAGTGAATAATATTTTGATCAGGGTTTCACGATATGGAACAAATGTTACGTACATCGCTTATTCATGTCACGTTACGGAAAAAATCCTACAAATAGCTCGTATCATATTAGGATAAAAAAAATTTCACCCAACTCATGTAAAAAATGTTACAGTTCACCATGTCATCTTAGTATAAAAAATTAATATTACAACTCATGTCACATGACAGAAAACCATCACAGGTTATGATTTTCCTCCTTCATGTACCCAGTGCCATGTTAATTTATAATAAATCTAGTCAAGTCCACCCAAGCATGTCATGTTGCTTAGAAAAAAAGTACATCTAATACGCTGAAAAAAGTTGTTAATTAGATTCTATGCAATTCATGCATGCAAGTTGGATCTAGTAGAAAGATATTCTACTTATAAGTATACAAATAATAAATGCTTAACATATTACCTCTTAAGAGGTAATATGTGATAGTAACTTTCCATATCTAGTCATTTTGGTGAACCGTAGCAATCCCCTCTTTTAAAACTCCTAACTACGCTCTTTGGATATTTCGATTGTCAACTTAAAAACCATCTGTGCTTATAGGGTACGGTCTATGTCTTCGAAACTAGTTTGACAAAATTACAACTTTATCATGCTTAAAGAATATTTGATTTAATAGTTGTTGAAGAATATTTGATTTGCCAAGCAAACTGCACGGATAAACGTTGACTTGGGCCATGCTTATTTTGGCGTGCAGATTGTTTCAAAGTGTTACAATCAACCAGTCAAAACAAACAATTTCTAGGTTGTAACAATATTTGACTACGGATTTGTGGGCTGGGATTCGAAAGGGTCGGGAGAGGAATGTTGCCTGGCCGTAGAGGAAGAACAGATTAATTAAGATCCAATGGTCCATAATTAGAGTGCTTGTGTGATGTAACTTTGTCCAAATTCAAGGCCTATTTCTTATAAGTGCATGCTCTTCTTCACCAAACTAAGCCCTGCAACAACAAGGCGAGCGAATCAATTTAATCCCAAACCAGCATGTACACGACCAAGCCTCTCTCCCTCTTCAAGAGCCACCCGGAGGCGGCAGCCGAGCCACCGCCTGAGGGCCGAAATGCCGGTTATCTCATTGTGAAGAGCGTTAGAGACGAGGAAGATGATGAGATCACATGCTTGGACCCGACCAGGCGCATACTAGGGCTGCCGTTCCCACAGAACCGCGTCCTCGGTGTGCTGAATGGCAAGTTCTATGTACCCATCGTGTTCGTCCCCGTCCCCGATCAGCCTCTCGCGTCCAACCGCTACTACATCGTTGCCGCCAGCGGCAATTGCAAGGGGCTCGTGATGGCGTGCTCCCGCGAGGAGGACATGACAATGTATTGCTTCTGCAAATGCATCCCTGACGCGGCTCCACGGCCGTTCGACCCAGCCGACGTCTACCAACAGATCGAGATCGTCCAGTCCCAGCACAAGCGGGGCTGGTTCACGGCGAGGTCGGTTGCCGCCGACGGCTTCCCACCTTCCACCTACCGGAGTAAGTACTGGAAGGTGTACGACTGCGAGTCCAAGAAGAAGATCGTCCTCAGCGAGGGACCGGGCCTCCACGTGGCGCTCCGTTCGCGCCGGCTGGCCGATGGCGTTCCAGGGGCAGCAATGGCGGCCGTTGGGAAATGGTACTGCCCGTTCTTCCTCATCATAGAACATGGCGTAGCACGACGGGACCAGGTGGGCCGCGGCGCATTCTATGAGGTCGTGCTGGAGCAGAGATGGGAGCCGGTGCATGGCGACGCCGTGAGGCAGGTGGATGACAACTCGAAGCTTGCCAGCAAGAAGGTGCTCATCGGTGGGAGCGCCGAAGCAAAGTTGGAGGTGGGGAACTCGCGGGATGGCACAGCGTACATGTGGTTTGTGGCTGCGACGACCGGGCAGAGGGTGGGCGTGTGCACGACGGTGTGGGAGAGGATGCTGTGGGAGGAGACCCAAGGCGGGTGGGTCGACGAGGAGAAGGATGCCGGGAGCGTAGCTGACGGATCGGTGGTGCTGGTGGAGAGGTTCGTGGTGAAGAGGATGGATGGGAGCGTGGTCGTGGCCTTTGATTTCGTTCATCACAATACAACGAAAAGCTGTGCTTGTTGTCTGATCGAGAGTGAGATCGTCTATACCAGTACCGAGCATATATATAATATATGCAGGCATTGTTTGGTTTTGTGGGTGTGCCCTATGTCCGTCTGTTCATCATCATGCTTTTCTTTGGGGAGGACTTGTTTTGTTTTTTAGTTTGTGTGAAGTGAGAAACTAAAAGGGCTTAAAGCTTGCTGTACAGAAATTGAGTCTTAAAATGTTGGATAATTATCTGCAATAGGCCATATTTTAATTTCAAAGGTTATAATTAAATTCAAAAATATTTGCATGACTATAGTGAGTGAAACAATCAATGTGCACGTGTTCAAATTTAACACAGATTTAAAAAGGAACACGAATAAAATAAAGGATAGCAGTTTGGACATCGAAAAGTACCCTGGGGCGGGACCTTTGCCGGAGGCATCGGTTGCGCCGTTACCAGCTAGAGGAATACCATCCGAACTCATGGTGTTCCTCGACTGGCCCTTGCTCGAAATAGTCGTACAAATTCGATTGCAGGGAGATCCGTCGATGCAGTGCAGTCCGTGCGCCAGGAAGGAGACGCGGCGCGGTGTAGTCGTTCGACGGCAGCGGAGTGTCCAGGACGGTGGAACCGTACGCCGGTGAAGACGCAACGGTTCTGGGCGAGCAGTCGCGTAGAGACGCTCCTCAGAAAACCTGATTGCCCCGGTATCCCAAGCCAGGATCTCGAAGAGGCAATGGTGTCGTAGGCACCTGCTCTCGCCGGTGATGTGCGCGCAGCACCGGCGATGGAGAGCAGAGAAGGAGGAGGAGTAGTGTCTCATATCTGAATCTCAACGTAGAGGATGACTCTGTTTATATAGCCCTCGGGGGAGACGAGAGGATGAACCTGGATGGGAGAGAATCGGGAAGGCTGAATTATGGTATCATTGATTGCCAAAACCAGCCTGTCCAAATACCACGTCTTCAATTGCCATAACCAGAAAAAGAGATACCCCTCTCAGGCTCGGCTCGGCACGCCTCGCCACGCCACGCCGACGCCCCGGCTCGGCGAGGCGAGCGAGCGCGCGCGCGTGTGGGCTCGCCAGTCTCTCCTTACCGGCTTCGTAAGGGGTGCATCAAAGGTTGACCCTTTAAGTCGGTTGAGATTCTTTTCCACTACCAATATGGTTTTAACCATAATAACTATAACATTAAAAATAGGCTATAATCCTTTAGAATAAATAGAATAATGGGCCAGGCCCAAATATTCTAACAATCCCCACCAAGGATTCTAAGCCGCTACTTGAAACGTTCTCTAGGTCCTCTTTGATATACCAGTATTTGATGGAGACTGTATAAGTTGAACTTCCATCTAGAACTAGGGGCTACATTCGTTCACAACTGAACAATGGACTATGCCTTGAATTGCCAGTTTTGTGCAAACGAGTTTCACCAGAGCTCTACACTGATACTAGGCTGCAGCAGCATCCCCGCTGTTTTAGAGCTTATGGGTCATACTCTATGCCTTTCATGAGTTTCTAGAGATCACCCCAAATCTCATAGACTATGACCAGTAGTCAGACTCATATAGGTGTGTTCCTTAAAGATGTTCTGTAGGACAACATCTCTGTTTCAATGAAAACAACTGCCCTGTTCCATGAAACCACGTGGAGGCACATTAAGGTATAAAACCATCCTACCTTACAGGTTTGAAGAGAAATGCATCTTCTCACGGAATGAGCCTTCATTAAAGGTTCTCTCTCTCAGTTACACTATAGCTTGTTGCACCATCCTGCTTCACAGGATCTTGCGATCACACAGAATAGGTTTCAACCATAGAGTAACTCACGTGGGTCTCAAGCCCAATTCCAAAGATGCATAGTCTATCACATTACGTGAAAGACCCTTTGTGAATTGATCTGCCAGGGTTGTTAGCCGTCTGAAAATAATCCAAGGTTATAACTCTGGAGTTTCTCAGTTTCCTGACAGACTTTTAACCGCCTTTTCACATGCCTGGATGACTTCATGTTGTGTCTTAGAACTGTTCACCTTGATATTCACAGTTGATTATCATAGTTCATCAGAATGCCGGTTTCAGTTTTTCAACTATCGGGCAGGGTCAGTAAGAAGTTCACGAAGGCCATTCGGCCTCTACTGTGGCGGTATCTAGTGCTCTGTGAGTTCTGCTTCCATTGTTGACCTCGTTAAGATGGTCTTGCTTGCAAGACTTCCAGGAAACAGCGCCACCTCCGAGTGGTGAACACATAACCACTCGTGGCCTTGAGCTCATCAGCATCTGATATCCAATCGAATCACTATACCCTTCTTGGAACCTTAGGGTCCCCGGTATAATGAATTCCATAGTCCATTGTTTCTACTCTAGACAGCGCATTACTCTGTCAAGAGCTCTCCAATGATCATCGCCCGGGTTTTTGAAAACAAACCGACTCAATTTGCTCACAGCATATGCGATGTCAGCCTCGTAGCGCTGGCTAGATACATCAATGAACCAATTATTTGAGAGTATCTCAGTTGATCTCTCGTTATCCTTTTATTCTTCTTTATATATTGAGACTGACATCATAAGGAGTTTGAGACGACTTGTAATCGCTGTAACCAAAGCGACTCAACATCTTCTCCACATAGTGAGCCTGTGACAGAGTCACCCGCACCATTTTTCATCCTTTACCAGCTTGATATTGAGATAACATCGGCCTCTCTCAGATCTTTCATCTCAAAGCTCTGAGAGAGAAATTCCTTGACTTCCTTAATCACACTAAGGTTAGTCTCGAAGATCAGTATGTCATCCACATACAGACACAGAATCACTCCATCACCTCCACCAAAACGATAGTACACACATTTGTCGGCTTCGTTTGAAACAAAACCAATAGAGGGTAGAGTTTCTGTCAAACTTCTCATGCCACTGCTTAGGTGCTTGCTTGAGACCATACATAGACTTTAACAGCTTGCACACCTTTCGCCTCTTGACCATTTGCCACAAAAACTCATCAGGCTGATCCATATAGATCTCCTCTTCCAACTCCCCACTTAGGAAAGTTGTCTTCACGTCCATTTGATGAACGAGAAGCCCATAGGAGGCTGCCAGTGAGAGTAGCATCGGATAGTGGTCAACGAGCAACAGGTGAGTAAGTGTCAAAATAGTCCTCTCCTTCTTTCTGGGTATAACCTTGGCCACAAGCCTAGCCTTGTACTTGTCGATAGTACCATCAGGCCTAAGATTTTTCTTGAACACCATTTGCAGCCCACAGGCTTGCATCCATATGGCGATCAACAGCCTCCCAGGTACCATTAGTCATGATAGACCCATTTTATTTCTGACAGCTTCCTTCCAATAGTCAGCGTCAGGAGTTGAATATGCCTCTTT
>JACEFO010000699.1:600000-815810 GCA_015342445.1 Digitaria exilis | reverse complement strand
TCTAGGTGAATATCGCCTTCAAGGCCTTAGTCTTGGAATCAATAGGCAGCCAATAAGTTATGCATCTCATGTAGAAGGCGCTATTCCGGACGGCAACTACCATCTCATCCCCGCCGACGAGGAAGGAATCCCGGAGGGAGGTGCCGGCGAAGGATCGACCAACCCGGAGGCTAACCCCCAGCTAGAGCAGGAAGGCAAGCCCCGGAGCATAACCTAACCTTTACCAATTATGCATTTATGAATTCCCTATGCTTGTGCATTTACGTTTCAAGGAGTTGATTGAATACCTTAGCTGCACATTTCCTACTACCTATGACTTGCAACACTAGTATGAAAGGATCGATAGGGCATTGCTTTAGGTCCGTTACAAGTCGAGTGATTTCCTGTCACTCGCGAGACATAGGAATTGCTTGTCTTTACTTATGTTGGAATCATAAGGATTGACGGGCGGGATGATAGATGTAGATCTCCCGTCCGTGTATGATAATTGATTTAAGGTCGAAACGTGTGGTTGAGTGTGTCAAGTTTTTGAACGTACCACATGCATGCCGATATATGGGAGTCGGTAAGCCCGGTACCAGATTGAAGCAGCTAGGGCCGATAGCCATCTCTCCTTGGAAACTTTGTTTTCCCCTGCCGTACACTTGTGGATATATGCATGAGACTGTGAGTGAAGCAGTAAACCTTTATCCTAAGGAAATGGATCCGGTTATGAATTGTGGATCGATAGGAAAGCTTGGGAAGTGCTCGTACCTTTTATAGCGAGCACTATCCGTGTGTGTTGGGTTTTCCCTGGCCAGGTAGCAAAATTCGGTTCAAACTGTCCGCTTCTCGCGGTTAATGAGACTGCTTGACCGCCTTGTTGCATTGAGTAACAAGTGGAACTTGAGATTGATGAACTTGTTGCATGAGATAAATTGTATTGCACCACTTGTATGCTTAGACAGGATGCAAATCTAGAATGGTTAAATCTAATAGAATATGATGCTAAAACATGAAAGCAAGGACCTACTCTTAGTTGCTTTTTGGCAAACAAACCCACCAGCCAAAAGTCTCTCATGTCTAGATGTCGGTGATGTAGTTTTCACCAGACGGGTAAGCCTTGCTGAGTATTAGTATACTCAGCCTTGCTTGTGGCATTGATTTACAGGTACCATGTTGGATGTGGCAGTCGATGCTTTGACTTGGCCTACCCAGGTTCCCCCTGGATGGCACATCGAGTGGGTTCCGTCCTCTGCCGAGGATCGGGAGGAGTAGCACCGTGGCAGGCTTCATCATGGTGTTACGTGTATCGTCGTTAGCTTTTATTTTCCGCTGCAATGAACTATTTATTTCCGCTGCAAGAATTTGATACTCTGATTTAAATTTCGAACATGGTTTGTAATAACTTTGAGATACTATTTGTGTATGTTAAATTTGTGGAATGTTGTAATCTCTGGGACTCACCTTCGTGTGGGCGTGCTATTGTTTCGATCGGGAAAAGTACGTGGTTAATCGGGTTTAATCCGACGGCGCTCCAGCTTATTCCGGATTAAGTGCCTGACTACTCGATTAGTGGTCCCGGGGTACTTAATTTGGAATAATTTCGGAGTGGTCCGCCACAGCTGGCATCAGAGCCAAAACAGCGCACCGGAGAGAGCAACAAACCTTAAATAAACATTTTTGAATAAAATTTGCCAACTCGTACTTCCGACGCGCTTTGCGAAGGAAGGTTATTAACAGGACCGTTAAGGATGTTACCTAGAGCGTGAAGCCTATGTGGGTTAAGGGATCACGATATGATAGGTGGCAAATAGTATATTATACTGACTTCTAGCACATTTCATTCTGTCATTTACTTTACGCAATGGTGGGCGCAAGGTACGGCGATTGCTGTAACGTACCACGGCACTATATGAAAACATAGTGGCGGCACATAGTCAATACGCTGTGACGGCGTATGAAACTAGAATAGCATGGTGGGCGCAAGGTACGGCGATTGCTGTAGCATACCACGGCATCATATGCAAATATGATGGCGGCACAAAGTCAATACGCTATCTCATGAGCGTATGAAATTATCAATATGTTGCTTTGGTGACATATGAACATTGCCCGTTCAATGTTAAACGTTCGGGTGCCGCCTCTATAGTGGGTGGTAATAAATGGAGACGCTTTCGTGAGTGCTGGCACGAAAGGTTGATTATATGCTCTGGAATGGAATTTTCTGCAGGTACACTAACCGCGAATCCGTATGTTGAAACGGTTAGAAAAGTTCGGCTAGATAATATAGGGAGAGACGGATATTGCCTAGCCACCGGCACTAACTTCATAGGCCAAAAGTTATTGGCATGTGTGTTGGCAAGAACGAATAGGCCGCTCATGCATTGCATTTCACTGAAATAATATTGAACCTTAATAAGTGACCAAATCGAACCGCCGTCAAAATTCAAATCACAACCCAAAAATTCTGCTGAGACCAGTCTGATTGCACCAATGATTCGAAAATGAAAAGTTGTCAAATGAAAAAGTGTTCAACATGAAAGTTGTCATAAATGTTATAAAGTATATGCTGTAGAAATTTCAACGGAAATGGTTCAGTAGAACTGGAGTTATGCTAAAAATGGTAACCCCCTGTCTGCTGGAAATTTCTGGGAACAGTGAGATAAAAATTGAATTTTTACACTATCTTAACGACAGTTTCTGCTCAAACCTCCCACATGAAACTTGTTTGGAATTACTTAAACAATGTCCTGGCCAAATCTGGGAATTTTTGAGCTTGTAGATTTTGAGTTTTATAATTTTTACTACACTGTCCAGAATCTGTTTTGTTTTCTTTGGCGCTAACCGGTTCTCACCCTTGCCCTTTTCCTTTTGGTTCAGAATGGACGCTCACGCTGACTTGGCCAGCTACCCCAACGACGTGTCCTTCTCAGATTGCCTAGGATGGGAAGGCTTTCCTAGCATTCTGGGGTCGGTTTTGCAGGCGCTCGACTACCCTACACCGCCACAGTATGAGAGGACCCTCATCCGAGACCGCAGTGTGACCCGTTCTCATGTGCGTTTGGTGGTATATCGCCACCCACCGTGTCCTAGCTCCCCCACTTGGACGGTGGAAGTTCATGGACACCACATGGAGACGACCTGTGAGCTAGCCGCCTTGAATGGCATTAGCTCTTTTGTTGCTCAGAACCAGGAGTTGGTAGAGCACCAGTTGCTGGGGTTGTTTCCACCGACTCAGCCGGATGATCCCCATTGGATGAGACGCTACCTTAGCTCCCCTTTGAGGATGGCGGAGAACCCCGTCGCTGCAGCTGCATTGATGATGAGGTGGATGCGGGCTTACCACCGTTTGCAGGCACTCCTAGGGCGGTCGCAGAGCGAGATGCTCAACCTTGCTATGGACATGTCCGCCCGTGCCCGTGACATTGGGGTTGAGAGGACCTCATTGTCCATTGAGGTGACCACCAGGGATGCCATGATTGCTGACTTGGAGAGGCAATTTAATGACCTCCACATAGCGCACAACAACGTCCAAAACGTGCTAGCCCAAACTAGAGATGAGCTTGAGGAGGTACACGGTACCTTGGAGCATGCTAATGCTATGCTAGCCGCCCATGATGCTCAGCACCTTCTTGAGCAAGAGGGAGAGCAAGGAGAAGGAGAGGCCTCCGATTCCGACATGGACACCGAGGATGACATGCCGCCCCTTCCAGCTCCACCATCACCTATGGGCAGCGAGGCTACCGCTAACAACTTAGATGATTTCTAGAAGTGGTAGTAGCAAGTTTACTCCTCCGCTAGGCCTAAATTTTGGTTTCATGTTGTAATAGGCTAGATGGAGTTGAGCTCCCCCCTTTTATCTTTTGGAGGCAATGTAATTTAATGGTGTGGTTGTGATTCCCAAAACTTGATGAACTTGTAATAGCTGTGTTGAAAACATTCTGCAGCTAACCTTGTTTTAATTATTGATGGGTTTTCCATTCATTTCTGGGCTGTGATGTGAACAACAAAGTTGTCTGGAATTTGTCAAACAAAATGATCACCAAATTGCAACCCCATTGGTTAAGCGAAATAAAAATGGCAACCAAAACACTACAGCTCGGCCTGCTGAAAAACAGCAAACGCAGAGAGCTAAAGATTGAATTTTTCGGCTTAGTTCCAGTCCGAATTTGAATCTGAGCCCAACATGAAAGTTGTAGAGCATGAAATTTTAGAGCTACTGACCGAATTGGAGCATTTGAATTGCTTCCTGTTGGGAGATATGATTTTTCTTCCGAACTGCATGCTGACATGTCATTCCTACGCAGTAAACTTCAATATATTGTCACGTTCTATCTTGTCATCATTATGCAAGTTTATGAAATGTGGCTAATACAAGTACCTACTGCAGATGGCAATCACCCGCAGCGGTCATGACGCTAGTGGCTCCAACGCTAACCAGCAGGGGCCAGAGGGGCAACAACAGCCGCCACCACCTCCTCCACCGCAGCAACCTCCGACGTGGCAGCAGTTGTATGCTACGCAGACGGAGATTCTACGGAACCTGTAGCATCAACAACAAATGATGCAGCAGCAGATGCTGCAGCAGGGAGGTCAACAGGCTCCTCAGCCTCAAGTGGCCCGATATGAGGATTTTCTGGCTACACACCCGCCGATATTCTCACGAGCCGATGAGCCCTTGGAGGCCAATACGTGGATTCGAGCCATCGAGTCCAAGTTCACCATCCTGGCGACGCCTTGCACCTCTAACCGCAAGGTAGTGTTCGCGGCGCAGCAGCTCCGCGGCCCAGCTCTCCTATGGTGGGAGAACTACCTGGCCCTGCAGCAGGAGGGTCATGTGGTTGAATGGGATGAGTTCAAGGCGGCGTTCAAGGCTCATCACATTCCGGCCGGCTTGGTAGAGCGGAAGTTGAATGAATTTCTGGCTCTGACCCAGGGTACCCGCACAGTGCTCCAGTACGCTCAGGCCTTCAATGGTCTGTGCCCATACGCGGGTCATCACGCTGACTCTGACGAGAAGAAGCTGGAGAGGTTCCGACGTGGCCTTAACACCAAGTTGAAAGCTCAATTGGCTACCACCCGTGATGCCACATATGGCGATCTGGTGAACCTCGCCATTGCCCAGGAAGACGCCAACACGGTGCACAAGGCGGAGAAGAAGAGGAAAGCTCCCGCTGGACCTTCGAGCGTGCAGCCGCCGAGATTCCGCTTGGTTCCCCCGGCTGCACCGCAAGGACAGTCCAAGGCACCTCAGGGAGGTGGATGGGTTGCTAGGCCGCCACAGCCTAATGCGCCCCGTTTCCCTCCACCGCCGCAGCAGCAACAGGCGCCAAGGCAGAATACACAACAGCCAGCTCGCCCTGGAGCCGGTTATCAGTGCTTCAAGTGTGGCAGTAACAATCACTTCATCAAGGATTGCCCGCAGAACAAGCAGCAGAACCAGCGCCTGGGAAATCAGCAAAGCAAGGGCAAATAGCAGCAGCGTGTGCAGGTCCGACAAGGACGGCTCAACTACACCACTTTGGCCGACCTACCCGAGGGAGCCCCAGACATGACTGGTACCTTCCCTATCTGCACTCAACCTGCTGTGATATTGTTTGATTCCGGGGCAACACATAGTTTTATAAGCACAAGATTTCATGTGAAATGTGGATTAAAATCTTACCATACCAAATCATCGTATGTGATATCAACTGCGGGAGGTAAAATTGCATCCAACCAAGTCACCCGAAAAGTTCCAATCAGGCTGGGAAGTAAAACATTTCCTACCGATTTAATTCTGCTTGGTATGGAAGGGATTGACATTGTGTTAGGAGCCAATTGGATGACTCAACATAAGGTTGTGCTAGATGTTGCGGAACGAGTTGTTGAAATAAACTCGCCTATGCATGGCCCTAGTGTGCTATATCTGCCACAACGGACTTGCGTCAATGCGTGTGCTTATACAATGGTAGAAACCCAACTAAAGGACATTCCGGTGGTATGTGATTATGCCGATGTATTTCCGGATGACTTACCTGGGATGCCGCCGGATAGGGACATTGAATTTGTGATTGAACTTCAACCTGGCACGGCACCTATATCAAAGAGACCATATAGAATGCCACCCAATGAACTGGCCGAATTAAAAGTTCAACTCCAAGAACTGCTAGACAAGGGTTTCATTCGTCCAAGTGTATCACCTTGGGGATGTCCCGCTATCTTTGTGAAGAAGAAGGACCATTCCTTGAGGTTGTGTATTGATTACCGGCCTCTCAATGCGGTGACTATTAAGAACAAGTACCCACTCCCCCGTATTGACATCCTGTTTGACCAACTAGCTGGCGCCAGAGTGTTCTCCAGGATTGACCTTCGCTCTGGCTATCACCAAATAAAAATCAGACCTTGTGACATTCCAAAGACTGCCTTTTCTACTCGTTACGGACTTTACGAGTTCTTGGTCATGTCTTTTGGACTCACCAATGCCCCAGCCTACTTCATGTACCTCATGAATTCGGTCTTCATGTCAGAACTAGACAAGTTTTTGGTGGTTTTCATTGACGACATTCTCATATACTCTAAGAATGAGGAAGAGCATGCCGAGCACCTTCGCATTGTTCTTCAAAGATTGAGAGATCACCAGCTCTACGCCAAGTTCTCCAAGTGTGAATTCTGGTTAGAGAGCGTGAAATTCTTAGGTCACACGGTTTCCAAGGATGGTATATCCGTGGATCCAACCAAAGTGCAAGAGGTGCTAGATTGGCAACCACCTACCTCTGTTCACGAGATTCAGAGTTTTCTGGGTTTAGCCGGTTATTATCGCCGTTTTATTCCGGACTTCTCTCGGATTGCGAAACCCATGACCGAACTCTTAAAGAAGGGAGTCAAGTTTGAGTGGAATGACAAATGTGATGAAGCTTTCCACACTTTGAGAAGACATTTAACTTCAGCCCCAGTTTTAGCTCAACCCGATTGCACCAAGCCCTATGATGTCTATTGCGATGCATCAGGCACTGGACTTGGCTGTGTCCTCATGCAAGAGAACCGAGTCATTGCTTATGCTTCTCGAGCACTTCGGCCTCATGAGCAAAACTACCCCACGCATGATCTTGAGTTAGCAGCGGTTATTCATGCTCTCAAGATGTGGAGACACTATCTGATGGGTGTTCCATGCAACATATACACAGACCACAAGAGCCTCAAATATGTCTTCACTCAGGCACATTTGAATATGAGACAGCGAAGATGGTTGGAGTTAGCAAAGGACTATGACCTTAGTGTGCATTATCACCCCGGCAAGGCAAATGTGGTTGCGGACGCGCTAAGCCGCAAGGCTCATTGTCATTGTCTTTCCGTAGAGTCCTACCCTGACACCCGGTGTCATGAAATGGCCAAGCTCAACTTAGAGATTGTTCCACACAGGTACTTCAACCATATTGCAGTTGAACCAACCTTGCACGATCAGATTGTTGTAGCCCAATTAAATGATGCAATGGTTAAAATCCTAAAAAGGAAATTGTCAAAGGAGAAGGTGAAGGAGAAATACAGGTGTTTCCGGTTAGATGGGCAGGGAGTAATGTGGTTTGGACATCGCCTCGTGGTGCCCAAAAACACGGAACTCCGGAGGAAGATTATGGATGAGGCCCATCTCTCTAAATTTTCCATCCATCCCGGTAGCACCAAAATGTACCAAGATTTGGAACAAAACTTTTGGTGGACTCGGATGAAGCGAGAAATTGCCACGTATGTGTCGGAATGTGACACATGCCAGCGGGTTAAGGCTAGCCACTTGAAGGTAGCAGGCACGCTTCAACCTCTACCTATTCCCTCATGGAAGTGGGAAGATATAAGCATGGATTTCATTGTTGGACTTCCCAGAACCCCTCAGGGGCATGATTCTATTTGGGTAATTGTGGACCGCCTTACCAAGACCGCACATTTCATTCCGGTCAATACCATTTATACCGCTAAGAGGTACGCGGAGATTTATTTGGAGCGGATCGTTTGTCTACATGGGGTACCCAAGACGATAATTTCAGATCGTGGTACTCAGTTCGTAGCACGCTTTTGGGAGCAATTGCAATTATCCCTAGGCACAAAGCTGATCCGTAGTTCAGCATATCACCCTCAGACCGATGGGCAGACGGAAAGGGTAAATCAAATACTTGAGGATATGCTTCGAGCTTGTGTTATCCATTATGGAAAGAATTGGGAGAAATGTTTATCTCTGGCCGAATTCTCCTATAACAACAGCTACCAAGCGAGTCTTAAAATGGCACCTTTCGAAGCCTTATATGGTAGAAGATGCCGGACCCTGTTGTGTTGGTCCCAGGCAGGCGAGAGGTATACCTATGGCCCTGACCTTGTCAAGGAAGCAGATGAAAATGTTAGGATCGTTCGTGAAAATTTGAGAACCGCTCAGTCACGGCAAAAGAGTTACTTTGATCAACGACGGAAGCCACTTCAGTTTGAAGTTGGTGATCATGTGTATCTCAAGGTCTCCCCGACCAAGGGTGTGCAAAGATTTGGGTTAAAAGGAAAGCTTGCACCTCGTTATATCGGCCCCTATGAAATTACTCAACAATGTGGACCGGTGCCCTATCGTGTGAAGCTTCCCGACAAGCTCTCAGCCGTACACAATGTGTTCCATGTTTCCCAACTCAAGAGGTGTCTTCGTGTTCCGACCGAAGTTGTTGAACAAGAGGAACTCTCGGTTGAACCGGATCTCTCTTATGATGAGCATCCCGTTAAAATCCTCGACGAGAAGGAGAGACAAACCCGAAGGAAGGGAGTTAAAATATACAAAATTCAGTGGAGTCATCACTCCGAAGATGAAGCCACGTGGGAAACCGAGGACTACCTTAAGAAGAATTACCCCGACATTCTTTCGTAAGCCAAGGTATTTCTACCCCACTATGTTCCTAAGTTTAATCGAATCTCGGGACAAGATTCCTTTTAAGGGGGGTAGGCTGTGACATCTCTGATGTAATAATGAATAAAACACATATGAAACAGGTTGAAAAGGGAATTATGGGTTGAATATTGAAAAATCCATCAAAAATTCAAACTTAAATTCAAAAACAAAGGTGGTTTGACACCCAACTGAAAAATCAAGAATTTTGTACTAAACTTGAAAATCTCCAAAAATAAAAGATGTTTGTCATCATAAATAAGGCCTAGCCACTATTTGGAACTTATGAAAATTTTGCAGTTTAGTCCCTCAAAAACTCGAAATACAGTTCTGGGAACCTTTTTGAATTTGGGTTGTTTGAGCTCGAAAAATTTGAAATTTCAGGTTCACCCCAAAAAGAAAGTTGTGTCCCATCTTTCAAACTCCAATTTTTATTTTCACACTTTTTCAAGTTCTGCTCAAATTTTTGGAGAAAATTCAAATGTAGCAGTGGAGCTCCCCGGGGCTGCCAGCTCGGCCCTGGCGCGCTTTGCGCCTGGCCGGAGCTCGGCCGCCACGTGGCCGGCGAGCGGCGGAGGCCGCGCCGAGCTGGCCGAGCCGCGGCGTTAGGTGGCGCTTGTCGCCTTGTGCTTGTCCAACCCCTCCCGAGCTGTCACCTCGCCGTCGTTCGCCCGCCTCGCCTCGCGCCGCGCGAACGCCATCATGGCGGTCGAGCGCCGCCGTGGCCACGCGCGCGCGCGCGTCGCGCGAAGCCGCTCCGCGGCAGATTCTCTGCTCGCTCCGCGCCAAGACGCCCTGTAGAGGATCTCCCAACGTCACGCAAGGATCTCCTTCGCCCGGTCGAGTCGCTCGCGCGCTGCCCGAGCTCGCGCCGCATTCATGGCGGTCTGCTCGCGCCGAGCCGTGCGTGCGCACGCTCCCGAGGCAGCACAGTGCTGGTCTCGCGTGCCCAAGCACTCCATCGAGCACTCACACCCCTTCCCCTCAGTCCGCACTTAGCCATTTCCTCTCCTCGCGCCTCGCTCCGTCGTCTTCCACTTCGCGCCGCACAGACCGAGCCGAGCTTCGAGGCAAAATTCGCCCTCCACTCTTCACCATTCCCAAATTCATCGCGCACGAAGCTAGACCTCTACCCTAGCTCCATTTCCCCCCACTTCTCTCGAGCTATCGTCGCTTCTCCGGCGAGAAATCAAGATTTCCCCCAAATCTCGATTTTCGGCCGCCGGAGCACCCTCACGTCGAGACCCTACTCCGAGCCGTCCCCGAGGTCAACCGAGCACGCCAATAGCTTCCCCGAGCTCCACTGGTGCTCTAGGACCCCTCAAACCCCGACGAGACCCACCGACCTCGCCGGCGTAGAAGTCGCGGCGGCCGCACCGCCACTGCATCGTCGCCGGCGAAACTCCGAGCTTCCCCGGCCTTCCAACCGTCACCAACCGACTCGTGGTGAGCCCCTGGATCTTTTCCCCCACTTCCCCGACCCTAACTCGCCGTCGTTTGGCCGGCGTAGCAACGCCGACGAGCCAAGGACCGAAGTTCATCGTCTTCATTTTTCTAGGGTTCTCTGCGCAAAAGTTAAGGACTGGTTTGAAAGGTTTTGAAAGTTCTAGGGTCCCCAGCGTAAAAAGATTCTTAAACCTAGATCTAATTTTCCCGAATCTTATAAAATCCGTTAAAAATCGTACAAAAATCAGAAAAATGCACAAGAATACTCCCTGGATTCGTGAGATTGTAAGCTCCAATCTCCTTTAAGCATGTATATACTTTTGGTGAACCATTTTTGAATTAAAATTCAAACTGTAAAATTTGAAACTTGTGCACCATTTCAAATCCAGAGCTCCGCTAGGGTTGATCTTTGGATATGTTGATTGTAGTGACTTTGGACACCTTGTGTCCAAAGGGGACGTAAAAATATGAAGTGTAGCTTCAGTTATGAATTAAAATGTGTTTCCTGTCTTTTTGCAGTCCAGAAATTATTAAACATAATCCATGAAGTGAAAAATCACCATTTTTCTCCAGAAGCCTAAAAACTTGTTAGCACATCTGTTAAAAATACAAAACTTAATTTTTGCTCTGTTTAGACTAGCAAATAAATAGTTATGTGTTTTAGGATAGAAATTTATTGAGGACTGTCCAAGGGTTATTTTGAGCCACCACTTGGCCAGAGCCCTCCTTGCACTCATGACTAGCTTTGGTAGGAAAATCTCCTGATTTGGATGAATTTTCAATTTTATATGAATTTATTTCATTTCTGCAGGCAGCAGTTTGTTATATTTTTAATAAATTTTGTGTAGCTCAGATTTAGCTAAATTTTGGAGTGAGCTTAGCTCTTATACTCCAGTAGCTGTCATAAAGTTTATAGATTAAAATGATGAACAGAAAAGGAGAAACAAAAATGAGAAGGAATTAAGGTGGAAATTGAGTTATTTAAAAGAATAGAGTTTTTGATAAGTAATTAAAATAAAACATGGAAAGGATTAAATTTTCAGAACAGCACCCTAATCGGCAAATAATAAATAGAATTCTTTTATATATGTACACAATCACCATCAAAGTTGAATAAAAATTTTCCACACACCCCTCCTCTAATTTTATGAAAAAGAAAATAGTACTTAAGCATGTCTAGGTGAATATCGCCTTCAAGGCCTTAGTCTTGGAATCAATAGGCAGCCAATAAGTTATGCATCTCATGTAGAAGGCGCTATTCCGGACGGCAACTACCATCTCATCCCCGCCGACGAGGAAGGAATCCCGGAGGGAGGTGCCGGCGAAGGATCGACCAACCCGGAGGCTAACCCCCAGCTAGAGCAGGAAGGCAAGCCCCGGAGCATAACCTAACCTTTACCAATTATGCACTTATGAATTCCCTATGCTTGTGCATTTACGTTTCAAGGAGTTGATTGAATACCTTAGCTGCACATTTCCTAGTACCTATGACTTGCAACACTAGTATGAAAGGATCGATAGGGCATTGCTTTAGGTCCGTTACAAGTCGAGTGATTTCCTGTCACTCGCGAGACATAGGAATTGCTTGTCTTTACTTATGTTGGAATCATAAGGATTGACGGGCGGGATGATAGATGTAGATCTCCGTTCGTGTATGATAATTGATTTAAGGTCGAAACGTGTGGTTGAGTGTGTCAAGTTTTTGAACGTACCACATGCATGCCGATATATGGGAGTCGGTAAGCCCGGTACCAGATTGAAGCAGCTAGGGCCGATAGCCATCTCTCCTTGGAAACTTTGTTTTCCCCTGCCTTACACTTGTGGATATATGCGTGAGACTGTGAGTGAAGCAGTAAACCTTTATCCTAAGGAAATGGACCCGGTTCCGAATTGTGGATCGATGGGAAAGGTTGGGAAGTGCTCGTACCTTTTATAGGAGCACTATCCGTGTGTGTTGGGTTTCCCCTGGCCAGGTAGCAAAATTCGGTTCGAACTGTCCGCTTCTCGCGGTTAATGAGACTGCTTGACTGCCTTGCTGCATTGAGTAACAAGTGGAACTTGAGATTGATGAACTTGTTGCATGAGATAAATTGTATTGCACCACTTGTATGCTTAGACAGGATGCAAATCTAGAATGGTTAAATCTCATAGAATATGATGCTAAAACATAAAAGCAAGGACCTACTCTTAGTTGCTTTTTGGCAAACAAACCCACCAGCCAAAAGCCTCTCATGTCTAGATGTCGGTGATGTAGTTTTCACCAGACGGGTAAGCCTTGCTGAGTATTAGTATACTCAGCCTTGCTTGTGGCATTGATTTACAGGTACCATGTTGGATGTGGCAGTCGATGCTTTGACTTGGCCTACCCAGGTTCCCCCTGGATGGCACATCGAGTGGGTTCCGTCCTCTGCCGAGGATCGGGAGGAGTAGCACCGTGGCAGGCTTCATCATGGTGTTACGTGTATCGTCGTTAGCTTTTATTTTCCGCTGCAATGAACTATTTATTTCCGCTGCAAGAATTTGATACTCTGATTTAAATTTCGAACATGGTTTGTAATAACTTTGAGATACTATTTGTGTATGTTAAATTTGTGGAATGTTGTAATCTCTGGGACTCACCTTCGTGTGGGCGTGCTGTTGTTTCGATCGGGAAAAGTACGTGGTTAATCGGGTTTAATCCGACGGCGCTCCAGCTTATTCCGGATTAAGTGCCTGACTACTCGATTAGTGGTCCCGGGGTACTTAACTTGGAATAATTTCGGAGTGGTCCGCCACAGGCCGTAGCTCGCGCACGCCGGGCAGGGACTCCTTGCAACCCGGCTTTGCGCCTCGCTTCACGCCATGGCTCGCGCAGAGGATCCCTCGCCGCCCGAGCCTGGATCCTTGACCCCCAACCCGCAGCCGCACCCTGCCTGAGCTACCAGACCCATCAATGGCGACTCCGACGGCCCGAGCACGCGTGCGCGTGTTCCCAAGCCCGCCCAGTCCTCTCTAGCTCACCCCAAGTCTCCACCAAGTGACCTCGCATCCTTTCTCAGCTGCTGACACCGTCTTTCCCCTTCCTCCGCGCGCCTGAGCCCTTCTTCCACCTCCGAACGTGAAGAAGCCGTGCTTGAGCACTCGCGGCCGCCCGCCAAATTGACCGCCTTTCCCTCCATGGAATCCCAATCCGCCTCGCTCGAAGTTCGCTCACTCTCTTAGCTAGCCCCTCGAGCAAACCCCAGCAAGAATCGTGAAGCCCTCGTCGGGAATCGACGATTTCCCTCGCTGCTCCACCGGTTCTGCCGCCAAGCTCCACCTCAACGTCGAGCCCTATCTTCCGGCCATCCCCGTCGCCGCTAAGTCCCTCAACGAGCTCCGCCTCATCCCGGTGAAGCTCTCATGCCACCCCGCGCATCGCCTCGACCCCAGCAGCCTGCTGCCGACGTCGCCGGAGCATGCCGCTCCGCCGCGCAACGTCGACGAGCCGCGCCGCTCCACCTCCATCCATGAGACCCTTCCCAATCGACGTGCGGTGAGCCACACGTCACCCTCGCCGAGTTCCCCGGTCTTCCCCTGCCGTTTCATCGCCGGAATCCGGCCGCCGACGAGCTTAAACCCCATCGCGTTCCCCTTTTTAGTTTCAGGGTCCTCTGTGTAAGTTTCAAGGGCCGTTTTGTAAGGTTTTAAAAGATCTAGGGTTCCTGACGTAAAAATATTCTTTGAATCTAGTTCAATTTTCTGAGATCTTGTAAATCCGTTAAAAATCGTAGAAAAATCAGAAAAATACACACAAATACTCCCTGGACTCATGAGGTTGTAAACTCCAATCTCATGTTTGCATGTATACACTTTTGATGTATGGTTTTGGAATTAAAATTCAAACTCAGTTTTTAGAGTTTTGTGCACCATTTCAAATCCTGAGCTCCTTTGTAGCTGAACTTTGAATATGTTGCTTGTGTGGTCTGTAGAAGCACTATGGCCAAAGGGGACCTAAAATTATGGCCTGTAACTTTAGTTATGAATTGTTTAGTGATTTATGTTCTAGCTCAGTTCTAGATTTATTAAAAATATTTCTTGCAGTAAAAAATCACCAACTTCTACCAGAGGTCTATAAACTTGTTAGCACATGCTAGACAAATGCTAAACTTAATTGTTGACCCTGTTTAGGCTATCAAATAAATAGATATAGGTTTTCGGTTTGGTAATTAATTATGTCTGTTTAAGTGGTATTTTTAGCTACCACTTGGCCAACACATTTCTTTTGATCATGCCTAGCACTGGTAGAAATATCTACTGTTTTGGAAGTACCATTGATTTTATATGATTTAATCTTGATTCTTTGAGCAGCAACTTATGCTAATTTTAATAATTTCTGTACAGCTCGGTTTTAGCTAAATTTTGGAGTGAGCTTATGTAACATCCCTGATGAAAAATATTGAAAGTACCTTTAAAACAGGTTAAAAGGGGGAACGATGGTGTTAGAATTCAAAAATTTGACCAAAATTCAAATTGAAATTCAAAAACAAAGGTCTTTTGACACCCAACTGAAATCTTCAGAATTTTTTACTAAACTTGAAAATCTCCAAAAATAAAAGTTGTTTGTCATCACAAATAAGGCCTAGTCACTGTTTGGAACTTTTGAAAATTTTGCAGTTTAGCCCCTCAAAAACTCAAAAAACAGTTCTGAACGCCACAAACAGAAATCCCCGCGTTTCCCTCCACGATTTCCCAATCCCCCGCTCGTGAAGCTCGCTCACTCACCTAGCTAGCCGCTCGAGCACTCCCCAGCTCGAATCGAACCACACACGCCGGGAATCGAAACTTTTCCCCATCGCTCGGCTACTTTCACCGTGAACACCACCTCCATGTCGAGCTCCATTTTTCGGCCATCCCTGTCTCCGCCAAGCCCCACGACGAGCTCCACCATCGTCCGGTGAAGCTCACGCGCCTCTCCGCGCATCGTCTCGACCACCGCAGCCCGCTACCAACGTCGCCGGAGCAAACCGCTCCACCGCTCAACGTCGACGAGCCGCGCCTCTTCACCTCCGGCCACGAGACCAACCTCAACCGACTCGCGGTGAGCTCCTCTCCATTTCCCCCAACTTTCCCCGAGCCAACTCGTCGTCGTTTCGCCGGCGTAACAACGCCGACGAACCGTGGACCCATTCGCGTTCCCCTTTTTATTTCTAGGGTCTTCTGCGCAAATATCAGGGACTGGTTTGTAATGTTTTAAAAGTTCTAGGGTCTCCGGCGTAAAAAGATTCTTAAACCTAGATCTATTTTGCTGAGATTTTGTAAAATCCGCTAAAAATCGTACAAAAATCAGAAAAATGCATAAAAATACTCTCTGGACTCGTGAGATTGCAAACTCCAATCTCCTGTCAGCATGTATATACTTTTGGTGAATCGTTCTTGAATTAAAATTCAAACTGTGAATTTAGAAACTTGTGCACCATTTCAAATCCTGAGCTCCGCTAGGGCTGAGCTTTGGATATGTTGTTTGCAGTGACATTAGACACCTTGTGTCCAAAGGGGACCTAAGAATATGGACTGTAGCTTCAGTTATGAATTAATGGATGTGTGTTTTGGGATAGAATATGATCTATTTTGCTGAGATTTTGTGATTCCTGTCTTGTTGTAGTCCTGAAATTATTAAAAATAATCCATGCAGCTAAAAATCACCATTTTTCTCCAGATGCCTAAGAACTTGTTAGCACATCTGTTAAAAATGCTAAACTTAATTTTGACCCTGATTAGACTAGCAAATAAATGGATGTGTGTTTTGGGATAGAAAATTGTTAAGGACTGTCCAAGGGTTATTTTGAGCCACCACTTGGCCAGAGCCCTCCTTACTCTCATGACTAGCTCTGGTAGAAAAATTACCTGATTTGGAAATAATTTCAATTTTATATAAATTAATTCAGTTTTCTGGGGCAGCAAATGGATCCATTTTTAATAAATTATGTGTAATTCAGTTTTAGCTAAATTTTGGAGTGAGCCTAACTCTTATACTCCAGTAGCTGTCATAAAGTTTGTAGATAAAAAGGATGAACAGAAACAGAGAAACAAAAATGAGAAGAAACTAGGGTAGAATTGAGTTATAAAAAGGAAATAGATCACTTTGGTTAAATAATTAAATATGAAACATGTGAAATCTAAATTTCAGAACAGCACCTTAGTTTCAAAATAATAAATTGGTTTGTTTTATATGTGTACACAATCACCATCATAGCTGCGTAAAATTTTCCCACACCCTCCTCTAATTTTGTGAAGTAGAAAGTGGTACACTAGCATGTCTAGGTGAATATGGCCTTCAAGGCCTTGGTTTTAGATCAATTAGGCAGCCACTATAAAGTTATGCATCTCATGTAGAAGGCGCTCTTGCGGACGGCATCTATCACCTCGTCCCAGCCGACGAAGAAGGAATTCCCGAGAGCGGCGCCAACGAAGTAGCAGTCGACCCGGAGTCTAACAATCAGCTAGCGCAAGAAGGCAAGCCCCAGAGCATGACCTAACTTTCAATTCGTGCAACTATGTATTTATTTATGCTTGTGCATTTACGTATTAGGTATTGTTTGAATACCTTAGTTGCATGATCCTAGTATCTATGACTTGAAATACTAGTATGAAAGGATCGATAGAGCAATGCCTTTAGGTCCGTTACAAGTCGAGTGATTTTCTGTCACTCGCGAGACATAGGAATTGCTTGTCTTTACTTATGTTGGAATCATAAGGATGGACGGGCGGGATGGTATGTGTAGATCTCCCGTCCGTGTATGATAATGGATTTAAGGTCGAAACGTGTGGTTCTGTGTGTCAAGTTTTTGAACGTAGCACATGGATGCCGACATATGGGAATCAGTAAGCCCGGTACCAGATTGAAGCAGCTAGGGCCGATAGCCATCTCTCCTTGGAAACTTTTGTTTCCCTTGCCGTACACTTGTGGGTATATGCGTGATGCTGTGAGTGAAGCAGTAAACCTTTATCCTAAGGAAGTGGACCCGGTTCCGAATTGTGGATCGATGGGAAAGGTTGGGAAGTGCTTGTACCTTTTATAGCAAGCATTATCCGTGTGTGTTGGGTTTCCGCTGGACAGGTAGCAAAATTCGGTTCGAACTGTCCGCTTCTCGCGGTTAATGAGACTGCTTGACTGCTGTGCTGCATTGAGTAACAAGTGGAACTATGAGGATGATGAACTTGTTTTATGAATTAAGTTGTATTGCACCACTTGTATGCTTAGAGAGGATGCTAATCTAGAATGGTTAATTCTACTAGAATATGATGCTAAAATCATGAAAGTAAGGATCCACTCTTAGTTGCTTTTTGGCAAACAAACCCATCAGCCAAAAGCCTCTCATGTCTAGAAGTCGGTGATGTAGTTTTCACCCAACGGGTAAGCCTTGCTGAGTATTAGTATACTCAGCCTTGCTTGTGGCTATTATTTCAGGTACTGTGATGGATGTGGCAGTTGATGCCATCACTTGGCCTACCCAGGTTCCCCCTGGATGGCACGTCGAGTGGGTTTCGTCCTCTGCCGAGGATCGGGAGGAGTAGCACCATGGTAGGCTCCATCGTGGTGTTACTATGTATCGTCGCTAGATTTAATATCCCGCTGCAATGAACTTAATATTCCACTGCAATGAACTTTTATACTCTGATTTGAAATTTAAACTTGGTTTGTAATAACTTTATGATACTATTTATGTATGATGAATTTGTGGAATGTTGTAATTTCTGGAACTCACCTTCGTGTGGGCGCGCGTGTTGTTTCGATCGAGAAAGTACGTGGTTAATCGGGTTTAATCCGACGGCGCTCCAGCTTATTCCGGATTAAGTGCCTGACTGCTTGATTAGCGGTCCAGGGGTACTTGGCATCAGAGCCGAAACATGCGCACCAGAGAGAGCAACAAACCTTAAATAAACATTTTTGAATAAAACATGCCAACTCTTACTTCCGCCGCGCATTTGCGATGAAAGGTTATTCTTAGGAATGTCAACGAAACAGTGTTCAAACGAAACAGTGTTCAACATGAAAGTTGTCAAAAATGTTATCTAGTTTGTGCTGTAGAAATGTCAACGAAATTGGTTCAGTGGAACTAGAGTTATGCTTAAAATGGTCACCCCCTTGTCTGCTGGAAATTTCTGAGAACAGTGAGGTAAAAATTGAATTTTTACACCTTCTTAACGACAGTTTTTGCTCAAACCTTCAACATGAAACATGTTTGAAATTATGTAAACAATGTTCTGGCCAAATTTGGGAATTTTTGGGTTTGTAGATGTCGAGTTTTATAATTTTTACTACACTGTCCAGAATCTGTTTTATTTCTTTGGCGCTAACCGGTTCTCACCCTTGACCTGTTTGTTCAAAATGGACGCTCACGCTGACCTTGCCAGCTACCCCAGCGACATCTCCTTTTCAGAATGCCTAGGATGGGAGGGTTTCCCTAACATCCTTTGGTCAGTTTTGCAGGCACTGGATTATCCAACCCCGCCACAATATGAGAGAACCCTCATTCGAGACCGAGGTGTGACCCGATCTCGTGTGCGTTTGGTGGTGCATCCCCACCGTGTCCTAGCTCCCCCACTTGGAGTGTGGAAGTTCATGGACACCACATGGAGACTATTTGTGAGCTAGCCGCCTTGAATGGCATCAGTTCTTTCTGCGCTCAGAACCAGGACTTTGTAGAGCACCAGCTTCTTGGGCTGTTCCCACCGGCCCAGCCGGACGACGTCCATTGGATGAGGCGCTATCTTAGCTCCCCTTTGAGGATGGCGGAGAACCCCGTCGCTGCAGCTGTCATAAATGTTATCTAGTTTGTGCTGTGGAAATTTCAACATGAAAGTTGTCATAAATGTTATCTAGTTTGTGCTGTGGAAATTTCAACAAATTCGGTTCAGTAGAATGAGAGTTATGCTTAAAAAGGTAACCCCCTGTCTGCTGGAAATTTCTGGGAATAGTGAGTTAAAAATTGAATTTTTACATCTCCTTAACGATGGTTTCTGCTCAAACCTTCAACATGAAACTTGTTGAAAATTACTTAAATGATGTTCTGGCCAAATTTGGAAATTTTTGGATTTGTAGATGCTGAGTTTTATAATTATTACTACATTGTCCAGAAATTGTTTTTATTGTCTTTGGCGCTAACCGGTTCTCACACTTGACCTTTTTGTTCAGAATGGACGCCCACGCTGACCTTGCCAGCTACCCCAATGACGTCTCTTTCTCGGACTGTCTTGGATGGGAGGGTTTTCCTAGAATCCTTTGGTCCGTGTTGCAGGCGCTCGATTACCCAACCCCGCCACAATATGAGAGAACCATCATCCGTGACCGAGGTGTGACTCTATCCCGAGTGCGTTTGGTGGTGCATCGCCACCCAGCGTGTCCCAGCGCCCCCACATGGAGTGTGGAAGTCCATGGGCACCACATGGAGACCACTTGTGAGTTAGCTGCCCTCAATGGGATCAGTTCCTTCTGCGCCCAGAACCAGGACCTTGTGGAGCATCAGCTTCTTGGGCTGTTTCCACCGGCCCAGCCGGACGATGCTCATTGGATGAGGCGCTATCTCAGCTCACCTTTGAGGATGGCGGAGAACCCCGTCGCTGCAGCTGCACTCTTGATGAGATGGATTGGGGCTTATCACCGGCTGCAGGCACTTTTGGGACGGTCACAGAGTGAGGCACTCAACCTTGCCATTGATATGTTTGTTCGTGCCCGCGACCTTGGGGTAGAGAGGACCTCTTTGTCCATAGAGGTGAGCACCAGGGACGCCATGATTGCAGATTTGAAGAGGCAATTGACCGACCTCCACATAGCACACAACAATGTCCACAACGAGCTAACCCAAACAAGGGATGAGCTTGAGAACGTGCATGGTGTCTTGGAGCATGCCAATGCCATGCTAGCCGCCCATGATGCTCAGCACCTTCTTGAGGAGGGTGGAGAGCATGGGGAAGGAGAGGCCCCTGATTCCGACATGGACACTGAGGACGACATGCCGCCCCTTCCAGCTCCACCGTCTCCCATGGGCAGCGAGGCTACCACTAACAACCTAGATGACTTCTAGGAGCTGCAGTAGCAAGAGTACTCCTCCGCATAGCCTAAATTTTGGCTCCATGATGTAATAGGCTAGATGGAGTTGAGTTTCCCCTTTTAATCTTTTGAAACAATATAATTCAAATAGGGTGGATGTGTGAGCCCCAAAACTTGATGAAGGATGTAATGGTTGTGCTGAAAACATTCTGCAGCTATCCTTGTTTTAATGATTAACGTATTTTCCACTCACTTCTGGGCTGTGATGTGAACTACAAAGTTGTTTGGAATTTGTGAACCGAAAGGCTCACCAAATTTCAACCCCATTGGTGAAGCAAAATAAAAATGGCAACCAAAACACTACAGCTCGGCCTACTGAAAAACAGCAAATACAGAGAGCTAAAACTCGAATTTTTCGGCCTAGTTCCATCCCGAATTTGGTTCTGAGCCAAACATGAAAGTTGTAGAGTATGAAATTTGGGAGCTACTGACCAAATTGGAGCATCTAATTTGACTCCTACTGGGAGATATGATTTTTCTTCCGAAACTGTCTGCTGATATGTTGTCCTTACGCAGTAAACTTCATTATATTGCCACGTTCTATCTTGTCATTGATTTATGCAAGCTTATGAAATGTGGCTAATACAAGTACCTACTGCAGATGGCTATCACTCGCAGCGGTCACGATGCTAGCGGCTCCAACGCTAACCAGTAGGGGCCAGAAGGGCAGCAACAGCCACCACCACCTCCGCCACCGCAGCAAGCTCCGACGTGGCAACAACTGTATGCCACTCAGACCAAGATTCTCCGTAATCTGCAGCAACAAATGATGCAGCAGCAGATGCAGCAACAAGGAGGTCAACGGGCCCCTCAATCTCAAGTGGCTCGGTATGAGGACTTCTTGGCTACACACCCACCGGTGTTCTCCAGAGCCGAGGAGCCCTTGGAGGCTGATGCATGGATTCGAGCCATCGAATCCAAGTTCTCCATTCTAGCCGCGCCTTGCACTCCCAACCGCAAGGTGGTCTTCGCGGCGCAGCAGCTCCGTGGCACAGATCTCCTGTGGTGGGAGAATTACCTAGCCCTACAGCAGGATAACCACGTGACAGAGTGGGAGGAGTTCAAAACTGCCTTCAAAGCCCCCCACATTCCTGCTGGCTTGGTTGAGCGGAATGTAACACCCTAAAAATGCCCTATTTAAAAATTTAGCAATTAATTAGCTTTTTACATTCAAGTGCTCATGAAAAATGTAGGGAAAATAAAAATTTTGAATAATTAAAAGCAAATATAGGGTATTGAAACATTATTGTTGCATTCATGCTGGTGCATTTATTTTTGATTGTTGAATTCAAATTTGAATTTGAATTTGAATTCAAATGAGTGATTGAATAAAAGAAAAACCTTTTCTTTTCTCTCTCTTATTCCTTCTCCCTTTTCAGCCCAGCCGGCCCACTCTTTCTCCCCTTTCTTTCTTCCCCGCGGCCCAACCCTTTTCTCCCCTGCGCGGCCCAGCTTCCCTCTCCCCTCTGTGCAGCCCAGCAAGCCGCGAGACCCAGCAGCGCCAGCCCAGCTCGACCCACCGCCGTCGCGCCAGCCCAGCGCAGCCCGGCCGCGCCTCCCCTCTCTCTGTGGCTGACGGCTCGGGCCCACATGTCAGCTTCATCTTCCCCGCGTCGTAGCCGAGCCGGACTCGAGTCCGTCCGCGCCGGCGCCAAACCCGTGTCGAATCCTAACGGGATTTCGAGCCTGGCCCGCACGCCAAGGAGCCCCAGGGCCCCTATAAAACCGCCGCCACCCCCTCCAAGCTTGCAGCGCCGCCGCCGCAACCCTAGCCGCCGCCGCCTAGCCATCGCCTCGGCGCCACATTGCCGCCAAGAACCAGCCCCGGAGCTCCGCCGCGAGGTGAGGAACTCGGCAAGCGCGTTTTCCCTCGTTCTCTCACTCTCTCCCACGCGCGCGACCTCGCCGGAGTACCCGAGTCACCGCCGCACGTCGCTAGCCCCCACCGTCGCTCGAGCCTCGAGCACAACCCCCAAAACGGGTTCGCCATCCCCTCCTCTTTCTCCTGGGCCAAGCGCGGCGAGCTTTGGAGCTCTGTAGGGCCGTCGGCACTCGATTCCGGTGAAGCGCCGCCGCACGCACCGCCGCGCCGCCGCGTCTCCGGTGACCCAGCGCCCCGATCTGATCTCAGCCGTAGGATTCAAAACCGAAGGTCAGATCTAAAAACCGCTTTAAACCGAGCCGGTTCATCGTGAACCCGTCAACCGCGATTCATGGCCGGTCCACGACACAGTAGACCGTGACGTCAGCCGACGTCAGCCGTCAACCGTCACCGTGGCGTTGTTGCAAAAGAGCCCCTGCAGTTTTTGAAAATCAACCCGCGGTCCACCTCTATTCAAAAGTATTTACAACTAAGTCCTTTTTCTTTCGGTTTAGCCCCTGCTCTTTTGAAAAATAGTGCCCGCCGTCCTAGGTGTCGTTTTTACCCCGTAGCCCTCGAGTTTTTATATGAAATTATGTTTTAGGTCCCTGGTTTCTTTCAAAAACACCCCTGGAAGCCTAAAACTTCCACCAGCAAGCCCCTAGAGCCCGTTTTAAGCGTAGTTTCTCTGTTTTAACTCCGATTTGAGTGATTTTCGCGCTCACGTGTTCATAGCGAAGCGTACGACAACTCTAAAGCCTTCTTTTCATCTTTTGCTTATGTTTGGTGTACTGTTCTAATTAAATACCTTGTTTGCATGTATGTGTGGATGCTTGTGTGGTGATCGATGTGAGTAGTAGACGAGCCGTTCGAGTTCGCCGACGATCCCGATCCTGAAGAGCAGGTGCAGCAGCAGTTCACTGAGGAAGACAAGTATAACACGGACAATCCTTGTTACCTATACACCATTTAATCATCCAACTCATGTGCATGTGTCTAATTTTGATATACACTAAGGATATTCCTAGTCTTTACCTTATTCCTTGTTTTCCCGGGTTTTATGCATTATGATTAGTCTATGCTATACGCTGCAACCAACATTTATTACAATGTTAATATTGAATTAATGGTTCACTTCAATGATGATTAAAAGATGCTTTTTAGCAACATGGTTCGGGGAACTAGAGCATGTGCTTCGTGCTTTGTTCTAGTGTCTCCATAAGGTTTGGTCTAGGGAATTAGAGCATGTGCTTCGTGCTTTGTTCTAATGTCTCTCCATAAGGTCCGGTTCTTAAAGCGACAACCCAGGAACCTGTTCACCGCCGTTGGAACTATAATGGCTCTGGTCTTGGATAATTAACTTGTACGTCTCTAGCTCGCCAGTGGTTACCGAAAGGCCTATGTGGGGAGCATGGGTGAGAGTATAGTTTGATCCATCGAGGACGGATTTATCTGTTGGCTATGTCTCGTTAGGCAAAGTCCCGTGATGTAAGCGCCCGATGTACGGCAGCTTCACACGTTGCGATGAATGCGCTCTCGCTCTGGACGCCGTTGACCCCCTCACGTTGCGCCCTGAGCATACGTCAATCTCGATGCCTTGGGTTATGCTGCCTATGTTGAACCAAAACGGCAACTGTGCTTGTTACCGTGTTTTGTGAAAGTCCTCGTAACATAAATTCTTTTGGATTTATGTGACCGGCGGGTAAAGGGCGAAACCTCCGCAGAGTGTTGATCTATCATGATAGCCGTGCTCACGGTTATGAGCGGCCTGGATCCTTTTTTACTAGAAGATGATATTAGTGGTTGATGTTGGTTTATTCTATAATTACTTATACATTATTATTAATGGGTTTATACTTGGGTTCTACTCATTGATTGTAACACCCTAAAAATGCCCTATTTAAAAATTAGTAATTAAATGGTTTTTATGTTTGAGTGCTCATAAATAATGTAGGAAAAATAAAATTTTTGATTAATTCAAAGCAAATATAGGGTATAGAAACATTATTGTTGCATTCATGCTGGTGCATTTATTCTTGATTGTTGAATTCAAATTTGAATTTGAATTCAAATGAGTGTTTGAATAAAAGAAAAACCTTTTCTTTTTCTCTCTTTTTCCTTCTTCCTTTTCAGCCCAGCAGCCCAGCTTGTTCTCTCTTTTCTTCCCCGCGGCCCACTTCTCCTAGCTTGGCCGGCCCAACACCGCAGCCCAGCGCCGCGCCCTCTCTTTCCTCGTAGCCGCTGACCAGTGGGTCCCATCTGTCGGCGCGCTTCTCTCTCTCTCTGAGTCGCTGACATCCCGGTCCCACCCTTCAGCCGCGTCTCCTACCTCCAGCCGTAGCCGAGCTGGACTCCACCGCCGCGCCGCCGCGTCGCCGTGCCGCGCCCGGACTCCTCGCGGTTGGCGCGCACGTCTAGGACTTCCGCGAGCCCCTATATAAGCGCCGCCCCCCCTTCCACAAGCCTGCACGCACCAAACCCTAGGCGCCGCCTCCATTAACTTAGCCGAGCCGCCGCCTTTGCTTCGAGCTCGCCTCGCCGCCGCATCGACGACGAGAACCAGCTGCGGAGCTTCGGGGTAAGCAGAGGAACACGCCAAACCCCTTTACCCCCTCTCTCTCGCCCTCTCGTGCGCGCACGACCTCACCGGAGTCGTCAAGTCGCCGCCGCTCGTCGCCGGCCATCCCTGTGGCCCAAACCCCGCTTCCGACTCCTAAAATCGAATCCCCTCTCTCTCCTCTCTCTTTAGGATCCATCGCGGCGAGTTTTGGAGCACTGTAGCGCCGAGCCGAGCCAACTCCGGCCATGCGCCGCCGCACGCGCCGCCGCAAAGGCCGTCTCCGGTGACCCCAGTGCCCGATCTGTTTTCCGCCTTTCGATCTAGATCCGACGGCCAGATCTGAAAACCGATCTAAACCGAGCCGGTTCACAGTGAACCAGTGAACCGTGGTTCAAGGCCGGTCTACGGTCCGGTCCACGGTGACGTCAGCCGACGTCAGCATCCAGCCGCTGCCGTGGCGATTTTGCAAAAGAGCCCCTGCAGTTTTCGAAAATCAACCCGCGGTCCAGCGCAGTTCAAAAGTATTTACAACCAAGTCCTTTTTCTTCTGGTTTAGCCCCTGCTCTTTTGAAAAATAGTGCTCGCCGTCCTAGATGGCAGTTTTACCCCGCAGCCCTTGTGTTTTTATACGAAATTATGTTTTAGGTCCCTGGTTTCTTTCAAAAACACCCCTGGAAGCCTAAAATCTTTACCAGCAAGCCCCTAGAGCCCGTTTTAAGCGCAGTTTCGCCGTTTTAACTCCGATTTGAGTGATTTTCGCGCTCACGTGTTCGTAGTGAAGCGTAGAGTAACTCTAAAGCCTTCTTTGCATCTTTTGTTTATGATTGGTGTACTGTTCTAATTAAATATCTTGTTTGCATGTATGTGTGGATGCTTGTGTGGTGATCGATGCGAGTAGTTGACGAGCCGTTCGAGTTCGCCGACGATCCCATTCCCGAAGGGCAGGTGCAGCAGCAGTTCTCTGAAGAAGGCAAGTATAACACGGACCATCCTTGTTACCTATACACCGATTAATCACATAAATCATATGCATGTGTCTAATACTGTTAACCACTAAGGATGCCCCTGTACCCTCTCCCTCCCGCTCTAGTATGCGCGTGTGACCTCGCCGGAGTCCGTCACCCGCCGCCGGCCGTCGCTAGCTCTCTCCGCTGCACAAACCTCGAACGTGACCACCCAAATCAATTACGCATCTTCCCCTCTTTCACCCAAGCTTCAAATCCCTCAAAACGGAGCACCGTAGCCTCGGATTGGTCCAACTCCGGTGATCCTCCGCCACGGCCGAGGGCGTCGCCGCCGTCAGCCTCCCTATCCGGCGACATAGAAGCCCCAACGCACCAGAGCCATTCGATCATGATCCAAAGGCTCAGATCCAACCCGAACTGAGTCAACCCAGCCGCGTACCGGTCAGCTTGGCGTTTTTGCAAATAAGCCCCTGCCTTTTCGTAAAATCAACCCGTAGTCCAAGCCAGTTCAAAAGTCTTTCAAACTAGGTCCTTTTTCTTTTGTTTTAGCCCCTGCGCTTTTAGAAAATAGAACCTGCCGTCCTGAGTCATCGTTTTACCTGCTAGGCCTCGAGTTTTTATACAAAATTATGTTTTAGGTCCCTGGTTTCTTTCAAAAACACCCCTGGAAGCCTAAAACTCTCACTAGCAAGCCGCTAGAGGCCGTTTTAAGCGACGTTTCTTCATTTTAGCTCCGATTTGAGTGATTCTCACGCTCATGTGTTCGTAGTAAAGCGTATAGTAATTCTAGAGCCTTCTTTTCACCATTTGTTTATGTTTGGTGTATTGTACTAATTAAATATCGTGTTTCCATGTATGTGTGGATGCTTGTGTGGTGATCGATGTGAGTAGTTGACGAGCCGTTCAAGTTTGGCAACGATCCATGTTACGAAGAGCAGGTGCAGTAGCAGAAGTCGTTGAGCAAGACAAGTATAACACGAACAATCCTTGTTACCTATACACCTTTTAATCATATAATTCATATGCATGTGTCTGATATTGTTAGACACTAAGGATGTTCCTAGTCTTTACCTTACTCCTTGTTTACCCAGGTTGTATGCATTGTGGTTACTATTTGCTACGCGTCGCGAACAACATTTATTTAATTGTTAATATTGAATTAATGGTTCATTTCAATGAAGACTAAAAGATGCTTTTTAGCAACATGGTTTAGGGAGCTAGACCATGTGCTTCGTGATTTGTTCTAGTGTCTCCATAAGGTTTGGTCTAGGGAATTAGAGCATGTGCTTCGTGCTTTGTTCTAATGTCTCTCCGTAAGGTCTGGTTCTTAAAGCGGCAACCCAGGAACTTGTACGCGCCGTTGGAAGTATAATGGCTCTGGTCTTGGATAATTAGCTGGTACGTCTCTAGCTCGCCAGTGGTTACCGAAAGGCGTATGTGGGGAACATTCATAGGAGTATAGTTTGATCCATCGAGGATGGATTTATCCCGTGTTGTAAGCGCTCGATGTACGACAGCTTCACACGTTGCGATGATTGCGCTCTCGCTCTGGACACCATTGACCCCCCCTCACGTTGTGCCTTGAGCGTACGTCAATATCGATGCCTTGGGTTATCCTGCCTATGTTGAACCATGCAACACCCCGTCTCCCAAGGCTGCACCGCCCTACCCTTCCGTAGGGGCGGACACGCGTACACATAACACCCTGCTTACACTTTCGTCCTCGCTTCGTGTAAAAGGGTCAACCCGAAGGTGCTATGGCTGGGGGACAAAGGCTTATAAGTTGGCTCCACCCTCTCTAAACTAGCAAGGTGGTACTAAACTTGCGCACACCACGCTCATGGGCCACTATGGGCCATATCAACTTGGGCCGGGTGTCATAAACCAGAATGACTACTGTGCTTGTTAGGGTGTTTTGTGAAAGTCCTCGTAGCATAAGTTCTTTTGGATTTATGCGACCGAAGGGTAAAGGGTGAAACCTCTGCAGAGTGGTAAATATGTCAAGATAGTTGTGCTCACGGATACGAGCGGTCTGGATCCTTTTTTATTAGAAGATGATGTCAGAGAGTTGATGTTGGTAAATCCTATGATTATTCATTTATTACTACTGGGTTTATAATCTACTCATATGTAGTAATTTGGATGATAGTAAAATGAAACAACTAAAAGTGCTAATGCAGTTTAACCGTGTCAAGCCTTTTGTTCTTGCATAATCCGTGTTATACTTGTTAAGTAAGATGGTTTACTTACACTTACAACTATTCAACAAAATCCCGGATGGGTAACAGATGGAGTAGTGGATGATCAGTCGCTTGCTGAGTTTCTAGAGGATCTGCCGTACTTCTAGCTGTGTTCAACCAGTCGGTGTCCCTGTGGACTTGAGGCTCTACCTTGTTAAGATGTTTAATAATAATAAGACTTCCATTGTGTTATTTGTGTAAGACTATGTCTTGTGTTAAACTCTGATATAAACTATTTTATTCGAGCATTGTGTTTTCTGTGATTCAATATTTGTCATCTATATGTGTTCTGTGGACATCCTGGGCACACATATGGAAGCATTCGGATTTCTTGGTAATCTGGGTGTTACAAAGTTGGTATCAGAGCCGTGCTGACTGTAGGATCACAGCCTAGATAGAACGGTCGATTAGAACCTGCTCTAAAAATTATTTTACATCCTAGAGTTGAGTTTCTGTTGAAAAATGGTGTTCTATTCTACCTCTGTCCTTTTTGAAAATTTTCTAAATCTAAGGCCCTTCTCTAGTTTTCACTTCCATAGATGGCTCGACAGAGATAGATAGTCCGCAAGAGCACTGAAGGCTACCTTCCACCCGTATCGATGAGTACCCCTTGGTGGCACGCAACTCGGATGCCTATGAGGAGCTTCTTAGGCAGTAGGCCGAAGAAGGGAACCCCGAAGAGCTAAAGACCGAGTCCGTGGAGTTAGAACAACAACAAGAGAAGAATGAGGAGATGCAGCACTAGTTGGAAGGACCTGCACCACGCAGCCCAGAGTTCGGTGCACAGTCGCCACCACACAGAAGGACTAGACACAACACCCTAGCTTACCGCACCACCATCGACCCTATATGCTAATAGAGATCAAATAGAACGTTTTTGAGTCAAAACTGGTCTAATAGTGTTGAGTCTTGTGTGAACCATGTCTTTGAATGCTTGAATGAATTGTCATTATGCTTATGTGTGATTTGGATCTTTTGTAATGATTGTGATGAGCGCAGATGGAAGTCTGCAATCATCTAGTATTGGATTAAGGTATAAGGTATTTAGTGGATAGATAGCTGGGTTCCTAACCTCTCCTTTGCACATCATCCATTATCTTTCCTATCACCTGAGTACCTTATCTTGTCAATGGATTGCTTCTGTTCTTGTCACTGGTTCAGACATAACTGTGATAGTGAATGTTGGGATTTTGATTTATGACAGATGGTTGGGACAAGAGGATCGACGGGTGGTGGCAATCAGAACCAAAACCAGAACCAGAACCAGAACCAGAACCAGAACCAGCCGCCCACCATGGAGGATCTAGTCCGCTTGCAGACACAGACGATGCAACAGTTGACCCAGGCTATAGCTTTGATGCAGCAGAACCTGCAGAATCCACCTGTTCAGCCACCTCCCCAGCCCATCCGGGACAAGAGGGGAGAGTTCTTGAAGGGGCGCCCGCCAAAGTTCTCCCGCGCCAAGGACCCGATGGAAGCAGAAGACTGGATCAAGGCAGTGGAGAGACAGCTCGACATTGCTCAGTGTGATGACAGGGAGAAGGTGCTCTACGCCTCTGGACAGTTTGAAGGAGCCGCTCTCGACTGGTGGGTGGCATACCAATATGCGCAACCCGATCGCAACCAGATCACCTGGCAGCCTGCTCACCATGTGCCTAAGGGACTGACGGTCCTGAAGAAGAAGGAGTTCCTAGCCCTGACGCAGGAAGGAATGGGTGTCACTGCCTACCGTGACAACTTCCTCGAGCTGGCCCGCTATGCACCAGATGAGGTGTCGACAGACGAGAAGAGGCAAACTCGCTTTCGGAATGGACTCCAGAATGTCTTGCAGCTGCAATTGATGTGCATCACCTTCCCAACCTTCGGCGGGCTGGTTGATGTTGCTCTGATGGTGGAGCACAAGCGCCATGAGATTGAGGACAAGAAGAGAAAGTTCATGAACTAGCAATCTGGCAGCAACGTCCGCTCCCGCTACAACCCCCAGCAGGTGAATCAGCAGCGCACTCAGGGACAGTCAAGCCTTCAGAACCACGGCCAGAACCAGCAACGTCCCTAGTATGCACCACCCCAGCAGCAACAGCAGCGCTACCAGAACGTGCAGCAGAACACTCAAGCTTCACGCACTACCCAGGCTAACACCATTCCTGTCGGCCCAAGGGCGTGCTACCACTGTGGGGAACAGGGACATTATGCTAACTCTTGTCCCCGGAGGGTCCAGAACTCCACCGGTCAGAACAACAACCAGAAGGCAGGACCACAACCAGCTCAGAATGGGAATCAGCAGCAGGCACAGGGAAACCATGGCCAACAGAACTACGCCAGGGGCAAGCTCAACCATGTGGGAGCAGAAACTGCAGAAGTAGCCACAGATGTGGTAGTCGGTACGTTTCCGGTCAACTCACAACCTGCTACAGTTTTGTTCGATTCTGGAGCTTCGCATGCTTTTATATCTGCTGATTTCGTGAAAAAGAACTTGATGCTTATGCGACCTATGGGGAACACTATGTTAGTTAACTCACCGGGGGGAGAACTTCGGGCCACATCACGTTGTCCTAATGTAGCAGTTAACATAAGGGGGGTAGACTTTTTAGCACACCCTATAGTCCTAAACTCTATCGGGATGGATCTGATTTTGGGAATGAGCTGGCTAGCAAAGTATGATGCCGTCATACAGTGTTCCAAGCGTGCAGTTCAGTTAGTGGCTCCATCAGGGGAAAAGATTGAGTATCAAGCAACCAAATCCACAGAGCCTGGTCAGGTCAATCATGCTGAAGGCATAGAGTTGAAGGACATTCGAGTGGTGAACGAGTATCCAGATGTGTTTCCAGATGAATTGCCAGGTATGCCTCCGGAACGTGAAGTTGAATTTGTTATTGAACTTATGCCTGGCACAGCACCCATAGCTAAAAGACCATATAGAATGGGGGTAAAAGAATTAAAGAAACTTAAAGAAGAATTGAGGGCCTTACTAGCTAAGGGGTATATTCGTCCTAATTCCTCGCCTTGGGGAGCTCCAGTGTTGTTTGTTGATAAGAAAGACGGGACACACAGGATGTGCATAGACTATCGAGCCCTCAATGAGGTCACCATCAAGAACAAGTACCCACTGCCAAGGATTGATGATCTCTTTGATCAATTGAGGGGAGCTTGTGTGTTCTCGAAGATCGATCTCAGATCGGGCTATCATCAGATGAGAATCCGGGTGACAGACATCCCTAAGACAGCTTTTACTACCCGGTATGGTTTGTATGAGTTCACAGTTATGTCCTTTGGATTGACTAATGCACCGGCCTACTTCATGTATTTGATGAACAGCGTGTTCATGGATTATCTTGACAAGTTCGTCGTGGTGTTCATCGATGATATTCTGGTTTTCTCTAAAAATGAGGAAGAGCATGAGGAACATTTGAGGTTAGTAATGCAGAGACTCCGAGAACATCAGTTGTATGCTAAGTTGAGCAAATGCGAATTCTGGCTGAAGAAGGTATCATTCTTGGGCCATGTGTTGTCAAATGGAGGTGTCGCAGTTGATCCGAAGAAGGTCAGGGATGTTCTCAACTGGATTCCACCGCAGAATGTCAGTGAGATCAGGAGTTTTCTCGGAATGGCAGGTTACTATCGGCGTTTTATTGAGGGATTCTCCAAGATTGCTAAGCCCTTGACGTCATTACTAGAAAAGAATGCCAAGTTCGTGTGGACATCGCAGTGCCAAGCTAGCTTCGAGGAGTTGAAGAAAAGGCTGACCACTGCACCAGTATTGGTACTGCCAGATGTTACAAAGAGCTTCTCAGTGTATTGTGATGCATCTCGTCAAGGATTGGGATGTGTACTCATGCAGGAGGGTAAAGTTGTGGCATATGCATCCAGACAGTTGAGGAGACATGAGCTGAATTATCCGACACATGATCTGGAATTGGCAGCCGTAGTACACGCGTTGAAGATCTGGAGGCATTATTTGATTGGACACAAGTGCGACATCTATACCGACCACAAGAGCCTTAAGTATGTGTTCACGCAATCCGAGTTGAATATGAGGCAACGCCGTTGGCTTGAGAAGATCAATGACTTTGAACTGGAGATTCATTACCATCCAGGGAAGGCTAACTTGGTGGCCGATGCTTTGAGTAGAAAGACCTATGCGAATGTGCTGACGAGTCAGGATTTGCCGGAAGAGCTTAGTTGGGAATTCGAACGCTTGAACTTGGGTATGGTAGCCAACGTGACTGAGCTAGAAGTGGAGCCAACTCTTGAACAGGAGATCCGAAAAGGTCAATTGGAGGATGAGGAAATCAAGGAATTGATTAAGAAGGTTGGGACAGATAAAGCGCCAGGATTCCGATTGGATGATCAAGGAACAGTGTGGTATGGTAACAGAATAGTGGTGCCAGATCAGCAGCATATCAAGGATGTTATCTTACGGGAAGCGCATGAGTCAGCATATTCCATTCACCCAGGAAGTACCAAGATGTACTTGGACCTCAAGGAAAGATTTTGGTGGTATGGTTTGAAGCGCGATATTGCAGCACATGTGGCTCTTTGCGATGTATGCCAGAGAGTCAAGGCCAAACATCAGAGACCGGCAGGTTTGCTTCAGCCTATGAAGATACCAGAGTGGAAATGGGAAGAAGTGGGTATGGATTTTATAACAGGACTGCCCCGCACACAGAAAGGTTATGACTCTATATGGGTGATAGTGGACCGATTGACGAAGGTGGCTCACTTTATTCCGGTAAAGACTACATATTCCGGTGCCAAATTAGCAGAGTTGTACATGGAGCGGATTGTATGTTTGCATGGTATACCGAAGAAGATAGTGTCAGACCGAGGCAGTCAGTTTACGTCGCACTTTTGGCGCAAGTTACATGAGTCCATGGGTACTAAGCTTCATTTCAGTTCCGCTTACCATCCGCAGACAGACGGTCAGACCGAGAGGACGAATCAGATACTGGAGGATATGTTGAGGGCATGTGCATTACAGTATGGGAGTAGTTGGGAGAAGAGTCTGTGTTATGCAGAGTTCTCGTACAACAACAGCTACCAACAGAGTCTCAAGATGTCACCGTTTGAGGCGTTGTATGGAAGGAAGTGCAGGACACCGTTGTTTTGGAATCAGACCGGAGAGGATAAAGTATTTGGACATGAGGTCTTGAAGCAGGCAGAAGAACAAGTGCAGGTCATCAGGCAGAATTTGAGAACAGCTCAGACACGGCAGAAAAGTTATGCCGATGTAAGGCGTCGAGATCTCAGCTTCGAAATTGGCGACTTCGTCTATCTTAAGGTGTCACCAATGAGAGGTGTGAAGAGATTCAATATCAAAGGCAAGCTAGCACCTGGGAACGGGAGGATGATCTCAAGGCAGAATATCCACATCTCTTCCAATCCACGTCCGAATCTCGGGGACGAGATTCATCTTAAGGGGGGTAGGTTTGTAACACCCTAAAAATGCCCTATTTAAAAATTAGTAATTAAATGGTTTTTATGTTTGAGTGCTCATAAATAATGTAGGAAAAATAAAATTTTTGATTAATTAAAAGCAAATATAGGGTATAGAAACATTATTGTTGCATTCATGCTGGTGCATTTATTCTTGATTGTTGAATTCAAATTTGAATTTGAATTCAAATGAGTGTTTGAATAAAAGAAAAACCTTTTCTTTTTCTCTCTTTTTCCTTCTTCCTTTTCAGCCCAGCAGCCCAGCTTGTTCTCTCTTTTCTTCCCCGCGGCCCACTTCTCCTTTTTCTTTTGTTTTTCCCGCGCGGCCCAACTCTCTTTTCCCCCTGCGCAGCCCAGCTTGGCCGGCCCAACACCGCAGCCCAGCACCGCGCCCTCTCTTTCCTCGTAGCCACTGACCAGTGGGTCCCATCTGTCGGCGCGCTTCTCTCTCTCTCTGAGTCGCTGACATCCCGGTCCCACCCGTCAGCCGCGTCTCCTACCTCCAGCCGTAGCCGAGCCGGACTCCACCGCTGCGCCGCCGCGTCGCCGTGCCGCGCTCGGACTCCTCACGGCTTGGCGCGCACGTCTAGGACTTCCGCGAGCCCCTATATAAGCGCCGCCCCCCCTTCCACAAGCCTGCACGCACCAAACCCTAGGCGCCGCCGCCATTAACTTAGCCGAGCCGCCGCCTTTGCTTCGAGCTCGCCTCGCCGCCGCAACGACGACGAGAACCAGCTGCGGAGCTTCGGGGTAAGCAGAGGAACACGCCGAACCCCTTCACCCCCTCTCTCTCGCCCTCTCGTGCGCGCACGACCTCACCAGAGTCGTCAAGTCGCCGCCGCTCGTCGCCGGCCATCCCTGTGGCCGAAACCCCGCTTCCGACTCCTAAAATCGAATCCCCTCTCTCTCCTCTCTCTTTAGGATCCATCGCGGCGAGTTTTGGAGCACTGTAGCGCCGAGCCGAGCCAACTCCGGCCATGCGCCGCCGCACGCGCCGCCGCAACGGCCGTCTCCGGTGACCCCAGCGCCCGATCTGTTTTCCGCCGTTCGATCTAGATCCGACGGCCAGATCTGATAACCGATCTAAACCGAGCCGGTTCACCGTGAACCAGTGAACCGCGGTTCAAGGCCGGTCTACGGTCCGGTCCATGGTGACGTCAGCCGACGTCAGCATCCAGCCGCTGCCGTGGCGATTTTGCAAAAGAGCCCCTGCAGTTTTCGAAAATCAACCCGCGGTCCAGCGCAGTTCAAAAGTATTTACAACCAAATCCTTTTTCTTCCGGTTTAGCCCCTGCTGTTTTGAAAAATAGTGCCCGCCGTCCTAGATGGCAGTTTTACCCTGCAGCCCTCGTGTTTTTATACGAAATTATGTTTTAGGTCCCTGGTTTCTTTCAAAAACACCCCTGGAAGCCTAAAATCTTTACCAGCAAGCCCCTAGAGCCCGTTTTAAGCGTAGTTTCTCCGTTTTAACTCCGATTTGAGTGATTTTCGCGCTCACGTGTTCGTAGTGAAGCGTAGAGTAACTCTAAAGCCTTCTTTGCATCTTTTGTTTATGATTGGTGTACTGTTCTAATTAAATATCTTGTTTGCATGTATGTGTGGATGCTTGTGTGGTGATCGATGTGAGTAGTTGACGAGCCGTACGAGTTTGTCGACGATCCCGTTCCCGAAGAGCAGGTGCAGCAGCAATTCTCTGAAGAAGGCAAGTATAACACGGACCATCCTTGTTACCTATACACCGATTAATCACATAAATCATATGCATGTGTCTAATACTGTTAACCACTAAGGATGTTCCTAGCCTTTACCTTATTCCTTGTTACCCAGGGTTTTATGCATTATGGTTAGACTATGCTACGCGCTGCAACCAACATTTATTTTTAATGTCAATATTGAATTAATGGTTCACTTCAATGATGGTTAAAAGATGCTTTTTAGCAACATGGTTCGGGGAACTAGAGCATGTGCTGTGTGCTTTGTTCTAGGGTCTCTATAAGGTTTGATCTAGGGAATTAGAGCATGTGCTTTGTGCTTTGTTCTAATGTCTCTCCATAAGGTCCGGTTCTTAAAGCGACAACCCAGGAACCTGTTCGCCGCCGTTGGAACTATAATGGCTCTGGTCTTGGATAATTAGCTTGTACGTCTCTAGCTCGCCAGTGGTTACCGAAAGGCGTATGTGGGGAACATTCGTGAGAGTATAGTTTGATCCATCGAGGACGGTTTTATCTGTTGGCTATGCCCCGTTAGGCAAAGTCCCGTGATGTAAGCGCCCGATGTACGGCAGCTTCACACGTTGCGATGATTGCGCTCTCGCTCTGGACGCCATTGACCCCCCTCACGTTGCGTCCTGAGCCTACGTCAATCTCGATGCCTCGGGTTATGCTGCCTATGTTGAACCAAAATGGCTACTGTGCTTGTTAGGGTGTTTTGTGAAAGTCCTCGTAACATAAGTTCTTTTGGATTTATGTGACCGGCGGGTAAAGGGCGAAACCTCTGCAGAGTGTTGATCTATCATGATAGCCGTGCTCACGGACACGAGCGGCCTGGATCCTTTTTGATTAGAAGATGATATTAGTGGTTGATGTTGGTTTGTTCTATAATCACTTATACCTTATTAATGGGTCTATACTTGGGTTCTACTCATTTGTAGTAAAATAGTTGATACTAAAATGAAACAACTAAAAGTGCTACTGCAGTTCAACCGTGTCCAGCCTTTTGTTCTTGCATAACCCGTGTTATACTTGTTAAGTAAGATGGTTTACTTACACTTGCAACTATTCAACAAAATCCCGGATGGGTAACAGATGGAGCATTGAATGATCAGTCGCTTGCTGAGTTTCCGGAGGATCTGCCGTACTTCTAAGCTGTGTTCAACCAGTCGGTGTCCCTGTGGATTTGAGGCTCTACGTAGTTAAGACGTTTAATAATATTAAGACTTCCGCTGTGTTATTTGTTTAAGACTATGTCTTTTGTTAAACTCTGATATAAACTATTTTATTCGAGCATTGTGTTCTCTGTGATTCAATATTTGTAATCTATATGTATTCTGTGGACATCCTGGGCACACATATGGGAGCATTCGGATTTCTTGGTAATCTGGGTGTTACATTGATAGTAATTTGGTTGATAATAAAATGAAACTACTAAAAGTGCTATTGCAGTTTAACCGTGTCCAGCCTTTTGTTCTTGCATAACCCGTGTTATACTTGTTAAGTAAGATGGTTTACTTACACTTGTAAGTATTCAACAAAATCTCGGATGGGTAACAGATGGAGTAGTGAATGATCAGTCGCTTGCTGAGTTTTCGGAGGATCTGCCGTACTTCTAGCTGTGTTCAACCAGTCGGTGTCCCTGTGGACTTGAGGCTCTACTAGTTATGAAACGTTTAATAATATTAAGACTTCCGCTGTGTTATTTGTTTAAGACTATGTCTTATGTTAAACTCTGATGTAAACTATTTTATTCGAGCATTGTGTTCTCTGTGATTCAATATTTGTAATCTATATGTGTTCTGTGGACATCCTGGGCATGCATATAGAAGCATTCGGATTTTTTAGAAATCTGGGTGTTACAAAGTTGGTATCAGAGCCGTGCTGACTGTAGGATCACAGCCTAGACAAAACGGTCGATTAGATTTTGTTTAATCCTTGCTCTTTTGTTACCTTCTACCTTGGAGTGAGTTTCTATTGAAAAATGGTGTTCTATCCTACCTCTGTCCATTGTGAAAAAGTTTCTAACATTTTGATTACTCTTTCATCTCGATGCTATAGATAGCTCGCACGAAATAGACACCCTGTAAGAGTACCTGTGGCTACCTTCCACCCCGCATCGCTGAATACCCGTTGGTGGCATGGAACCTGGATGCCTACCAGGATTGGGAAGACAAGCGCGAAGAAGAGGAGTTTTTGAGGCAGCAAGCCGAAGAGGAGCCAGCAGACCAGCAGATGGACGCCGCAGGATGTGGCGCTGAGGAAGATGCCAATGCTAATGCAGGAGATCCATCAGATGATGAGGAAGAGCCCCAGACTCCTCCACCTCCATCACCACCTCAGTTAGCTCCAGGAGCAGCCCAGTGGATTGTCTATGACTTCGTCCGAGATGGGGGCAACAACTTCTACCACCGCAGGCTTCTCAGAGTGCTTCGTAACCACTATGGCTTCGGCAACGTCGGAGTCGAGTACCGCAGTGGATGGTGGACGCATCTCTTCTACCCCAACTTCTGGAGGACCTCGGTGCATGTGAGGGTGACCGATCAGTGGGCGAGGGCAGCTCGCGAGATATCGGTTCACTTTGCTATTACTGACCGAGATTCTCAAGAGGCAGGGATCACCGATGCTGCTCGTCAAGCCTACTACATCTACCGCCATAAGTTCTTTGCAGAGATCGAGGATGAGCCAGAGAGGTGGTACCCACGCCGAAAGAGTGGTGCAACAGCTTGCACCATCGCATCTACTGCTGACGTCCAGGACCCCCAGCTAGCTTCTACAGTGGCACTTGTAGCTACCCTCAACACGGAACTGGATGCTGCATCAGAAGAAAACCTCATGCTAAGGAGGGAGCTCTCTGCCTTGCAAGAGAAGAATGAAGCATTGCAGCATCTCATGGGAGGACCCGCACCATGCAGTGCAGAGTTCGGTGCACAGTCGCCACCACGCAGAAGGACTCAATACAGCACCTTGGCTAGCCGCACCACCATCGACCCCTAGAGCCTCCCATAAATTTGTAATAGAGATCGAGTAGCAAACGTTTTTGGGTCAAAACTGGTATAATAGTGTTGAGTGTTGTGTGAACCATGTCTTTGGATGCTTGAATGAATTGTCATTATGCTTATGAGTGATTTGGATCTTTTGTAATGATTGTGATGAGCGTAGATGAAAATCTGCAATCATCTAGTATTGGATTAAGGTATAAGGATTTATGAATAAATAGTTGGGTTCTCTATCTCTTGTGCACACCATCTACCTTTCCTCTGTTATCTGGGTTCCTTATCTTGTCAGTTCAGTGGACCTTTATCAGTTTATCAGGACTAGCTCTGAGTTTTTGTGAGGAGTATGGCAGGGACCATAAGGGGGGTAGACTTGTAGCGCATCCAATAGTTCTGAGTTCCATTGGAAAGGATCCAATCTGATCTCGGGAATGGGCTAGTTGATGAAGTACGATGCAGTCATACAGTGTTTCAAGAAGGCAGTTTAGTTAGTGGCTCCATCAGGGGAAAAGATTGAGTATCAGGCAACCAAATCCACAGAGCCTGGTCAGGTCAATCAGCCCGAAGGCACAGAGTTGAAGGACATTCGAGTGGTGAACGAGTATCCAAATGTGTTCCCAGATGAATTGCCAGGTATGCCTCCAGAACGTGAAGTTGAATTTGTTATTGAACTTATGCCTGGCACAGCACCCATAGCTAAAAGACCATATAGAATGGGGGTAAAAGAATTAAAGAAACTTAAAGAAGAATTGAGGGCCTTACTAGCTAAGTGGTATATTCGTCCTAGCTCTTCACCTTGGGGAGCTCCAGTGTTGTTTGTTGATAAGAAAGACGGGACACAGAGGATGTGCATAGACTATCGAGCCCTCAATGAGGTCACCATCAAGAACAAGTACCCACTGCCAAGGATCGATGATCTCTTTGACCAATTCAGGGGAGCTTGTGTGTTCTCCAAGATTGACCTCAGATCGGGCTATCATCAGATGAGAATTCGGGTGACCGACATCCCCAAGACAGCTTTCACTACCCGGTATGGCTTGTATGAGTTCACAGCTATGTCCTTTGGATTGACTAATGCACCGGCCTACTTCATGAATTTGATGAACAGTGTGTGCATGGATTATCTTGACAAGTTCGTCGTGGTGTTCATTGATGATATTATGGTTTTCTCCAAGAATGAGGCAGAACATGAAGAACACTTGAGGCTAGTGATGCAGAGGCTCAGGGAGCACCAACTGTATGCCAAGTTGAGCAAGTGTGAATTCTGGCTGAAGGAGGTGTCATTCCTGGGCCATGTGTTGTCAAATGGTGGTGTAGCAGTTGATCCGAAGAAGGTCAGGGATGTTCTCAACTGGATTCCACCGCAGAATGTCAGTGAGATCAGGAGTTTTCTCGGAATGGCAGGCTACTATCGGCGTTTTATTGAGGGATTCTCCAAAATTGCCAAGCCCTTGACATCATTGCTAGAGAAGAATGCCAAGTTCCTGTGGACACCGCAGTGCCAAGCTAGCTTTGAGGAGTTGAAGAAAAGGCTGACCACTACGCCAATATTGGTACTGCTAGATGTTACTAAGAGCTTCTCAGTGTATTGTGATGCGTCTCGTCAAGGATTGGGATGTGTACTCATGCAGGAGGGCAGAGTTATGGCATATGCATCCACACAGTTGAGGGGACATGAGCTGAATTATCCGACACATGATCTAGAATTGGCAGCCGTGGTACATGCGTTGAAGATCTTGAGGTATTATTTGATTGGGCACAAGTGCGACATCTATACCGACCACAAGAGCCTTAAGTATGTGTTCACTCAATCCGAGTTGAATATGAGGCAACGTTGATGGCTTGAGAAGATCAATGACTTTGAGCTGGGGATTCATTACCATCCAAGGAAGGCTAATTTGGTGGCCGATGCTTTGAGTAGAAAGAGTTCTGTGAATGAGCTGACGAGACAGAATTTGCCGGAAGAGCTTAGCTAGGAATTCGAACGCCTGAACTTGGGTATGGTAGCCAACGTGACTGAGCTAGAAGTGGAGCCAACTCTTGAACAGGAGATCCGAAAAGGTCAATTGGAGGATGAGGAAATCAAGGAATTGATAAAGAAGGTTGGGACAGATAAAGCGCCAGGATTCCGATTGGATGATCAAGGGACAGTGTGGTATGGTAACAGAATAGTGGTGCCGGATCAGCAGCACATCAAGGATGTTATCTTACGGGAGGCGCACGAGTCAGCATATTCCATTCACCCGGGAAGTACCAAGATGTACTTGGACCTCATGGAAAGATTTTGGTGGTATGGTTTGAAGCGCGATGTTGCAGCACACGTAGCTCTTTGCGATGTATGCCAGAGAGTCAAGGCCGAACATCAGAGACCGACAGGTTTGCTTCAGCCTATGAAGATACCAGAGTGGAAATTGGAAGAAGTGGGTATGGACTTTATAACAGGACAGCCCCGCACACAGAGAGGTTATGACTCTATATGGGTGATAGTGGACCGATTGACGAAGGTGGCTCACTTTATTTCGGTAAAGACTACATATTCCGGTGCCAAACTAGCAGAGTTGTATATGGAGCGGATTGTATGTTTGCATGGGGTACCGAAGAAGATAGTGTCTGACCGAGGCAGTCAGTTTACGTCACACTTTTGGCGCAAGTTACATGAGTCCATGGATACTAAGCTTCACTTCAGTTCCGCTTACCATCCATAGACAGACGGTCAGACCGAGAGGACAAATCAGATACTGGAGGATATGTTGAGGGCATGTGCATTACAGTATGGGAGTAGTTGGGAGAAGAGTTTGTGTTATGCAGAGTTCTCGTACAACAACAGTTACCAACAGAGTCTCAAGAAGTCACCGTTCGAGGCGTTGTATGGAAGGAGGTGCAGGACACCGTTGTTCTGGAATCAGACCGGGGAAGGTAAAGTATTTGGACCTGAAGTCTTGAAGCAGGCAGAAGAACAAGTGCAGGTTATCAGACAGAATTTGAGAACAGCCCAGACACGGCAGAAAAGTTATGCGGATGTAAGGCGTCGAGATCTCAGCTTCGAAATTGGCGACTTCGTCTATCTCAAGGTGTCACCAATGAGAGGTGTGAAGAGATTCAATGTTAAAGGCAAGCTAGCACCTCGCTACATTGTACCTTTCAAGATCTGGGAACGGAGAGGTGAACTGGCTTATCAGCTAGAGTTACCAGAGAGATTGGCAGGAGTGCATGATGTGTTCCATGTGTCACAGCTGAAGAAGTGTTTACGGGTGCCAGAGGAACAGATTCCGTTGGAGGAGTTGAATGTGCAGGAGGACCTTACTTATGAGGAGTATCCAGTCAGGATCTTGGAGGAATCCGAGAGGGTCATCAGGAACAAAGTGATATGTATGTGCAAGGTTCAGTGGAATCGTCATACAAAGGTTGAGCAACCTGGGAACGGGAGGATGATCTCAAGGCAGAATATCCACATCTCTTCCAATCCACGTCCGAATCTCGGGGACGAGATTCATCTTAAGGGGGGTAGGTTTGTAACACCCTAAAAATACCCTATTTAAAAATTTAGCAATTAATTGTATATTCAAGTGCTCATGAAAAATGTAGGGAAAATAAAAATTTTGAATAATTAAAAGCAAATATAGGGTATTGAAACATTATTGTTGCATTCATACTGGTGCATTTATTTTTGATTGTTGAATTCAAATTATAATTTGAATTGGAATTCAAATGAGTGTTTGAATAAAAGAAAAACCTTTTCTTTTCTCTCTCTTATTCCTTCTCCCTTTTCATCCCAGCCGGCCCACTCTTTCTCCCCTTTCTTTCTTCCCCGCGGCCCAACCCTTTTCTCCCCTGCGCGGCCCAGCTTCCCTCTCTCCTCTGCGCAGCCCAGCAAGCCGCGAGGCCCAGCAGCGCCAGCCCAGCTCGACCCACCGCTGTCACGCCAGCCCAGCCCAGCCCGGTCGCGCCTCCCCTCTCTCTCTCTCTGCGGCTGACGGCTCGGGCCCACATGTCAGCTTCATCTTCCCCGCGTCGTAGCCGAGCCGGACTCGAGTCCGACCGCGCCGCCGCCGAACCCGCGTCGAATCCTAACGGGATTTTGAGCTTGGCCCGCACGCCAAGGAGCCCCAGGGCCCCTATAAAACCGCCGCCACCCCCTCCTCGTGAATCCCCAACCCTAGCCGTCGCCTCCAAGCTTGCAGCGCCGCCGCCGCAACCCTAGCCGCCGCCGCCGCCTAGCCATCTCCTCGGCGCCGCATTGCCGCCAAGAACCAGCCCCGGAGCTCCGCCGCGAGGTGAGGAACTCGCCAAGCGCGTTTTCCCTCGTTCTCTCGCTCTCTACCACGCGCGCGACCTCGCCGGAGTACTAGAGTTGCCGCCGCACGTTGCTAGCCCCCACCGTCGCCCGAGCCTCGAGCACAACCCCCAAAACGGGTTCGCCATCCCCTCCTCTTTCTCCTGGCCAAGCGCGGCGAGCTTTGGAGCTCTGTAGCGCTGTTGGCGCTTGATTCCGGCAAAGCGCCGCCGCATGCGCCGCCGCACCGCCGCGTCTCCGGTGACCCAGCGCCTCGATCTGATCTCAGCCGTAGGATTCAAAACCGACGGTCAGTTCTAAAAACCGCTTTAAACCGAGCCGGTTCACCGTGAACCCGTGAACCGCGGTTCATGGCCGGTCCACGGCACAGTAGACCGTGACGTCAGCCGACGTCAACCGTCAGCCGTCGCCATGGCGTTTTTGCAAAAGAGACCCTGCAGTTTTTGAAAATCAACCCGCGGTCCACCTCTATTCAAAAGTATTTACAACTAAGTCCTTTTTCTTTCGATTTAGCCCCTGCTCTTTTGAAAATAGTGCCCGCCATCCTAGGTGTCGTTTTTACCCCGTAGCCCTCGAGTTTTTATATGAAATTATGTTTTAGGTCCTTGGTTTCTTTCAAAAACACCCCTGGAAGCCTAAAACTTCCACCAGCAAGCCCCTAGAGCCCGTTTTAAGCGTAGTTTCTCCGTTTTAACTCCGATTTGAGTGATTTTTGAGCTCACGTGTTCATAGCAAAGCGTACGACAACTCTAAAGCCTTCTTTTCATATTTTGCTTTTGTTTGGTGTACTATTCTAATTAAATACCTTGTTTGCATGTATGTGTGGATGCTTGTGTGGTGATCGATGTGAGTAGTTGACGAGCCGTTCGAGTTCGCCGACGATCCCGTTCCTGAAGAGTAGGTGCAGTAGCAGTTCACTGAGGAAGGCAAGTACAACACGGACAATCCTTGTTACCTATACACCATTTAATCATCCAACTCATGTGCATATGTCTAATTTTGATATACACTAAGGATATTCCTAGTCTTTACCTTATTCCTTGTTTACCCGGGTTTTATGCATTATGGTTAGTCTATGCTATGCGCTGCAACCAACATTTATTACAATGTTAATATTGAATTAATGGTTCACTTCAATGATGATTAAAAGATGCTTTTTAGCAACATGGTTCGGGGAACTAGAGCATGTGCTTCGTGCTTTGTTCTAGTGTCTCCATAAGGTTTGGTCTAGGGAATTAGAGCATGTGCTTCGTGCTTTGTTCTAATGTCTCTCCATAAGGTCTGGTTCTTAAAGCGACAACCCAGGAACCTGTTCGCCGCCGTTGGAACTATAATGGCTCTGGTCTTGGATAATTAACTTGTACGTCTCTAGCTCGCCAGTGGTTACCGAAAGGCGTATGTGGGGAGCATGGGTGAGAGTATAGTTTGATCCATCAAGGACGGATTTATCCGTTGGCTATGTCTCGTTAGGCAAAGTCCCGTGATGTAAGCGCCCGATGTACGGCAGCTTCACACGTTGCGATGAATGCGCTCTCGCTCAGGACGCCATTGACCCCCTCACGTTGCGCCCTAAGCGTACGTCAATCTCGATGCCTTGGGTTATGCTGCCAATGTTAAACCAAAACGGCTACTGTGCTTGTTAGGGCGTTTTGTGAAAGTCCTCGTAACATAAATTCTTTTGGATTTATGTGACCGGCGGGTAAAGGGCGAAACCTCTGCAGAGTGTTGATCTATCATGATAGCCGTGCTCACAGTTCCGAGCGGCCTGGATCCTTTTTGATTAGAAGATGATACTAGTGGTTGATGTTGGTTTATTCTATAATTACTTATACATTATTTTTAATGGGTTTATACTTGGGTTCTACTCATTGATAGTAATTTGGATGATAATAAAATGAAACTACTAAAAGTGCTATTGCAGTTTAATCGTGTCCAGCCTTTTGTTCTTGCATAACCCGTGTTATACTTGTTAAGTAAGATGGTTTAATTACACTTGCAACTATTCAACAAAATCCCGCATGGGTAACAGATGGAGCAGTGAATGATCAGTCGCTTGCTGAGTTTCCGGAGGATCTGCCGTACTTCTAGTTGTGTTCAACCAGTCGGTGTCCCTGTGGACTTGAGGCTCTACTAGTTATGAAACGTTTAATAATATTAAGACTTCTGCTGTGTTATTTATTTAAGACTATGTCTTGTGTTAAACTCTTATGTAAACTATTTTATTCGAGCATTGTGTTCTCTGTGATTCAATATTTGTAATCTATGTGTTCTGTGGACATCCTGGGCACGCATATAGAAGCATTCGGATTTCTTAGAAATCTGGGTGTTACACGGAAGTTGACTGAGTTTTTGGTGCTGACTCAGGGTACCCGCACTATGCTCCAGTACGCCCAGGCCTTCAATGGTCTGTGCCCATATGCGGGTCATCATGCTGACTCTGATGTGAAGAAGATGGAGAGGTTCCGACGTGGCCTCAACACCAAGCTCAAAGCCCAGCTGACCACCACCCGAGTTGCCACATATGGTGAACTTGTGAACATCGCTATTGCCCAGGAAGATGCTAACATGGTGCATAGGGCTGAGAAGAAGAGGAAGGCTCCCGCTGGACCTTCGGGTGGACAGCCACAGAGGTTCCGCCTGGTTCCCCCGACTGCACCACAGGGGCAGCCAAGGGCGCCTCAGGCAGGACGTTGGGTTGCTAGGCCACCACAGCAGGGTGCGCCCCGTTTCCCTCCACCGCCGCAGCAACAGCGCCGAGGAAGAATTGCAGCAACCGTCCCGTCCTGGAGCTGGCTACCAGTGCTTCAAGTGTGGCAGCAGCAGTCACTTCATCAAAGACTACCCACAAAACAAACCACAGAACCAGCGCCCTGGAAATCAGCCAAACTAGGGCAAGCAGCAACGTGTCCAAGTCAGGCAAGGAAGGCTTAACTACACCACCTTGGCCGACCTACCTGAGGGAGCACCAGATATGACTAGTACCTTCCCTATCCACAACCAACCTGCTGTGATATTGTTTGATTCCGGGGCAACACATAGTTTTATAAGCACAAGATTTCATGCAAAATGTGGGTTAAAATCTTATCACACCAAATCAGCATATGTGATATCAACAGCAGGAGGTAAAATAGCATCCAACCAAGTCACCCGAAAAGTACCCATCAGGTTGGGTAGTAAAGTGTTTCCTAGTGATTTAATTCTGCTTGGGTTGGAAGGGATTGATATTGTTTTGGGGGCAAATTAGATGACTCAACATAAGGTTGTGCTAGATGTTGCTGAAAGAGTTGTGGAAATAAACTCGCCTACACATGGCCCTAGTGCACTATATCTGCCACACCAGAATTATTCCAATGCTTGTGCTTACACCATGGTAGAAACACAACTAAAGGACATTCCGGTGGTATGTGAGTATGCCGATGTTTTTCCGAATGACTTACCTGGGATGCCGCCGGATAGGGACATTGAATTTGTGATTGAACTCCAACCTGGCACAGCACCTATATCAAAGAGACCCTATAGGATGCCACCCAATGAATTGGCTGAATTAAAAATTCAACTCCAAGAACTGCTAGACAAGGGTTTCATCCCCCCTAGCGTGTCACCGTGGGGTTTTCCAGCTATCTTTGTGAAGAAGAAGGATCATTCCTTAAGGTTGTGTATTGATTACCGGCCTCTTAATGCGGTGACTATCAAAAACAAGTATCCACTTCCCCGCATTGATGTCCTTTTTGACCAACTAGCTGGCGCCAGAGTGTTCTCGAAGATTGATCTTCGCTCTGGCTATCACCAAATAAAGATTCGACCTTCTGACATTCCGAAGACTGCCTTTTCCACCCGCTACGGACTTTATGAATTCCTGGTCATGTCATTTGGGCTCACAAATGCCCCAGCCTACTTCATGTATCTCATGGATTTAGTATTCATGTCCGAACTTGACAAGTTCGTGGTGGTTTTCATTGATGACATCCTCATATATTCCAAGAATGAGGAAGAGCATGCCGAGCACCTTCGCATTGTTCTTCAAAGATTGAGAGACCATCAACTCTACGTCAAGTTCTCTAAATGTGAATTCTGGCTAGAAAGTGTGAAATTCTTGGGTCACACGGTTTCCAAGGATGGTATATCCGTGGATCCAACCAAGGTGCAAGAGGTGATGGATTGGCAACCACCTACCTCTGTCCATGAGATTCGGAGTTTTCTGGGTTTAGCCGGTTACTATCACCGCTTCATTCCGGATTTCTCTCGGATTGCTAAACCCATGACCGAACTCTTAAAGAAGGGAGTCAAATATGAGTGGAGTGACAAATGTGAAGAAGCTTTCCACACTTTGAGAAAACATTTGACTTCAGCCCCAGTTTTGGCTCAACCCGACTGCACCAAGCCCTATGATGTCTATTGTGATGCTTCAGGCACCGGACTTGGCTGCGTTCTTATGCAAGAGAACCGAGTCATTGCTTATGCTTCTCGAGCACTCCGGCCTCATGAGCAAAACTACCCTACGCATGATCTTGAGTTAGCAGCGGTTATTCATGCTCTCAAAATATGGAGACACTATCTGATGGGTGTTCCATGCAACGTATACACCGACCACAAGAGCCTCAAATATGTCTTCACTCAGGCACATTTCAATATGAGGCAGCAAAGATGGTTGGAGTTAGCAAAGGATTATGACCTTAGTGTGCATTATCACCCCGGGAAGGCTAATGTAGTTGCGGATGCACTAAGCCGAAAGGCTCGCTGTCACTGCCTTTTCGTGGAGTCCTACGCTGACACCTTGTGCCATGAAATGGCAAAGCTCAACTTGGAGATTGTTCCTCATGGATATTTCAACCATATCTCTGTCGAACCAACCTTGCACCTCGCCACGTTGGCCTATATGAAATCACTCAACAATGTGGACCGGTAGCGTACCGTGTGAAGCTTCCCGAGAAGCTCTCCACCGTGCACAATGTATTCCATGTCTCCCAACTCAAGAAATGTCTTCGTGTCCCGACCGAGGTTGTTGAGCAAGAATAACTCTCGGTTGAACCGGATCTTTCTTATGATGAGCATCCCATCAAGATCCTCGATGAGAAGGAGAGACAAACATGAAGAAGAGAAGCTAAAATGTATAAAATTCAGTGGAGTCATCACTCCGAGGATGAAGCCACATGAGAAACCGAGGACTATCTTAAAAAGAACTTCCCCGACATCCTTCTTAAGACAAAGGTACCTTTTCCTACCTTGTCCCTAAGCACAATCGAATCTCAGGGCGAGATTCCTTTTAAGGGGGGGTACGCTGTGACATCCCTGAAGTTAGCACCTTAAAAACACACTAAAAACAGGATCAAAGGGTAGCATTGGTTGTAGCACACTTGATTTGAATTTAAAATTCGAAATTTGAATTTCAATAAGGCCTTTTTGACACCCAACTGAAATCTCAAGAATTTTGTACTAAACTTGAAAATCTCCAAAAATAAAAGTTGTTTGTCATCATAAATAAGGCCTAGTCACTGTTGGGAACTTTTTCACATTTTACAGTTAAGCCCCTCAAAAACTCAAAAAACCATGCTGAACACCTGTTTGAAAATGGCCTGTTTGAGCTTGAAAAATTTGAAATTTCAGGTTCACCCCGAAAAGAAAGTTGTGTCCCACATCTCAAAATCCAACTTTTATTTTTGCACATTTGAATGTTCAGTTCAAATTCTTGGAGAAAATCCACATAGAAAAGAGGAGCTCCACGGGCGCCTGCCAGCTCGCCCTGGCGCGCTCTGCGTAGGCCGGCAGTGGCCGCCACGTGGCCGGCGAGCGGTGGCGGCCTCGCCTGGCCGGCCAAGCTGCGGTGGCGCGTTCCTCTTGTCCTCGCACGGGTGTCGGGCTACTCGTACGGTCACATCGCGTGCTGCGGCGCCCTTGCTGCCTCGCGCCGCGCGGAGCGCCATGATGGCGAGCCGAGCTCGGCCACTGGCCGCGGCCGCGCACGCCGCGCTGAGCTGCCCGCGGTCGATTCCCTCCAGCTACGTGCCAGGCCCCCTCTGTGGCGTATCTCCCCTCGCTCACGCCACGATCCGCGACGCCCAACCGCTTCGCGCGCGCTGCCCGAGCTCACAGGCGCACTCATGGCGACCCCGACGGCTCGAGCACGCGCACACACACCCCGAGCGGGCCCAGCAGCCTCTAGCTCGCTCCAAACGCTCGCCAAGGGACCCTAACTCCTCTCCTCAGCCAGTAGCGCAGCCAGCTCCTTCCCTCGCGCTCCCGAGCTTCGTCTTCAACCTCTGGCCGCAAGAACCGAGCTCGAGCGCCGGAGCAAAATTTGCCTCCATCCCTCCACCATTTCCAAATTCACCGTGCGCAGAGCTAGTCCACTTCCTCTGGCGGACCACTCCGAAATTATTCCAAGTTAAGTACCCCGGGACCACTAATCGAGTAGTCAGGCACTTAATCCGGAATAAGCTGGAACGCCGTCGGATTAAACCCGATTTAACCACGTACTTTTCTCGATCGAAACAACAGGCACGGCCACACGAAGGTGAGTCCCAGAGATTACAACATTCCACAATTTAACATACATAAGTAGTATCTCAAGTTATTACAAACCAAGTTCGAATTTAAATCAGAGTATCAAGTTCAAGCAGCGGAAATAAATAGTTCATTGCAGCGGAAGATAAACTAATGACGATACAACGTAACACCATGATGAAGCCTGCCACGGTGCTACTCCTCCCGTTCCTCGGCAGAGGACGGAACCCATTCGATGTGCCATCCAGGGGGAACCTGGGTAGGCCAAGTCATGGCTGTGGCGGACCACTCCGAAATTATTCCAAGTTAAGTACCCCCGGGACCACTAACCGAGTAGTCAGGCACTTAATGCGGAATAAGCTGGAGCGCCGTCGGATTAAACCCGATTAACCACGTACTTTTCTCGATCGAAACAACAGCACGCCCACACGAAGGTGAGTTCCAGAGATTACAACATTCCACAAATTTAACATACACAAGTAACATCACAAGGTTATTACAAACCAAGTTCGAAATTTAAAACAGAGTATCACAGTCTTGCAGCGGAGATAAAGTTCATTGCAGCGGAATTAAAAAGGTTCATTGCAGCGGAAGTAAAAGCTAACGACGATACACCATGCTAAAGCCTGCCACGGTGCTACTCCTCCCGTTCCTCGGCAGAGGACGGAACCCACTCGATGTGCCATCCAGGGGGAACCTGGGTAGGCCAAGTCAAAGCATCGACTGCCACATCCAACATTGTACTTGTAATAAGAGCCACAAGCAAGGCTGAGTATACTAATACTCAGCAAGGCTTACCCGTCGGGTGAAAATTACATCACCGACATCTAGACATGAGAAGCTTTTGGCGGTCAAGCAGTCTCATTAACCACGAGAAGTGGACAGTTCGAACCGAATTTTGCTACCTGGCCAGGGGAAACCCAACACACACGGATAGCACTTGCTATAAAAGGTACAAGCACTTCCCAACCTTTCCCATCGATCCACAATTCGGAACCGGGTCCATTTCCTTAGGATAAAGGTTTACTGCTTCACTCACAGTCTCACGCATATATCCACAAGTGTACGGCAGGGGAAAACAAAGTTTCCAAGGAGAGATGGCTATCGGCCCTAGCTGCTTCAATCTGGTACCGGGCTTACCGACTCCCATATATCGGCATGCATGTGGTACGTTCAAAAACTTGACACACTCAACCACACGTTTCGACCTTAAATCAATTATCATACACGGACGGGAGATCTACATCTATCACCCCACCCGTCAATCCTTATGATTCCAACATAAGTAAAGACAAGCAACTCCTATGTCTCGCGAGTGACAGGAAATCACTCGACTTGTAACGGACCTAAAGCAATGCCCTATCGATCCTTTCATACTAGTGTTGCAAGTCATAGGTACTAGGAAATGTGCAGCTAAGGTATTCAATCAACTCCTTGAAACGTAAATGCACAAGCATAGGGAATTCATAAATGCATAATTGGTAAAGGTTAGGTTATGCTCCGGGGCTTGCCTTCCTGCTCTAGCTGGGGGTTAGCCTCCGGGTTGGTCGATCCTTCGCCGGCACCTCCCTCCGGGATTCCTTCCTCGTCGGCGGGGATGAGATGGTAGTTGCCGTCCGGAGTAACGCCTTCTACATGAGATGCATAACTTATTGGCTGCCTATTGATTCCAAGATTAAGGCCTTGAAGGCCATATTCACCTAGACATGCTTAAGTACTATTTTCTTTCTCATAAAATTAGAGGAGGGGTGTGTGGAAAATTTTTATTCAACTTTGATGGTGATTGTGTACATATATAAAAGAATTCTATTTATTATTTGCAAATTAGGGTGCTGTTCTGGAATTTTAGATTCTCCTTATTTTATTCTAACTAATTAACAAAAAGGTTTATTCTTTTATATAAATCAAATTCCACATAGATTCCTTCTCTTTTTTGTTTCTCCTTTTCTGTTCATCATTTTTATCTATAAACTTTATGACAGCTACTGGAGTATAAGAGCTAAGCTCACTCCAAAATTTAGCTAAATCTGAGCTACACATAATTTATTAAAAATAATTTAAACTGCTGCCTGCAGAAATGAAATAAATTCATATAAAATTGAAAATACATCCAATTCAGAAAATCTTCCTACCAGAGCTAGTCATAAGTACAAGGAGGGCTCTGGCCAAGTGGTGGCTCAAAATAACCCTTGGACAGTCCTCAATAAATTTCTATCCTAAAACACATAACTATTTATTTGCTAGACTAAACAGAGCAAAAATTAAGTTTTGCATTTTTAACAGGTGTGCTAACAAGTTTTCAGTCCTCTGGAGAAAAATGGTGATTTTTCACTGCATGGATTATTTTTAATAATTTCTGGACTGCAAAAAGACAGGAAACACGTTTTAATTCATAACTGAAGCTACACTTCATATTTTTAGGTCCCCTTTGGACACAAGGTGCCCAAGGTCACTACAATCAACATATCCAAAGATCAACCCTAGCGGAGCTCTGGTTTTGAAATGGTGCACAAGTTTCAAATTTTATAGTTTGAATTTTAATTCAAAAACGGTTCACCAAAAGTATATACATGCTTAAAGGAGATTGGAGTTTACAATCTCACAAATCCAGGGAGTATTTTTTTGCATTTTTCTGATTTTTGTATGATTTTTAACGGATTTTACAAGATTCGGGAAAATTAGATCTAGGTTTAAGAATCTTTTTACGCTGGGGACCCTAGAACTTTCAAAACCTTTCAAACCAGTCCTTAACTTTTGCGCAGAGAACCCTAGAAAAACAAAGACGATGAACTTCGGTCCTTGGCTCTCGCCGGAGTTACGCCGGCCAAACGGCGTCGAGCTAGGGTCGGGGAAGTGGGGGAAAAGATCCAGGGGCTCACCACGAGTCGGTTGGGGACGGTTGGAAGGCCGGGGAAGCTCGGAGTTTCGCCGGCGACGAGCGGTGGCGGTGCGGCCGCCGCGACTTCTACGCCGGTGAGGTCGGTGGGTCTCGTCGGGGTTTGAGGGGTCCTAGAGCACCAGTGGAGCTCGAGGAAGCTATTGGCGTGCTCGGTTGACCTCGGGGACGGCTCGGAGTGGGGTCTCGACGTGAGGGTGCTCCGGCGGCCGAAAATCGAGATTTGGGGGAAATCTTGATTTATCGCCGGAGAAGCGACGATAGCTCGAGAGAAGTGGGGGAATGGAAAGCTAGCGAAGGGTTCTAGCTGCGAGCGCGAGGAATTTGGGAATGGTGGAGAGTGGAGGGCGAATTTTGCCTCGAAGCTCGGCTCGGTCCGTGCGGCGCGAGGTGGAAGACGACGGAGCGAGGCGCGAGGAGAGGAAATGGCTAAGTGCGGACTGAGGGGAAGGGGTGTGGGTGCTCGGTGGAGTGCTTGGGCACGCGAGAGAGGCACTGTGCTGCCTCGGGAGCGTGCGCACGCACGGCTCGGCGCGAGCAGACCGCCATGAATGCGGCGCGAGCTCGGGCAGCGCGCGAGCGATTAGACCGGGCGAAGGAGATCCTTGCGTGACGTTGGGAGATCCTCTACAGGGCGTCTTGGCGCGGAGCAAGCAGAGAATCTGCCACGGAGCGGCTTCGCGTGACGCACGCGCGCGCGTGGCCACGGCGGCGCTCGACCGCCATGATGGCGTTCGCGCGGCGCGAGGCGAGGCGAGCGAACGACGGCGAGGTGACAGCTCGGGAGGGGTTGGACAAGCACAAGGCGACAAGCGCAACCCGACGCCACGGCTCGGCCAGCTCGGCGCGGCCTTCGCCGCTCGCCGGCCACGTGGCGGCCGAGCTCCGGCCAGGCGCAGAGCGCGCCAGGGCCGAGCTGGCAGCCCCGGGGAGCTCCACTGCTACATTTGAATTTTCTCCAAAAATTTGAACTGAACATGAAAAAGTGTGAAAATAAAAGTTCGAGTTTGAAAGATGGGACACAACTTTCGTTTTGGGGTGAACCTGAAATTTCAAATTTTTCGAGCTCAAACAACCCAAATTCAAAAAGGTGCCCAGAACTGTATTTCGAGTTTTTGAGGGACTAAACTGCAAAATTTTCAAAAGTTCCAAACAGTGACTAGGCCTTATTTGTGATGACAAACAACTTTTATTTTTTGAGATTTTCAAGTTTAGTACAAAATTCTTGAGTTTTCAGTTGGGTGTCAAACCACCTTTGTTTTTGAATTCAAGTTTGAATTTTTGATGGATTTTTAAATTTTCAACCCATAATTCCCTTTTCAACCTGTTTCATATGTGTTTTATTCATTATTACATCAGAGATGTCACAGCCTACCCCCCTTAAAAGGAATCTCATCCCGAGATTCGATTAAACTTAGGAACATAGCGGGGAAGAAATACCTTGGCTTACGAAAGAATGTCGGGGTAATTCTTCTTAAGGTAGTCCTCGGTTTCCCACGTAGCTTCATCTTCGGAGTGATGACTCCACTGAATTTTGTACATTTTAACTCCCTTCCTTCGGGTTTGTCTCTCTTTCTCGTCGAGGATTTTAACGGGATGCTCATCATAAGAGAGATCCGGTTCAACCGAGAGTTCCTCTTGTTCAACAACTTCGGTCGGAACACGAAGACACCTCTTGAGTTGGGAAACATGGAATACATCATGTACGGCTGAGAGCTTGTCGGGAAGCTTCACTCGATAGGCCACCGGTCCACATTGTTGAGTAATTTCATACGGGCCGATATAACGAGGCGCGAGTTTTCCCTTTAATCCAAATCTTTGCACACCCTTGGTCGGGGAGACCTTGAGATACACGTGATCACCAACTTCAAACTGAAGTGGTTTCCGCCGTTGATCAAAGTAACTCTTTTGCCGTGACTGAGCGGTTCTCAAATTTTCACGAACGATCCTAACCTTTTCTTCTGCTTCCTTTACAAGGTCAGGGCCATAGGTATACCTCTCGCCTGCCTGGGACCAACACAACGGGGTCCGACATCTTCTACCATATAAGGCTTCGAAAGGTGCCATTTTAAGACTCGCTTGGTAGCTGTTGTTATAGGAGAATTCGGCCAAAGATAAGCATTTCTCCCAATTCTTTCCATAATGGATAACACAAGCTCGAAGCATATCCTCGAGTATTTGATTTACTCTTTCTGTCTGCCCAGCGGTCTGAGGGTGATATGCTAAACTACGGATCAGTTTCGTGCCTAGGGATAATTGCAATTGTTCCCAAAAGTGTGCTACGAACTGAGCACCACGATCTGAAATTATCGTCTTGGGTACCCCATGTGGACAAACGATCCGTTCCAAATAAATCTCCGCGTACCTCTTAGCGGTATAAATGGTATTGACCGGAATAAAATGTGCGGTCTTGGTAAGGCGACCCACAAGTACCCAAATGGAGTCATGCCCCTGAGGGGTTCTGGGAAGACCGACAATGAAATCCATGCTTATATCATCCCACTTCCATGAGGGAATAGGTAGAGGTTGAAGCGTGCCTGCTACCTTCAAGTGGCTAGCCTTAACCCGCTGGCATGTGTCACATTCCGACACATACGTGGCAATTTCTCGCTTCATCCGAGTCCACCAAAAGTTTTGTTTCAAATCTTGGTCCATTTTGGTGCTACCGGGATGGATGGAAAATTTGGAGAGATGGGCTTCATCCATAATCTTCCTTCGGAGTTCCGTGTTTTTGGGCACCACGAGGCGATGTCCAAACCACATCACTCCCTGCCCATGTAACCAGAAACACTTGTACTTCTCTTTCACCTTCTCCTTTGACAACTTCCTTTTAAGGATTTTAATGCTCGCGTCATTTAATTGGGCTACAACAATCTGATCGTGCAAGGTTGGTTCAACTGCAATATGGTTGAAGTACCCGTGTGGAACAATCTCTAAGTTGAGCTTTGCCATTTCATGACACAGGGTGTCAGCGTAGGACTCCACGGAAAGACAATGACAATGAGCCTTGCGGCTTAGTGCATCCGCAACCACATTTGCCTTGCCGGGGTGATAATCCACACTAAGGTCATAGTCCTTTGCTAACTCCAACCATCTTCGCTGTCTCATATTCAAATGTGCCTGAGTGAAGACATATTTGAGGCTCTTGTGGTCTGTGTATATGTTGCATGGAACACCCATCAAATAGTGTCTCCACATCTTGAGAGCATGAATAACCGCTGCTAACTCAAGATCATGCGTGGGGTAGTTTTGCTCATGAGGCCGAAGTGCTCAAGAAGCATAAGCAATGACTCGGTTCTCTTGCATGAGGACACAACCAAGTCCGGTGCCTGATGCATCGCAATAGACGTCATAGGGCTTGGTGCAATCGGGCTGAGCTAAAACTGGGGCTGAAGTTAAATGTCTTCTCAAAGTGTGGAAAGCTTCATCACATTTGTCATTCCACTCAAACTTGACTCCCTTCTTTAAGAGTTCGGTCATGGGTTTCGCAATCCGAGAGAAGTCCGGAATAAAACGGCGATAACAACCGGCTAAACCCAGAAAACTCCGAATCTCGTGGACAGAAGTAGGTGGTTGCCAATCTAGTACCTCTTGCACTTTGGTTGGATCCACGGATATACCATCCTTGGAAACCGTGTGACCTAAGAATTTCACGCTCTCTAACCAGAATTCACACTTGGAGAACTTGGCGTAGAGCTAGTGATCTCTCAATCTTTGAAGAACAATGCGAAGGTGTTCGGCATGCTCTTCCTCATTCTTGGAATATATGAGAATGCCGTCAATGAAAACCACCACAAACTTATCTAGTTCTGACATGAAGACCGAATTCATGAGGTACATGAAGTAGGCTGGGGCATTGGTGAGTCCAAAAGACATGACCAAGAATTCATAAAGTCCATAACGTGTAGAAAAGGCAGTCTTTGGAATGTCACAAGGTCTGATTTTTATTTGGTGATAGCCAGAGCGAAGGTCAATCTTGGAGAACACTCTGGCACCAGCTAGTTGGTCAAACAGGATGTCAATACGGGGGAGTGGGTACTTGTTCTTAATTGTCACCGCATTGAGAGGCCGGTAATCAATACACAACCTCAAGGAATGGTCCTTCTTCTTCACAAAGATAGCGGGACATCCCCAAGGCGATACACTTGGACGAATGAAACCCTTGTCTAGCAGTTCTTGGAGTTGAACTTTTAATTCGGCCAGTTCATTGGGTGGCATTCTATATGGTCTCTTTGATATAGATGCCGTGCCAGGTTGAAGTTCAATCACAAATTCAATGTCCCTATCCGGCGGCATCCCAGGTAAGTCATCCGGAAATACATCGGCATACTCACATACCACCGGAATGTCCTTTAGTTGGGTTTCTACCATTGTATAAGCACACGCATTGACGCAAGTCCGTTGTGGCAGATATAGCACACTAGGGCCATGCGTAGGCGAGTTTAATTCAACAACTCGTTCCGCAACGTCTAGCACAACCTTATGTTGAGTCATCCAATTGGCTCCTAACACAATGTCAATTCCTTCCATACCAAGCAGAATTAAATCGGTAGGAAATGTTTTACTTCCCAGCCTGATTGGAACTTTTCGGGTGACTTGGTTGGATGCAATTTTACCTCCCGCAGTTGATATCACATATGATGATTTGGTATGGTACGATTTTAATCCACATTTCACATGAAATCTTGTGCTTATAAAACTATGTGTTGCCCCGGAATCAAACAATATCACAGCAGGTTGAGTGCAGATAGGGAAGGTACCAGTCATGTCTGGGGCTCCCTCGGGTAGGTCGGCCAAAGTGGTGTAGTTGAGCCGTCCTTGCCGAACCTGCACACGCTGCTGCTGTTTGCCCTTGCTTTGCTGATTTCCCGGGCGCTGGTTCTGCTGCTTGTTCTGCGGGCAATCCTTGATGAAGTGGCTGTTACTGCCGCACTTGAAGCACTGATAGCCGGCTCCACGGCGAGCTAGCTGTTGTGCATTCTGCCTTGGCACCTGTTGCTGCTGCGGCGTGAACACTACCTTGCGGTTGGAGGTGCAAGGCGTCGCCAGGATGGTGAACTTGGACTCGATGGCTCGAATCCAGGTATCGGCCTCCAAGGGCTCATCGGCTCGCGAGAATATCGGCGGGTGTGTAGCCAGGAAATCCTCGTATCTGGCCACTTGAGGCTGAGGAGCCCGTTGACCTCCCTGCTGCAGCATCTGCTGTTGCATCATTTGTTGTTGATGCTGCAGGTTCCGTAGAATCTCCGTCTGCGTAGCATACAACTGCTGCCACGTTGGAGGTTGCTGCGGTGGAGGAGGTGTGACACAACTTTCTTTTTGGGGTGAACCTGAAATTTCAAATTTTTCGAGCTCAAACAACCCAAATTCAAAAAAGTGTTCCGAACTGTTTTTCGAGTTTTTGAGGGACTAAACTACAAAATTTTCAAAAGTTCCAAACAGTGACTAGGCCTTATTTGTGATGGCCAACAACATTTATTTTTGGAGATTTTCAAGTTTAGTACAAAATTCTTGAGTTTTCAGTTGGGTGTCAAACAACCTTTGTTTTTGAATTTAATTTGAATTTTTGATGAATTTTTGAATTCCATCACCACTTTTTCCCTTTTTAACCTGTGTTAAAGGTGTTTTCTTCATGTTTACATCAGAGATGTCACACTTCCTTAGCTTCCTTTTCCCCCACTTCTCTCGAGCTCCCCTCAACTCTCCGACGAGGAATCGGGATTTCCCCCAAAATCCCCATTTCTGGCCGCCAGAGCACCTCCACGTCGAGCTACCCCTTCGAGCCATCCCCGACGCCAACCGAGCATCCCAATGTCTTCGCCATGTCCCACTGATGCTCACGAGCCCCTCCACCCGCGGTGAAAGCCACTGACCTCGCCGGAGTTGAAGCCGCGGCGGTCGCACCGCCACTGCTCCGTCGCCGGTGACCTCCGAGCCTCCTCCGGCCTCCCAACCGCCACCATTCGACTCGTGGAGAGCTGCTCGTTCTTTTCCCCCACCTCTCCGACCTCCTCCCACCGTCGTTTGGCCGGCGCAACGCCGCCGACGAGCCGAGGGCACATCTTCATCTTCTTCCTTTTCGCAGGGTTCCCAGTGAAAGAATCCAGGAGCCTATTTGCGAAGTTTCAAAAGTTTCAAGGGTCACAGTGCAAAAAGATTCTTAAGGTTTAGTTCTTTTTCCAGAAATCTTGTAAAATCCACAAAAAATCGTAGAAAAATCAGAAAAATGCTCAAAAATACTCCCTGGGTTCGTGAGATTGTAAATTCCAATCTCATGTTAGCATGTATACACTTTTTGTGAACCGTTTTTTATTTAAAATTCAAACTCAGTTTTTAGAATCTTGCGCACCATTTCAAATCCTGAGCTCTTCTGGAGCTGAACTTTGGATATGTTGTTTGTGATGGCTTTAGACGCCTTGTATCCAAAGGAGACCTAAAAATATGGACTGTAGATTCAGTTATGATTTATTTTGTGATTCATGTTCTAGTTTAGTTCTGCAATTATTAAAAATAATCCATGCAGCCAAAAATCACCATCTTTCACCAGAGGTCTGGGAACTTACTAGAACATGTGGTAAAAATGCTAGATCTAATTTTGACCCTGTTGAGGCTCCCAAATAAATAGATGTTAGTTTTCGATAGAAAATTTATAAGGGTTGTCCAAGTGTTATTTTTAGCCACCACTTGGTCAGAGCCTCTCTTTCACTCATGCATAGCTCTGGTAAAGAAATCTCCTGTTTTGGAAGTAGTTTCGATTTTATATGAATTAATCTTGTTTCCTAGGACAGCAACTTGTTCCATTTTTAATAAATTCTGTGTAGCTCAGTTTTAGCTAAATTTTGGAGTGAGCCTAACTCTTATACTCCAGTAGCTGTCATAAAGTTTGTGGATAAAAAGGATGCACAGAAACAGAGAAACAAAAATGAGAAGAAACTAGAGTAAAATTGAGTTTTATAAAAAGAAATAGAACACCTTGGATAATTAAGTAAATATGGAGCATGTGAAATCTAAATTCCAGAACTGCACACTTGCTTAAAAATAATAACTTGAAATGTTGTATATGTGTACACAATCACCATCATAAAGACATAAAAATTTCCACACACCTCTAATTTTGTGAAGGAGAAAATAGTTCACTAGTATGTCTAGGTGAATATGGCCTTGAAGGCCTTGTTCTTAGATCACATAGGCAGCCGCATTAAAGTTGTGCATCTCATGTAGAAGGCGCTCTCGCTGACGGTACCTACAACCTCGTCCCCGTCAACGAAGAGGAAGTCCCCGAGGGTGGTGCCAACGTCGTCGTGATCGACCCGGAGCCTGACAGTCAGCTAGCTCAAGAAGGCAAGACCCGGAGCATGACCTAACTTTAATTCGTGCAACTATGAATTTATTATGCTTGTGCATTTACGTTCTAGGTGTTGTATGAATACCCTAGTTGCATGATTCTAGTACCTATGACTGGAAATACTAGCATGATAGGATCGGTAGAGCAATGCCCTTAGGACCGTTACAAGTCGAGTGATTTCCTGTCACTCGCGAGATATAGGAGTTGCTTGTCTTTACTTATGTTGGAATCATAAGGACGGACGGGCGGGATGGTATGTGTAGATCTCCCGTCCGTTTATGATAATTGGATTAAGGTCGAAACGTGTGGTTCTATGTGTCAAGTTTTTGAACATACCACACGCATGCCGACCTATGGGAATCGGTAAGCCCGGTACCAGATTGAAGCAGCTAGAACCGATAGCCATCTCTCCTTGGAAATATTTTGTTTTCCTTGCCGTACACATGTGGACATATGCGTGATGCCGTGAGTGAAGCGGTAAACCTTTATCCTAAGGGAGTGGACCCGGCGCCGGATTGTGGATCGATGGGAAAGGTTCGGTAGTGCTTGTGCCTTTTACAGCAAGCATTATCCGTGTGTGTTGGGTTTCCCCTAGCCAGGTAGCAAAGTTCGGTTCGAACTGTCCGCTTCTCGCGGTTAATGAGACTGCTTGACCGCTGTGCTGCATTGAGTAATAAGTGGAACTTGAGGATGATGAACTTGTTGTATGTACTAAATTGTATTGCACCACTTGTATGCTTAGAGAGGATGCTAATCTAGAATGGTTAACTCTACTAGAATTTGATGCTAAAATCATGGAAATAAGGATCCACTCTTAGTTGTTTTTTGGCAAACAAACCCACTAGCCAAAAGCCTCTCATGTCTAGATGTCGGTGATGTAGTTTTCACCCGACGGGTAAGCCTTGCTGAGTATTAGTTTACTCAGCCTTGCTTGTGGCTATTATTTCAGGTACTGTTATGGATGTGGCAGTCGATTCCATCACTTGGCCTACCCAGGTTCCTCCTGGCTGGCATGTTGAGTGGGTTCCGTCCTCTTCCGAGGATCGGGAGGAGTAGCACCATGGTCGGCTTCATCGTGGTGTTGCTATGTATCGTCGCTAGTTTTAATATTCCGCTACAATGAACTCTCGTACTCTGATTTGAAATTCGAACTTGGTTTGTAATAACTTTATGATACTATTTATGTATGTCGATTTTGTGGAATGTTGTAATTTCTAGGACTCACCTTCGTGTGGGCGCGCGTGTTGTTTCGTTCGTGAAAGTACGTGGTTAATCGGGTATAATCCGACGGCGCTCCAGCTTATTCCGGATTAAGTGCCTGACTGCTTGATTAGTGGTCTATGGGTACTTAACTTGGAATAATTTCGGAGTGGTCCGCCACAGACGGTGACTCCCATACCGTCAACAAGAGTTGGAAGGCGCGATTCCCGCTTGTATAGTGCATGGCATGTATGCCACAGTGTATCTTATAATGTCATCACCACAATCTCACATGTACGGTTTTCCTCACCCTTAGTCTATAAAAGGGGAGGAAGCCCATGCAACACATACAGGCTCTTCAGACCGACCACAATGCAAACTGACCACAGAAGAACACCGCATTCTCAACACCCGACTCAGGGACCTGGGAGCTCGCCTCCCTCTCCCGCCCAGCTTGTAATCCCTTACTATGAACAACACGAACTCGGTGCTATGCACCACTGCTAGACGTACGGCCAAGCGGCCAGAACCAGGATAAACCCTCGCGTCCCGAGTTCAATCCACTAAGTCCGCCATCCGAGCGAGTAGTCAGCCACGCGATCACTAGTTAGTACCAGCGTGACCAAATCAGGCACCAACAAGAACCTCGGATTCCTTTTCCCAAGCAAAACGAGGCTCGGGGGCTACCCAACTGGGTACACCTGCTTGGTGTACCCCAACTAGATGCTTCCGATGCTAACTTGAGCACATCAAGTCCTTTGCATGACCAAGTCTGGCTTAGAGAAGAACTCCGCAGGGTCCACAAAGAAGACCAACAAGGCCACGGCAACACCTCAAGGCCAAAACGGACTACTCCTAGCAAGACCGGACCATGCAACAGGCGATGACATGCTCGGGGGCTTGTCGGGTGTACTACCTGACAGGTACAAGAACCCCGTCCAGTTTTTCCAGGCAGGTAGGGCTACCCTGAAGAAGGCTTGCCTGACTAGGGCCACCAGAAGGACGCCGATCGGGTCGTCCTCCAGGTCGGTGTGCTTACCTAGCGCCCAAGATGAAGATCCACCAGATCAGGCAATAATATCAGCAATATCCCAAAGGTTTAAAAAAGTTAGGATTTTACTTGTATAGCAATCCTTATCTTTCTTCCCCCTTGGTTTGTAACCCTAACCCCTCGGTGTATATAAGGGGCGGTAGGGACCCCCCTCCATCTCATCTCATATCTCCACATAATACACAAACCTCATATAGGACGTAGGGTTTTACTCACCTTGAGGCCCGAACCTGTCTACATCATGCACCGTGTAGCCATCCTGTTCTTGAGCTTTGGTAACTTCCCTACTCTCAATTAGATCTACAGTGCTTGGGCTACCCCCTCGCAGGATCGCCGGTCTAAAAAACCGACAGCAGACGATAAAGGAAGCAAAGTAACATATTTATTCTTATGCATGAGAGTATATGTATTAGTTCTACCATGGTATACAACATCATATTATATTCTCATGGGCAGCCTAACAAAAGTGAACATGCTTCCATGGGTAAAACAAAATCAGCATGATCATTGTAGGAACCAAGCAAAAAATACACATGACAGATTTAGTTAGCTTTGCCTTACCACTATTATTAAGCCATTGTAGGCTATAAGGTTGGGGATGCGCACGTGTGGTCATGCCAAGCTTCTTGATCAGATCTGAACTCACCAAATTATTGCAACTCCCACTATTAATGATGGCACAAACACGACGATCCTTCACAACAAGGAACGTGTCGAATAAATTATGGCGCCACATCTTCTCCGGTTCATGTTCCACTTGTGCACTCAACACACGCTGCACAAGAATGTTCTGGAAGCTCTCCGTGGCAGCGATGGAATCAATGGTCAGACCCTCATCCTCAAAATCTGCAGCAAGGTTAGCAGCAAGAGCAAAATCTTCCTCAACATCACTAGCACTTTCATATCCACCGTCAGCGATAGCAATGTAGGAACGTTGACTTGTGCAGTCCTTCATGACATGTCCCATGCATTTGCAGCGGTGGCACACAATGTTGGAGGAGCGGCTTGACATAGCTCCAGCAGAGTCATCCTTCTTCCTTGGTGGGGGTGCCTGCAATTTTATGGTACTCACCTAAGAAGGCTTCGAAGTAGGCGGCATTGTTGCTGGTAGCTTAGCAACATGGGCCATCGACTTGTCGTTGTCTCGTGTGGAGAAGTTTCGGCCATTGTTAGACCTGGAAGAGGGATGCAAAGAGGTCTGCAGTGTACGTTCATGTACTTCCCTATCAACCATAAGAGAAAAGTGATACAAATGGCTAAAACGAGCCCAGTCTTTATAATCAACAATATCCTAGATTTCAAGATTTAAACCACCAAAGAATCAAGCACAAAGATCCTCATCATGTTCATGAATATCACAACGAGCCAAATCAATAATGAGTTCCTGATAGTATTGCTCTACTCCTTTATTACCTTGTTTCAAGGTTTGCAATTTCAAACGCATATCACATCTATAATATGGAGGAACAAATCTAGATTTCATAAGATGTTTCAAAGCATTCCAATTCTGAGGCAAAGCATTATTAGCATTATTATTGTTTTGGGCAATGGTACAAAGATCATTCCATCGAAACAAAGCAAAACTAGTAAACTCACTAGTAGCAAGTCCTAACTCTATGCTCCTTAGGAACTAAATGTGAATTGAATGTTTGGTCAATAGCAAGTTCCCAATCTAAATATTCCTCAGGATCAGCATTAACAGCAAAAGGAATCATGCTAAATTTAGTCTTACCGAAAGGATCGTTATTACCACAGTATTATGATGAGGACGTTCACAGTCACGATCATCACAGGCGTCCTCCTCGTCCTCTTCTTCATCTTCTGGGCATGGCTGTTCAGGTGGAGGTTGATTCTCAATATGCTCAATCCGAGTGGGCAAATTGTTCTTATGACGCATCATCTCATCAAAACGGCATGTGATGAAGGCGCGATGCTCATTCATCACCTGAGTAAGTTCATCCTTGGCCACACAATCATTCAACCGAGTGGGTGAGCTTGCTCCTTTCCCTGCAAACATGGTTAGAAGACAGCAAAGACAACACAAAAGGTATTATCCCTATCGACTAAAAACTACTAGAGGCGGGTGTGGGAAAAAAGGTGGCCTGCAAAATATCAAACGGCTTACTACCGTCTTGCAAGTGTTCTTACCAAAACCAACAGGTCGGTACAACCTGTTGTAAGCTTGAGTGTAACAGTTACATGGAAGGGAACATGTGCTGACAGAAGTATTTGTGGAGCTGTAGGACAAGCACAATATGTAGCAAGGAGTAGCAATTATGAATGCAGATTAGCAAAGTTCAATAAGTATACAAAGTACAAGCTACAGTTGTTGGGCAAAGACGTGTCCCTAGGTGCAGCACAACAGATAGGAACAAGAATCGATGGATAAAACTCAAAGAACCAGCACAATGGCAGAACCATAATTAGTACACTAAGATGGCGATCAAAGGCACTATTAGGAATCATAGGTGTTTTTAATTTTCTTTGTTCTTTGATTTTTGTGATATTTTTCTCAGAATTAAAGACACTACTCCCTCCATCCCAAATTGTAAGTCGTTTGACTTTTTAACCCCAACTTTGACCACTCGTCTTATTCAAAAAATCTGTGCAAATGTAGCCAAATTTAAGTTACTAGGACATATACTCGTGCGTTGCTACGGGCTTATAGAGAGAAGTATGTATATATTAATTTATTGTTTTATTTTACTAACATTAAAAGTGAAAGAACATGAATAGCCCATTCTAATTTCTTATAGGGCCTCCTACTTATAGAGAGAAGTACGTATAGATTAATTTATTGTTTTATTTTACTAACATTAAAAGTGAAAGAACATGAAATAGTCCCATTCTAATTTCTTATAGGGCCTCGTCTCTAGTGCTGGCCTGCTTGGATCGACGAGGACAGACAGACCTGCCTGCCTCTAAGGCTCCATTCCATCTGTTGTTTTCCTTTGTTTTTTTTTTGTTGATTTTAGGAAGTGTAGCTTTTGCTACTTAAAATACCCATCTAAAACGAACTAAGCTCACGACTCGTACTCTTTCCCATCTTTTTTTAAGATAATCTCCAATCTTCTTCTTGTTGTTCTAGGCACGGCACGTACTCTCTCCAATTTTTTTGTTGTTCTAGGCCCAATTCTTTATGTTCTCGAGCTGCAAATACAGCTCAGCTGGCCCATGGGCCCAAGACTGACAGCCCCACTAGGCCAGCACCCACACCAGCCCCCACGGCCTCTCTCAACGCCCCCACCTCTCGCAGTCGCAGTAACAAGCACGAGGCATGGACGGCATGGGTGCTCTGCTCTCCTAAAATCTCCCCAATTCCCCAAATCGTGAAATTGAAATCTCCCCCAAAATCAAGAACCCTAAGCCGATGCGAAAGGGTTGTGATGCCACAAATCGTTAGCGGGCAGCGGCGTCACCTCCTGCCTAGCCTCAACTCGTGGATATGCCACAAGACACCTACGAGGTCGCGACCGGGATCTACGCCGGTGGCTGGCCTGCAGGGTTGACGGGAGGAAAGGCCCTGAGAGGGCAGCAGGCCATCACGCCACCAAGGCTGACGCCCCATGGGTACTAAGCACATCTGACCTGGTCCTTCCTGGCTGCCTGGACACGCTCGAAGCGTAGCTTCCAACGACAAAAGCTCCTCCACTCCGGTCTTCCTTGCAGGGCGATGGCGAGACCTTCCGCTCGGCCATCCTGACAGGCATGCAAGGCTCGAGCACGACGCCCAGCAGGTGGCCCCTCCCTCCTCTCCTCCAGCCTTAGATCTCGTATTGTAGCTCTCACCACTTCAGCGTGTTCGGGTTCTAAACTTATTCTGGTGCTTCTTGTTTGTGGGTTCGATTTGATGCAAAGATGACTTGATTTGTAGAACTTGCATCTTCCTCGTTGGATTGCGATTTCCGATTTGGCATCGAGGCTAAGATGTCGACGTTTCTGAATGCATTGATTCTCGTTTTTTCTTAATTCTTGATTTTCCCACTCGATTTGTGATTCACTTGTTTGTTATTTTTACTACTCTAATACGAATAATCCAGGACTCCTGGTTCCTGTGTCCGAATTTGACTCGCATCGAGCGAAACTTGGCCTGGCGGGTAGGCGGGGCGTGTTTCATCTACACACAGAGGTAGGGTGCTGACAGGTGGGCCCTACCTGTCCATACGACGGACAAAAAAAAGGTGCAGAAACCTTACGTGCTTTACGAGTAGGTAAATATTCTTTAAGGTTGTTCAAATTGCAAACTATTCACTGTAGCTATAAGAAAAACACTATAGTAAGTTAGTAAGTCCTGGGAAATATGTTCTGTGAGTGAGAGAAATAGTATGAATAGAGAAAAGTTGGAACGAATGGTGTTTAGTTTGTAATCTGAACAGCGTCTAAAATTATTTTATTACTAAAGCTAGCCATAACGAAAAATATGATATTTTATAAAAAAAATTGAATAAGATGAGTATTTAAAGTTAGGGTAAAAAAGTCAAACGACTTCCAATTTGGGACAGAGTAGTAGAATAGAAGCCACACAAAGTTTCACTTGTAACAGCGAACAAATGTGGTCTACAGAAATTCAAACATGTTTGCCCCCAAAGCGTGCAAGACAGAGAACCATTTTTTAATTATGTTCCTAATTTTTTTTAAATGTTTTGAGAACGATCTGCAACGGCGAAGCGGTTGAATCGTATGTGCAAATTTTTGTTGCCAACCTCTTGTAAAACCTTCATATCAAACGGAGCACCGAGTAAAAAGTTACGCCTGTTTTATGCAAAGTATCTCAACCCAAGTTATGGTTTCCGGAAGGCACAACTCAGCGGATAACACAATGGCGGCAAGGGAAAAGCTACCCGCGCCGAAAACAAAACCGGGCATAGTATCTCAGCAAACAATCTAGGACAAAGTATCCCTGGTATATGCAGCAATAGGTATCGATAAATCGATCAAGAGGGGCTGCGATGCAAGGCGAAAAGCACATGGCGGCTTGTAACCTATCTAGGGCTTGCACGACAAGTATTCACACAAGGCGGCCAGCGAGGGAAAGTCGAGAAACATGGTGGCACGACTTGTAATATAGTAAGGTGGATAAGACAGAAACAGAAACAAAAAGGCAATTGAACTATGACTACGGACAAACCCTAAAACAGCAACAAGGACTCGACCACTAACACAAACACAAATGCTAAAATGGGTTGTAGGACAGCGAAAACTATTTTTTAGGGATTTTTGTGGACGGTAGGAGATGAACACAAACTGAACCTAAAGGGGAAACGATTATATACCTCACGGTAAACCCGGAATCTTGATACCAAATGATAGAACATGACCCGATCTTTCGAGAGGTAAGGGTAAACTCGATAGGTGGAACTTTGACGTTGGTGATCCGACTTCAAATCAACACGATATGAACCCTGCAACCGTTACACCACAGCTCCATTGGTTATCAATCATGTACAACTTGATTGACCTCGCTGAGAAGGCTATTCCTACAAGTGGATTGAGAATACAAGCAAGAAGGGATAAACGCGTGCAATCTGAAATTGCAGATTAATGTAAAGCGAAAGATGAATATGGGGTTGAAGCTCTAAACAACAAAGGACTAGTCACCACAGGGTTGCCGAACAAGAACGGGGGGCCTTGGATTACAATAAACGGACTTGGCGTCATAATTACAATGATCGATGTTTGTTTCACACTAGAAATCCTGAACAAAACAAAACCCAAAGCTAGGTGGTGGCATCTACTGAGTTCATGAAGCAAAGGGGTGTCCTAGGGTTGGGGGCGACCAGGGGGTTGGCCACAACTTGGGCCAAAGGCCTGAATTGGCCCAAAACATATGACACAACACATTTTCGTGGCCCCACAGCATAACCCACGAGTCATTTGGAGCTTGGACCAGATCCAAAATAAGCTTCTCGTCATTAGCTTTCCAACGCATCCGGGATCACCTCATTTGGACGCCAGATCTGGGAGATATCACCGACTTGGTGCAAGGCTACTAGTTTGAAACCGAATCGAAGTTGCTGTCCAGGTTGGCGACGAAATTGAACTCAGAGCTGTGGACGGCTCGTGCATCCAACGTGGTGATGTCCTCATCAGTCGGCTGTGCTGAAAATAGAGTTGCGGACAGTCCACCGTTAACTCATTTGAGACCGAACATAACCATTTTTTGCTCTGGAAGAAGATCCAAAATGAACGGCTGGCAGTTCGACCAAGATTGGCGAACAATCCGCCTCTAACTCTGATCTTTGGACAAAATACTGGGTGTTTCTGTGTGGGAAGTTGAAATGAATGATGGACAGTTCGGCCTTTGTGAGGCAGACAATCTGCGAATTTGAAAAAGTATCGTTTCTGATAGCTTTTATTTGACACATAGCCGTTGGGGTTGAACGTCGGACTATCCGACCTCTTAACAACGGACAGACCGCGCAACAAAGTGTTTCAGGCAATTTTAATAGAACGACTAGTTTTGGAGGAGTGTGCTATATATACCCATTGTATTGCGGCATTGAATGAGCTAAGGCGTCCATTTTAGCATCCTTGAACTTGAGTAAGCTCTCCCCACAAGTTTGTGCATGTGTTTCACGTAAGAGAGGGTGAGAGGCAAGATTTGACTGCATTTGCATATGTTGCTTTAGGCACTTGATGAAGGGTCAAGTGGGTCTTGGCTTTTTACTCTTAGTGTTTGCCAACACTTAGACATCATGGAGGTGTTGTGACATGGTGATCTTCTCGAGAGAAGCTTGTGAGAAGGCTCGATGTGCTTGTGAGAAGCACTGTGCTCGCCTCACCAGAGTGGTGAAGAGCAACTCTAGTGAAATCAAGGTGTGGAGAGGTTCATTGATTCCAAGCCGGCTCATAGACCAAGTGGACTCTTGGTAGAGGAGTAGTTGGAGCTTTGAGTCCACCTCAACATGGATTATGAGTGATTGGCAAGTCACCGAAACCACGGAAAAAAATTGGTATCTTCCATTGTGGTTTGCTTTCTTGAGCTCATTTACTTTGTGCAATTTATATTTAAGCAAGTTTACATTCTTAGAAATATTTCTTGCTTGCTTGTCACCCTAGGATTGCAAACCTTGATCTAGACATAGGGTGTCGGTGTACATAGTTGAGAATCATATATTGGAGGTGTAGTTGTGATTTAGCCGATCATTTTAATTCCGTATCTTTATCGGTTAAGTGTTGCTATTTTTTAGAACCGACTATTCACCCCCTCTGGTCAGCCTGCTCGATCTGGATGATGTTTTACAGTAAGAAACCATCGGCTATATTGCATGATAATAAAACTGGTGAGCTGAGTTACTAGCGAAAGTAGATCTCGTCACATCAAGTAATGTGTCCGACAGACTACTAGACTAGTCGACCATTGCTTGATGCATAACTTGATTGATCGTTGCTTGGAATTTAGTTGTATCCATTGGAAAACTCATGATGATAATTCAACTATCGTGTTCTACTGAGTGTGCCAAATGAGTGTTGACGCAAAAATCAATACTAAGCCCGATAGTGTTGTTCATCAAGCCCAGACTGTTGACCTCCTATTACCAAGGCGTGCCAGTCAATTTGACCTATTAATTGACATGAAAATAATATAATGTTAAATTCGAGCTAATCCACTGATGTTCCGCATGTTATATTAGCTATCTCAGCCAATACAAATAAAGAGAATCAAACGACCGATTCAGCCGATCGGATCTTATTCGACCGCTCGGGCGAAAGCACGTGTTCGTGGCTGTCAGCGTAGTCATGTAGAAAGAGAACGCCATGGGAAAAAATGATGTCTCTACCCCTAAACCCCGGAATCAATCACCTTAGGTTAAGTGGCAAGGGTTTTAGCCGCCCGAGCCGAAGTTGCCCTTCCCTCCCTTTCCCTCCATTGGCGGCGGCGGCGCCCCATTCCCCCATGTCCTCCTCCGGTTGATGCTCTCCGTCCCTGCTCCGACCGCCGCTCCTGCCACACCCTTTCCGCTTGCTGCACTAAAACCCCAAACCCTAACCTCTTTGCCCCTCATGTGGCGCCGCATCCCCGCTCGCCGCCTCGCCTCCGCCCTCCTCTTCTCATCTCCACTCCCGCGCGCTGTTGCCCCGCAGGTTCCTCCTCTAGAGCGTCGTCTCCTCCCCGCGGCCCCTGGTCTCCTCCCACCCCCGCGCCCGTCCCGGTGGCAGCAGGACCCGCGGTGGTTCGCTGCCTCCTCCGCCGCCGCCGAGGCAGTGTCCTCGGAGGAGGCCGAGGAGCTCGCGCATGAGATCGTCCGAGCCCAGCCGAATCAGAATCAACCTCAGCTGCCGGTGGAGGAACACCAGACATCCGGGAGGGAACACCGTGGCCGGCATCAGTGGAGCAGGCGCGGGCATCAGACGCAAGTGGCGGCGGAGGAGCATGGGATGACATACCACAAATACGCCTCTCTGCGCCGCCGACAGATCCGTGTCGAAACGGAGGCGTGGGAGCAGGCCGCAAAGGAGTACCGCGAGCTCCTCGCGGACATGTGCGAGCAGAAGCTTGCACCCAACCTGCCCTATATCAAGTCGCTCTTCCTAGGCTGGTTTGAGCCGCTGCGAGACCAGATCGCCTCCGAGCAGGAGCTCGTGGCAGACCGTGGGTCCCGGGCCTCGCATGGGCCCTACTTCAACATGCTCCCTGCGGATATGATGGCAGTCATCACGATGCACAAGCTCATGGGGCTGCTAATGACTGGCAGTGGGGATGGCAGCGTTCGAGTCATCCAGGCAGCATGTCAGATTGGCGAGGCCATCGAGCATGAGGTGTGCAATTGTTTCTTAGAGGGTGCTTCTTGTTTGTTTGTATGCTTGCAGTTGTGCCTACATACTTGCTTTCCAAAAATAGTCATTGTCTTATGGATTGGGGAATTGGCTCCTGTTGTTGTTACTTGTTATTGTAAGGTCCATGAACATTGGTCGAGGTTGATATATGATGTTGTGGATCAAGTAACTCTAATAGGGAACGCAATAATCTATATATGTTCTCTTGCTTAGCTGTTTTTATCATTGAAGTAATCTATGGCTAGGCATCACTGGAAGGTAAAAATGATTCAGAGTTATACTGTTTTAATTAATGTATGATTATATCTGCCATAGATATGCTGTGTAACAGTAGTGGGCGTGAAGACAAGCCTTCCATTTTAAATATAAATTGAAGGGAAAGAGGCATTAAAAAGAGTGCAACACTTAGCTTACTGGGTAGTTGTTTCTTGCTATTTGCTCGATTTAGGGTAGTATCATTGTTATGCTGATATGCTAGTAATTCATTGAAGAATTTGATCGTCCGTCCACTTCATATTCTCTGCTTGAACTCACTTTTTGGCACTCTAAATAATTGATTATATTTTCTCCCTTCGAACTCACTACTCTAAGTATGGATTTCATATTAGTCTTAGGTATTTGAAGCTGTGCCATAAATGTTAGATGATTCGCAATATGTTTTACCGTGTTATATTTGGTTTGTATAAATGATAAGTATGTTGTCAAATGTCAAACTCATTATTGTTGATAATGCACCTATTAGTTGACAACATTTTCTATCATGGTATCAGGTGCCGATAAACCATCATGTATTGTTTCTTTATACTTTCATTAGGTCCGAATCCACAGATTTCTGGAGAAGACAAGGAAAAAAAGCAACAAAGAAACAGAAAACGAAGAAGAAATAGGTGACTCAGAGATTGGCAAAGAACAACAGCGTCTAAGAAAGAAAGTCACTGATCTGATGAAAAAGCAAAAGCTACGGCAAGTAAGGAAGATAGTGAAGAATCAAGATGATTCCAGGCCATGGGGTCAAGATGCTCATGCTAAAGTACGAATCCTGTCTTCTATTTGACCTCATCTGTTGCTCTACTCAGCACTAGTTTTGAGTTATGACATTTCCTATTGTCCTTTTCCTGTTTTACAGGTCGGTAGTCGTTTGATTGAGCTATTTATTGAAACTGCCCATATACAGCCACCTGCTAGTCAGTCATCAGATGGTCTGCCTGACATCCGTCCTGCTTTCCGACACGAAATGAGAACTGTGCCGAAGGATCAACAGTAAGTTACCTTAATCTCTTTTACTCTAAGATTGACTCCTGGTGCAAAATCCCCGTAGGCCATCTGTACTGCCACTGGATGAACCCTCTTGTTTAACTAGGAAATGCTTTGATTACACAACTTCTAGTGAAAATGTTTGTTTGACTGCTCATGTTCTTCCATATGCTATTTATTAAACTATTTTGTAGCACCTTTTAGAAACTGTTCGCCGTACATGTGCTGAAAGGCAATTAAAGATCATTAGGATATCCTGCTGCAAAATGCTGGCAATATGCTTGTTTAAACTATGTTTCATGCGGTTTCAGAGCTGTAATGAGAAGTACAAGCATCAACTAAGTTGTAAAGACAACTAGCTTAATACATTGTTGTCCTTGAAGTGTTTTGTACTTTGTCCTATCATATATTTTATATCATTTCTTTTATTCAAACAGGAGGAATAGTCGCAGATATGGTGTGATCAAATGTGATCCATTGGTTCGGCAAGGCCTGGATAGAACAGTTAGTTGACCCTTCTACAGTACTCTTGATTTTTACTGGGATACTCGTACTTTTGTGTTCCTTGATCATGTAATTGAGCTTGTTTTCCTTAACAGGCAAAGCACATGGTCATACCATACATGCCGATGTTGATTCCCCCACTCTGCTGGACAGGGTTCGTATTTGTTGCCTATTTTGTTCAAAATCCTGTTAGTTATATTATGCATCTTAACAAATTGGACTGCATTTTATGGTTTGGAACTTTTGGATTTCATTGAGTGATGCCTGGTTACATATTGTTATTGATGAGTACATGTTTATTCAGAATAACAATGACTTCGATTACTTCAGTTTGTGGTCCTGGTTCGTACTAAATAAGTAGTGAATTTATTCCTAAATTTTTAATAGCAGCATGCTTGTTGTTTCTGCAAATGTTAATAGCTACTAACTGTTTGGTACTCCGAATTTTAAGATATGATAAGGGTGCACACCTGTTTTTACCATCCTATGTCATGCGCACCCATGGTGCTAGACAGCAGAGGGAGGCTGTTAAAAGGGCTCCAAGGGAACAAATGCAATCGGTTTTCGAGGTAGTCTCCTGTTTCTGACTTGTGCAGATGAGATGAATAATAATGTGAAGAGTAATTTCCTAAATTCATTAGCTGCATACATTTTGATTATTATTTATGATTTGTAGATGAGACCTTTTGTATATATCTTTTGTGTTTGACCCTGTCTTCCATTAACCAATGTATATACAGGTTAAGAACCAATGCCCTTTATACATGACCTAGCTAACACAATTTAAGAAAGTAACAATATGAAATATCTGAGTCCACATGATAGGATGGTGGAGCCTAGATGTTAGGGTTTGTGAAGTGTATTGCCCTTCATTTTGAGTTAATAGTTAACCTATTGGTGCCTAAAGTTCAATGATTTGTGCAATCTGTATCTCAGGTTTTATTCTCCGATGTTTTGTTTGTTTCAGGCCTTGAATACTCTTGGGAGCACGAAGTGGAGGGTTAACAAAAGAGTTCTTAGTATTGTTGACAGAATATGGTCAAGTGGTGGTCGGCTTGCTGACCTGGTTGATCGTACAGATGTGAGTTGCCATTTAATTTCTCATGAGATTGTGTTTTGACTTGATTTGATAGTGGTGGATTATAGTTTAAGATCTAAGCTGACATGTTTCATGTACCCAGGTTTCCTTACCTGAGAAGCCTGACACTGAAGATGATACTGTGCTAAAGAAGTGGAGGTGGCACATGAGGTCAGTCAAGAAGGAAAACAGTGAAAGGCATTCTCAGAGATGTGATGTTGAACTCAAACTTGCTGTAAGAGACTATAAGGGGCTATTTTTATCCATTGACGTGCCACAATTTATTCCAATGCACGTTTATTGGTTACAGGTTGCTCGAAAAATGAAGGATGAAGAGGGATTTTACTACCCACACAACCTTGATTTTAGAGGCCGTGCTTACCCAATGCATCCTTATCTGAACCACTTGGGTTCAGATCTTTGTCGAGGAGTTCTTGAGTTTGCTGAAGGTCGTCCACTTGGCGAGTCAGGCTTGCGCTGGCTGAAGATACACCTAGCAAATTTGTATGCTGGTGGTGTTGATAAGTTGTCATATGATGGCCGTATTGCATTTGCTGAGAGTCACTTGGAGGAAATATTTGATTCTGCTGATATGCCTTTAGAAGGCAAACGATGGTGGCTTGGGGCTGAGGATCCATTCCAGTGTCTGGCTGTATGCATGAATCTTACTGAAGCTTTGAGAAGTTCGTCTCCAGAAACAACGATATCACATATTCCTGTACACCAGGTATATATATATATATATATATATATATATATATATATATATATATATATATATATATATATATATACACACACATATTACTGAAGCTTATTTCTGTTCGAGTGATAATTTTTCTTCTCAATTCTTTAGAGAAACTAAATGATCATCTGTCTCTCTGTTGCTCTAGAAATAATCTTTTACAATTAATGCCATGCAACATAGGAATATAGTGAACAATTGAGAATGGTCATTATACTATTTGAGTTCTTGATAGAAAATTAGCTGACCATACTCATGCAACATGCATGTGTGCCTTTGATTTGCCAGGGATCATGTACACCAATGTCTGTTGAATATGCTTATTGTATGGGTAGATTTGGATATGACACTGAACATATGGCACTTACCATGGTCCACGGTTGATCCCCATGTTCAACATTAGTATAAGCTGTACTTGTATGTGGCCAGAACTCCCAGCATTTCTACGGCCTGATGTTATAAATAGTTATTGAATTCATGGTGCGTAAGGCGTCGCCTAGGCGACAAGGTGTTAGCAGAATGCCACAGGATTTGTTGCCTAGGCGACAAGGCGTTGGCAGAACGCCACAGGACGCCTCACCGCCATATGAAGCATGATTGAATTACTTACTTGAAAATAAAATATCACCATATAACTCGATATACACTAATCTTTTGATATATGCTTTTCTTTTTTTAGGATGGTTCTTGTAATGGCCTGCAGCATTATGCAGCTCTTGGAAGGGATAAGGTTAGTTTGTGCCTGAATAATTAAGTTCTCATTGAGATTGTTTTTGTTGCTATGGGTAACTATTATCTAATTATGTCTAGTGGAGTTAGTAACCTCTATAAAATTTTCCTAGCTGGGAGCTATAGCTGTCAACTTAGTCGCTGGAGAGAAGCCTGCAGATGTTTACTCGGGAATAGCTGCCAGGTATGGTGTTATTTGTCAGTTGTGTTTCGAACATGTTCATGGTAGTGCTTGGATTGCTTTCAGAACATAGCAGTCTATATGCTGCACTAGTGCACACCCCACCCTACTGACCTACTCCCTTCTTTCCTGTTTCGAAGAAAATCCCTCCCTCCCTCTCTCCTCAGCACTTGTACTAGTGTCTAGGCTTTGAGGTGCTCTTGTAGTGTATATATTGCCCTTTGGGCCTAACTCAATATATCAAGCCCTCTATTCCTAACATGGTATCACAACCAAGGTTGAAATCTCAGATCTTGTAGGCACATTGTCTCTCGCTACGCCTCCCCAGGGAGGATCGATCTTCTCTCCTAGGGGCGGCAATCCCTACTGGTAACCCCAAATTCATTTTGTCGTAGTTGTGTTGTGTCGAGTAGTTGTGTTGTGTCGAGTCGCAGCAGCACTTTGAGAAGTGAGATCCCGTTTTCCCCATTAGTGCCTCCTTCCTACCGCTCGTCGCGACGTTGGTTGTCTGCTACTCCTGCCTCTCCAAGGCATTGCATTAATTGTGCATGCATGCATATTAATTCTGCATGGAGCCATGCAGGAAGGCAACACTTAGTTCCTGCGTAACACTGCCATTTTTTTCCCTCTTCGTGCCAGACTCGCCTGAAAATTTCATCGACAAACAACCGCGCCAGACTCCCTTGCACGCAAGATTTGCCACCACACTATTTTCCTTGCCGAGCAGCACTCCCAAACCGCGCCAACAATTTTCATCGCCAATTTTTTCCCCAAGCTGCACTAATCCATTCTCTTTTCTCCCAAATTTCAACTTGTATTATCAATTTCCCCAGTACAAGATGCAGACCAACAACAACAACATAGCCTTTAGTCCCAAGCAAGTTGGGTAGGCTAGAGATAAAACCCAAGAAACAAAGGTCAAGGTGCATGTACGTTGATAGCTAGTCTCTAAGCGCTCCTATCAAAAGCTACTTTCTGGAAATATTCCACTCCTTCATATATCTTTTCACCGACTCGCGCCAAGTCAGTTTAGGTCTACCTCTACCGCTCTTTACATTACCGACTCGCTTTACCCCACTCCCCACTCCCCACTACGCACAGGCGCCTCAGGAGGCCTCCATTGGACATGTCCAAACCATCTCGGCCGGTGCTGGATCAATTCTCAATTGTTTCCACCGCGACCTCTTGGATATCTTCATTCTGGACTCTTATCTCTTGTGTGCCTGCAAAACCACCGCAACATCCACATTTCTGCTACACTCAGTTGCTGGACATATAGCCTTTTAGTAAGCCAATATTGAGCACCGTATAACACCGACGATCTGTCCTATAGAACTTACTTTTAACTTTTGTGGCACCCTCCTATCACAGAGGACACCAGAAGCTTGATGCCATTTCAACAATCCAGTTGAGATTCCATGCATAACATCTTCATTAATGTCGCCATCCTTTTGCAACATCGATCCTAAATACCGAAAAGTTTCCTTATGGAGCACCACTTGCCCATCGAGGCTAGCATCATCATCATGCCTAGTCGCACTAAAACCGCACATCATGTACTTGGTCTTGATCCTGCTTAGTCTGAACCCCTTCGACTCTAACATGCTTCTTCATAGCTCTAACTTCCCATTAACCCCTGCCCTACTCTCATCAACTAGCACCACGTCATCAGCAAAGGGCATACACCAAGGGATATCACCTTGTATGTCCCTTGTGACCTCATCCATCACCAACACAAATAAATAAGGGCTCAATGCTGATCCTTTATGTAGGTCTATCTTAATAGGAAAGTTAGTGGTGTCGCCATCACATCTCCGGACACACGTCATTGTGTCCTTGTTCATATCCTTGATGAGGGTAATGCACTTAGTTGGGACTTTGTGCTTCTCCAAGGCCTACCGCATGACACTTCTCGACACTTTGTCATTCGCCTTCCCGAGGTCAATAAAGACCATATGCAAGTCATCCTTTTCCTCCCCATATCCCTTCATCAACTGTCGGATTAAGAAAATCCCTTCCATGGTCGACCTTTTGGGCATGAACCTAAACTGATTTTGGGTCACACTTGTCACTCCTCTTAGGCGATGCTCAATAACCCTTTCCCAAAGCTTCGTCGTATGGCTCATGAGCCCACTGTAGTTGGTACAACTTTGCACATCTCCCTTGTTCTTGAAAATCAGTACTAATGTATTTCTCCATTCTTCTGGCATCTTGTTAGACTGAAAAATGAGGTTAGAAAGATTAGTTAACCATACCATCGCTCTGGCACCTAGGCATCTCCACACCTCAAATGGGGATACCATCAGGGCCCACTACTTTACCGCCTTCATCCTCTTCAAAGCCTCCCTGATCTCTGCCTTCTGAATTCTCCAATACAATGCCTGCAGACCGTGTGTATAAAATGGCATGCCTAGCACTCCTGTTATCATCACCAATTCACCTCCTCTTCCCTCCATGAGAGTAAGTCATGGCTGATCTACTCCGAGCTGCAGGCATTGATCTGAATGAAGCTGCACCAGTTCATGCGTTTGATCTCAATGATCTAGTAGTTGAAGATGACTGTGAAGACGAGGTACATGAAGATGTGCATTGTCGTCCTGTGTTGAGGTTTTCCTGAGCAATCCTTTTGATTGGGATGTGGTATCAGAAGATGTCCTTATCGCCTGTTCATCCAACTCAACCATATCCATGGTGGCGTCGACAGAGACCTTCTCACTGTCGTCGGATGCACAGCTTTGCCAAGCTCCGTGGCCGCCTTCTTCTCGGCATGGGCGATGCTGGAATCAACAACCTTGTCTTTGGCCTTATATTCTCTGACGTCGAAGGAGTCAGGCGCAAAATTCACAAATCTCACGAGAACTTCGCCACTGGCAGATGAGCTCGTCATCTCGAAAGGCAGATGAAGTGGAGAGAAGTTGTTGAGAAAAAAAGAAAGGGAAAAGGGAAGACCGATCAGATGATTTTGAAGGAGCCATGACTGCTACTTTAATTATCTCACGAGGATAAAAAATCCGCTCGTGTGATGTCCGTCCCGCCAGAAAACAAGCGGATGTCCAATATAGCGGAAAAAAAACTGAGATATGCCCAAGAAACAGGAAAGGAGGGAGCATCATTTATTCTGTGCGGTCTTGTGGATCCTTGGAACTGCTTTGTGCTACAATTGTAAAACGTATCTAAATTGCTTTAAAAAATATAAAAGACCAAAGACATGTTGGGTGGTAATTAATTTGTTTTAATATCCTCTGTTCAAAGCCATCAATGAGAACCAGAAAGGAACCAAACAGCAGCTGCTTTTGCTTTCTAGACATTACAGATCATTGCTGATTTTCTGAGTTGCAATTGATCTTGATAGGTCATGGACATGGCCTTCCATCATATAATGCAAAGCATGATGGTTTGGTATTGTCCGGTGCCTGGTTGCCACCTCAGCTTCCTTTATCCCTTTAACCTCCAGACTTTTGTGAACTATACTATTTTTGAATTCTCACTAGTCACTACGAATTATCCTACACATGTTTAAAATTGATAAATATACATGTCATTGGAATATTGTGTGATGCTTCTTTATATTCTTAATCGCCAACATTACAGTTCATGTTTTCTGCTTAAAATAGTTTTATTGATTTTGGGTTCACTTATCATCTTGATATTTTGTATTCATGACGATGAATCTATTGTGCTGCAGGGTGGTGGAAATCATGAGGAGGGATTCACAGAAAGATCCTTCTACAGATCCTGATGCAGCTCGTGCTCGTCTGATACTCGATCAGGTGTTGTTTTGTCATCAGTATCTTTTTAGTTTTAATTCTCTTACTATATATTACCTCATGTAATAAAATAAGGTGAAGTGTGAGAGTTGGAAGAATTTGTGAAAAGCTGGAATTATTGATGTTTGATAGGGTCTATAGTGTAAGGTGTCAGAATGCTAAACCAGCTAGGTAGGCTGGGTCCCTGAAGTGCAATTTTTTTCTATTATTTTATGAAATTAATGTTTGTAAATACTGCAAACTTGTCTAATTATTTCATTATACACTTGTTTAAATGTTTGAACAGTCAACAGACTGGACATATTTTTGCTAAAAGAAAAAACTCTTATCTGTAGGGGGTAAGACCCCCAGGGCGTTTCTGTCCAGCACCTCTTCGTTTGATTTTCTGGACTTGCTTTGCACTCTTCCTCCACCAGTTCGCAAAAGAAACCTCATCCTGGCATGGTGTGCATCTCTGAAGACTGAAGGTAGAAAGGACCTTGAACCAGAATTCTCAGGCGAAGACACAGGTTGAGAGAATATGTTGGATGTTCTCATCTTCCTGATCACAGAGAGGGCAAACACTAGGGTGTTGTAAATTCCTCCTAGCATGTCTGTCTGCCGTCCAGCACCTATTCTGTACTGCGAGCCAAAGGAAGATTTTACATTTCGCCGGGAGCCCAGATCTTCCATATGAGCCGCCATGGTTCGAAGGTGATGGCTCCATTGAAAAAAGCTCCGCAAGAAGATTTGGCAGTATACTGTCCGGAGACATCAAACCTCCGTACATGGGCATCTTCGTTAGAGAGTTCGACTTCCACTAGGGTATTTACCAGCTGGAACAATTCAAAAATGCCGACCATTGAAAGTCCACTTTGTATATCCCGTGTCCAGTTCTGATTTGGTAAGGCCTCAACCACCAATCTTTGGTTTCGAATCCCTGTAGGTACAGCAGCCACTACCAAAGGCGCAAGATCAGCCACTGAGCAGCCCAAAATCCATCTATCTTTCCAAAAGAGGGTGTCACTTGCATTTCCAATATTCGTTTATATAGCAATCTGAAATAAGGCAACCCCATGCTGATGAACGGGAATATCAAAGCAGTGCCATGATCTGTCCTTGTCGATCTTCCTGAACCATAACCACCGGGTTTGTAGTGCCCAACCCATGATTTGGAGGGTGGGGATACCCAGCCCGCCCAGGTCTAGGGGCCTTTGAACTTTGTCCCAACTCCCAAGCCACAAGACAACATCCTCTATTTGCTTGCTGCCTTCCTTTCCAGAGAAAACCTGTTCTCAAGCTTTAACAAATCATTTGATTGCAATCAGCACATGTATGAGAATTGCAGACATCACAAACCTGACCCAAACCGCTTGTCCTGCCATGTTCGTGAGTTTTGTTTCCAACTTGGCAGTTGGTCCCCAACCTTTTCAATCCAAGGTATAAGGTCTGCCTTCCTCAACTTCTTGTTCGAGAAAGGCAATCCAAGGTACTTGCATGGGAAATCGAACATTGTACAAGCCATGAATGATGCAATGTCTATGATTGCAGGCTGGTCACACTGAATTGGAATAGCACAACTTTTCTGAAAGTTGGTCCTGAGACGCAAGGCCTCACCAAAGGCATCCAGAATTCTAGTGGTCAAGGACATTTCAGCTTGAGTTGGCTGAATGAATAATGCTACATCATCTGCATATAAGGATATCCGCTGCCTTATCTTTCCCTGTTCAAAAATGACGATTACTATTTTTTTTGTCAAGAATGATAGTTACTAATTTATTAGTAATATATATAAGCCTTTTACGAATTGGTGCAAAACCTAACTAATCTATTGGGTTTAATAAATGGATCTAGTCTGATACATTACTTTCTGGAGCCCTCATATCTGCTTTTCAACTCGCTCAAGTAATCAATTTGTGGCATTTGGATATAGCAGTATACATAGGGCCTGCAGCAAATTTGACAACCATTACACCTACAATATATTTATAAAAAAAACTGCAATAATGTGAGTGTGTTTTTGTAGACAAACTTACAAATCTCATTTTTGTGGGTCCAGTGCAAATGTAAACTATATTGGCAACACAATTTCTTGTGATGAATCGAGGAAGTTTTCAGATTGTAAGGAGATCTACATTTTAATACAAAAGAGACTATTAGTTTCATAGACAGTAATTGAAAGTTTTAATAGTTAAGTGCTACTTCTTAGTTTTTTCGTCCCAAAGCTCACTTGTTAGTTTCAATCTCTAATCAACTGCAGGTGGATAGGAAATTGGTGAAGCAAACTGTGATGACATCTGTGTATGGTGTCACTTATGTCGGAGCACGTGAACAAATAAAAAGAAGACTTAAGGAGAGGGGGGTCATTGCTGATGATGCAGAACTATTTGGTGCATCATGTTATGCTGCTAAGGTGGATGTTTGGGCCGAATGAAATTGTTTATTTTTTCTCATCTGTATTTGTTTAATCATATGTTTTTTGCTTAATTGTCCTTGATAGGTTACTCTGACAGCACTTGGTGAGATGTTCCAAGCTGCTCGTAGTATCATGAACTGGCTTGGAGACTGTGCCAAGGTACAAACCATAACACTTGTTAGTTGTTAACTGCAATTGTTCTTGTGAGTGTCTTTTGGGGTTGAAAATTATGTAGTTCACTATATGGAACTTACCAAGTATTCATTGACTAAATATTTGTTGGTTATTTGTCTTTAAATACTGTGTATGTGATCTTTTTTTTTTCAAGAATACACTGGTGAGATGAGTTCCTTTTATATTAGTAGAGGCAACAGTAAAAAAAAAAAGAGAGATGTGAACCACTTGCACACCACAACTGGTATGAGCAGTTATGCGCCCTGTTTGGATCAGCTTATAAAAAGCTAGCTAATAAAGAAGTAGCTAATAAAAAGCTGGGGCTGTCTGGATCCATCAGGTTATAGATTGTTGGGTTAATGGTTGTGGTGTGCAACAGTCTATTAGCTGAAAGTAAAAGTAGTGAGGCCATATTATGAGCGTGTAGAAAGCTGGGTGGTTGCCTATAAGCTATCCTGCTTGGATCAGCAAGAGCTTTTTTAGCATCTTTTTACAATCTGAAACAGGGCCTTAGAAGGTTTGTATGAATGAAAACATGTCTTAAGGATTTCGCATTTCTAAAGGCAAATCACTCTCGATCATCATTCAGTTTTGATATCAGTTGATATCAAACCCAGCGACTTTATCTGTTGTAATGTTTAATTGTATATTTCTGCTGTTTATAAGAGTTGTTCTGATGTACAGCTGCCTACTTATTTTGCTTTCAGGTAATTGCTTGTGAAAATGAACCAGTGAAATGGACAACACCTCTTGGGCTTCCAGTTGTTCAACCATATCGCAAACTAGGGAGGCATCTTGTAGGTGTTTCAGTACAATTGTTTCAGTCATGATCTTTGCTTCTTGTTTCAACGTGCTTTGATAGTCATTTATACTATTGACCTTGATGTTGATGTTCACCTTGTAGATCAAAACATCATTACAGGTTCTGACCCTTCAGCGGGAGACTGATAAGGTATTACTAGTTCTGGTCAAATGTCTTTTCATTGGTTCATTAAACTTTTTTTTATGAAATAGTGCCTATTTTAGTGTCAGAAAGGACCCTATAACATGTTGGCCATCTGAGGGTGTGTTTGGTTGGGTTTTCCAACCTGCTTTTGCAAAAGTCAAAAGCCAAACAAAGGGCCCAAAAGCCATAGATGCTTTTGCCCAAAGCTAGTTTTTCCTTAGTACAAACTGAAAAGCACCTTCTCACCTGCTTTCACTGTCTTTTGGGCAAAATAATACCCACCTGCCACTGGTTATGTAGATACCGGTTTGTTTTTCTCGTTCTATTCATGTCCGCTCTCCACCGCTGCGTCGCCGTACACCCTTCCACTCCGACGCGTCAACGAGGGGTCCCCGCCGACCTTGTAGACGAAGTGGTTAAGCAGCACAACGTGCTCCCCTTCGACGGGCGAGGCCCTTGCTGCCACTCGATGGTGAGGAAGGACTAAGGAGGTCTGCGGCGGCTCCGTGGACACAGAGACCTCATTGCCGGAGGTGTACGAGATTGACGCCGAGGTTCACGAGGATTGCTTCGACCACCCATGGCTGAGAGACTGCCTCTTCAGGCTATGGTTTGGGATTGGACACGACGGCCATGGCCGGCGGGCGCACGAATGATAAGTTCATAGATGACCCCTCCGAGTTGAGCCGTGGTGCCGTTCTCCTCCATGCCGGGCCATGGTGGTGCTGCTGGGGGCCGGCCCCCAGAAGTGGTAGCGTGTGGATCTGGATGGTTAAGGGAGGTTGCCATGGGGAGGCGCCTAAGCTTGGAGAGTCGATGAGACGGCCGGTGAGCTCCCCACGGCCGCCGTCGCCAGCAGCAGCCATGCGCCGGAGCCATAGGCGGAGTGTTGCTGATGAGTGGGGAAGAACTGGCCGTACTGATCTGTGTATCACGGGAGGAAGAAGATGCTGACCAGCAGACCTCACCTGTTAGTGAGAGGATGAGAGATGAGTGGGTGGACTATGAATGATGTGGGGTCGCTAGTAGGTGTTTTCAGAAGCTACTGGTGTTCCACCAAACAGCGTTCAGCTTTTCCACATCAGTTTAGCTTTACCACTTTCCACAGCTCACAACAGCTTTTTCAAAAGCCATAACTCAACCAACATCTATCATCTTCTGTTAGAATTATTACTATATGGAGATATAGAATGGCATTTAGGAGCATCTCTGTTTCATTTTTTTTATATTCAGGCCCAGACGATTTATTTGGTCTCTGGACTGTTACAATTTTGACGCTAGGTGGATGCTGTACATTAATTATTACTAGTAGTAAGGGACCCATTTCCTTTCGTCCTTTTTCTGGATACATGGGAACTGCAAGACAGCTAGGTTTGATAGCATTCTGTTTCAATTTACATATGCTGTAGGCGGTGCTGCGCATAACTGTATTTCTCAATTTTACATCAAAATTTGACTTTTTATTGATTTTATTGGTTTTGGATATTTTTCCAAATGAATTGCCTGCTTTGTGTCCCAGCTCTTTATCGTGTGCCCTGGTTTAAATTTGTTCGAATCCTTAGGAATTGACAAAAGAGCTTCGATTTGTCACGATCTATCCCAAGCTATATTTAAATCCTTACTAATATTTTAGTGAAGCAAGTAGTTGGGATTCTTGTGCATAAACTTGTTGCATCATAGTGTTTGGTTATTGAATTATGTGATCTACTTGCCATCTTGGTTAGTGAATTACGTTCTCCATTTTGTATAATTTTTTAATGGAGTGTTAATGTATCATTCAACAAGGTTATGGTGAAGCGGCAGAGGACAGCTTTCCCTCCAAACTTTGTGCATTCCCTTGACGGCTCTCATATGATGATGACTGCTGTTGCTTGCAAAAAGCAGGGCCTGAACTTTGCAGGTTAATATCTTTAATAGGCCCTTTGAAGGTCATCTGCTGTGAGAAGTGAGTGATTAATATATCTTCTAAATCCATGCAGGAGTTCATGATTCTTATTGGACCCATGCTTGTGATGTTGATACAATGAACAAAATACTCCGGGACAAGTTTGTGGAGCTCTATGATACACCTATTTTGGAAAATGTATGTATCCCTTTTCCCAGCTGTTAGCGGAGATTGATCAGTCATTGTCTTGTGTTAAAGTTAAATATTTGAAAATTCAACAAATTCATTTCTTTCTTTTTTTTGATACACTAAATTTAGGAAAAAGTCCATTTTTGGCCATCTAACTCTTGCCTTAGTTTGATTTTGGCCATCGAACTCCAAAACCGGGTATCTTTGGCCATCCAACTATCAAAACCGTTCAAGTTTGGTCATCGGGCTGTTTTGATGAGTGGTTTTAACTTTTTTATTTACAATTTAGTCCTTAGATCCTAAAATAATTATTACTTTTTGCTCGTACCTCCGATTTAGGTGATTCTTGTGGTCACGTGTTCCTAACGGTGAACACTATATTTTAAAGTGATCTTTATACTATTTTATCACTATTTGTTATATTATTTTTTTGTCATTGTGTAGAAACAACAATATAAGAAAAGTAAAACAAACAATTATAAAATAATATAATCAACATTTTAAAACGTAAAGTTTATCGTTACGAATGCATGGCCACTAGAATCACTTAAATCAGAGATAAGAGAAAACACAATAATAATCATTTTAAGATCCAATGATTAAAAAGGACTAATTTAGTGCTCTTTAGTCCTTGGATGTTGAAATGATTACTATTTTTTCTTGCATCTCTGATTTAAGTGATTCTAATGGTCATGTGTTTGTAACTATGAGCTTTACGTTTTAAAATGTTGATTATATTATTTTCTAATTATTTTTTTCATTTTTCTTATATTATGTTTTCTACACAACGACAAAATAATATAACAAATAGTGACAAAATAATATAAATATCTTGCCGTTAGGAACACTTGACCGCAAGAATGACCTAAATTGGAGGTACGTGCAAAAAGTAATAATCATTTTAAGATCTAAGGACTAAATTGTAAATAAAAAAGTTAAAACCACTCATCAAAACAGCCCGATGGCCAAATTTGAACGGTTTTGATAGTTGGATGGCCAAAGATACCCGGTTTTGGAGTTCGATGGCCAAAACCAAACTGATGCAAGAGTTGGATAGCCAAAAATAGATTTTTTCCGTAAATTTATGTAATTTATCTCCTTGACTACCACTATCAGTGCTTCTGAAGTTCAGGTAGCATGTTGATTTTAGAGCATTTCATGTAACTGGGGTAACATGTTGGTCGCTATTATTATGAGGCACTACACTGATTTGAAACTGTTTTATTTACTATGGTACCATGAGATTTGTTATGTTTTGTGTCCTTAGATAGCAGATATCAGTGACAACCTATCAGTTCTTGAGTAACGTACATTTTGTGCAGCTGTTGGAGAGTTTCGAGAAATCATTTCCGAAGTTGAAATTCCCACCATTGCCAGAGAGGGGAGACTTTGATATGAAGGATGTCCTTGACTCTCCATATTTTTTCAACTAGCACAATTATGGTAATACTGCATTGTCCCCACACTCTGCTGCCTATTAACAGCCTTGCAGCCATCCTGAGTTTTGGGTACATAGCGGCCAACTCAGATGATGAAGCTAATTCTTTTACTGGCTGATGTACCGTCGTCAAGAATCATGCATGGCCATATCCCAAAGAGTTGCTTTGCAGAAGTATACAGAAGATACTCTTGCTGAATCATGCATGGCCATCCTGGGTGGGGGTCTTGCTGTGTTCGGACAGTAGTGTGTACCTTTTGAACACAGCATTTCCCCCGTTTTGATTCTGAGGCGTCGCATAGAACGGTCACTTACTGCTCTCTGTAATTGTAATTATGTAAGTGTTGGCCTTAATTTATCTGTTTATTTTCCTTGATCGTCTTAACTGTATAGGCGAATTCCGCTGATCGTGAGCAGAACATAGCTCAGCTAGTGCTGATTAAAGATTACTTCATAGTTAACTTTGTAGTTGTAAGATAATTATTTAATAATAGTCATTTTCTCGCCATTTTAGCTGTTCAGACTTCATACTACCCGCAGTGGTCTCCTTTATAGCTTCCTGAAGGAAGCAAATAAAGAAAACCGCGCTGCAGCGGTCCCTGTAAAGCTCTCTTTAAGAAGCCCACGTTTCCTTCACATTTGGTGGGGTAGGGGAAGCCCTCTATCAGCTTGCGTGGCGCCTGGTGCGGGCCTGCCGCCCCCAACCTTCGACTGGCGAGACAGAGAGGCCTTGGCCGTCGGACGGAGGTGCCGGAGATGGAGGAAAGGGATGGGCCCGCCTAGAGGAGGAGGCGCCGTTGAGGAGGTCCAAGGAGCTTCTCGAGCTCGACGCCCACCTACCGTGGAGCCTCTCGAGCTTGTCGTCACTGCCCTTGTCTGCCACCTGCAGCCACCACCTCGATCCGTGTGACGGCATGCGCGATTCACCTCGCGTCGGCCACCTCGCACACCTCCCGCACACTGCTAGGAGGTTGAGCACGTCAACCCCCACCACCACCTACAGCGCCCGCTGGTGGAGCAGAGACCGAAGGTGGAGGAAGCGGCCTTGAATTTGCGATGAGGACGAGGTTGGCGCCGTTGGCCATCTCGCCTCGTGCTTCTTTTTCAGAAGTTGTTCTTTCTGCCATGACCTCGCGACAACGGAGATGTCTGCACCGTCGTCGAGAAGGGACTCAACGGGGCCGTGTAGACAGGGGGGAGCGCACTGTAGCTGCGAGGAGGCGGCCGAGTGGGGAAGCACGGCGTGGGTGGAGCGAGAGATCGAGAATGGGAGGCAGCGCAGGCGCTCGAGAAATATCGAGAGAGAGAGGACCGACGATGGGAAAAAAAAGAAAGAAAAAATAGAAGGGGAAAAAGCGAATGAAAATAGAAGGGAAAAGAAGAAAAAAAGAAAAAAAAAAGGAAAAAGTGAGGAGAGAGATGATAGTGCGATAGAGGAAGAATTTAAAGGAATAATGGGTGCGGGAGAAATTGGTACAGAGGAAGGAATCTCGATGACTAGGACTGAATATACCCTTTAGCGGGAGTAGATAGAGGAACACCAGTGTAGATAGTCTCATATCATGTGTTTTCAATATTTGTTGTCCTAAATCATTTAATTACCATCGTAATCGTAATCGCATATTCCCATTATTCAAACCAATATATCAGGTATTTTTATTTTTGAGTGTCTATTGTTTAAATAATGCCTCTTGACCCATTTGAATCTAAAATTGACGGCTTAGATTCAACCTCTCCACCTTTGTCTCCTCTGCAATTCCCTCACCTTCCTTTTAGCGCCCGAGAGGGCTAGGGTCTTTGTTGGAGCCTCACCAGTTGCCCATCATCTACCCTCCGCTTGGGCGTGCTAGGGCTTGGCTGGAGCCCTGCGTCGCGGGTGGAGAAGGAAGGCGGGCGACAAGTGTAGGCACTGGGAGAAGAAAAAATTTGGGTGAAAAGACTGTGTCACCCTAAGGTGGAGGTGAGGGGAGGGGAGGGGGATTAGGTGTTCTAAAACCTATGGCTTGGCTGGAGCCCTGCGTCGCGGGTGGAGGAGGAAGGCGAGCGACAAGTGCAGGCGCTGGGAGAAGAAAGAATATGGGTGAAGGGACCATGACACCATAAGGTGGAGGTGAGGGGAGGAGAGGGGTGTTCTAGAACCTATGGCTTCAAATTGCACATATAATAACTTATCTTAATTTCTATCAAAATGTGCTATAGATTTTCTATGTGTTGTTGTCTCTACCGTTTCGAAGTCAGCAATATGAAAAGGGGAAGGTAATGGGTAGAGAATGCAAACTCTTGGCATGCTAGTATAGGTAAAAGGGGAAGTAAGTGCAATATGAAATGCGGAAGGTAATGGTAGAGACTGCAAACTCTTGGCATGACGATTTTTACCAAGGTAACGGAAAGCTCCCAAGTTTTCCACTGGTCCTCGTTGTTTGAGCCCCTCTCAAGAGAATGCTCGTGCAAGGGCATAAACGCCCCGGTCGAATAACTCCGTGGATGGTCACGGGAATTCCCCACGCGCAAGTGGGTCTTTACTCGCCCCTCCTGGATACTTCTCCTCGCCTTCACTTGGTAGAGAGCTTTGGCCAACAAGCCAAGGGCCTCTCCTCCCTCTCACAATCATCGGTGCCCACTCTACAGCGCGCGCGTTTTTCGCAAGACTGCAAGCCTCGGATTATAACACTTGGTGCGCGCAAGCACCGGATAGAACAAGAGGTATGCAAACCTCGCTAAACTCTATGCTAAATACCTAAGAGATGTGCTAATTGGCCTAAACTAGCACTAAGCATTATGCTAATTGTCTTGATATTCTAATTAGCACTTTGATGGATTGAGCACTTAAAAGTGTGTGGAACACTTAGCAATATCATTCTTGAGAGCACACTTGAAATGGCTGGGGGATCCCATATTTATAGCCCCAACCAAAGATTCGGTGATCACAGGAGGGGTACAACCCAATTAGCTAGTGGTGCCACCTCATTTAGTCGTTGAAGAATGTGCCGCTGACAGGTGGGCCTCTTTCAGCCATCGATTGATTTGGTGTCTGCTGGTCATTCACCACCGAATTAATCAGTAATCTCTAAGTTGATCTTCACTAGCACTGACTGATTGAGTGTCCTCCTCTTTGACCCCACCGAATGAATCGGTCACCACTAGAGCCGAAATGCATGATTTAGCCATAATCAAGGTAATAAATAGCAGATAGCGGGTTGGTAGCGGATTGGTGTCGGGGTAGCGGATAGCAGATAGCGGGCGCTATAGCGGACGCTAAGTTCCTATAGCGGGACATGAATATCACTCATTATTTTAAAATATATATGCCTAAAATATAACTTTTTAACTTTTTTAAAAACCTATTAAAAATAAAATTATATACATATATATCTTATGAGTAAAAATATGCATGTATTTGTACTCAAAGAGTAGATATGTATGGTTGGTCATTTATAAATCATTTATAAATATCATCATATAATCATAAATCCGCAATAGAAGCCTAAAAGTGCTATTGCGGACCGCTATAGCGGCTGATAACCCGAAATAGCTGCCAATAGTGGCCGCTAAGTTCCAATCCGCTATTCCAAGGCTGCTACCTTGTAGCGGTAGCGGTAACTGGCCGCTACCGCTATAGCGGACGCTATAGCGGCCGCTACCACCGCTATTTGTTACCTTGGCCATAATGACCGACCGATTCGGTGCTCTCTAGAGCCCACCGAATTAGTCGGTGGTCACAGTGAGAGAGGTCTTCTTCCCGGCATCTTGTACACCACTGACTGATTTGATGGGTCTTGGCATAGAGAGAGGTCTTCTTCCTGCCATCTTATACACCCCGATCGACTCGGTGGGTGTTGGCACAGAGCACTGAATTAGCCGGTGCCTCTATGATTTTTGCAATATTCATATTGTTTCTTCGCGGATCTTTTATCCATCTTCTTTACCATCATTTGGATACCCTAATTTGGTGAAAAATTTACAGAGGCGCCGACTAATTCAGTGCTCTATGCCAAGACCCACCTAATCAGTCGGTGGTGACAAGATGGCAGGAACAAGACAGCTGTCAATGTGACCACTGACTAATTCGGTTGGTCAACTGGAGGGGACCGAATAAATTGGTCATTTGGCTAGAACATGTTGTTCATCTCTGGTGGCCACCGATTCATTTGGTGAGGTGAAGATGAGGGGCACCGAATCAGTCCATGCTAGTTAAGATCGAAGATGAAGATCAACTTAGAGACCACCGATTAATTTGGTGGTGAAGGAGGAGCATGCACCGAATCAGTCGACAGTTGTAAGAGGCCTACCTTTCGGTGATACAGGTTTCAACGACTCTTTCAACAGCCAGCTGAGGTGGCACCATTGTTGGCGCTCCTTAGTGACACACTTTTGGTGTCATTTAGGTGGAGGTTTTGGACTAACTCATATACTAACTCGCCACTTGGCACATAAAATAACCCCATATTCGCATATGCACATATTTTTCGAGGATGTTGGTTTATGCAGGTTTTTGAGCTATCAATGAGCATATTTGGATGAAGACCGAGATCGTGACAGACAACCAAGGATGTGCACGGGCCAAGACTTGAAGAACACACTCGAATGACTTCGGGATCGGAGCAAATCCAACGGACATATCAACGATCCAATCATATCCCGAAGCAAACAACGTCAAAAGGCCCACATATGTGAAGGACATAAACTCCAGGAAGGACAAGAACTCTACACGCGAAAGAGGAGGCCGAGATGGGCCAAAAAGAGGGCAGGTCGGCCGGCCCAGTAGGGCCCTAGCCGGCCGGGCTAGGCTGTTTTTGCGCCGCCTCGACCTCCCCTTCGACCTAGGTTTCCTCGGACTATTTAAAGCCTATGTCTTATAGATTCCATACGCGAATTTTGACCAGAGAGCCGCCGAATCAAAGGATACACACCGAAGGAAACCAACGGCTGCCGTCCTCGACGTTGCCTAGGAGATGGCTTAGGCTAGACCCTAGCCGCCATGGTTGGCCCTGCGTGGTGACGCCATGGTGGGATTCCGGAGCCGTGTCTTGATGTGTCAAGACACATGTACATTGAATGGTGAATTAATCTAATCTTATCTCGTTACTTTGATCTTCTAATATGCGTGTTTGATCTCATATGCCTAGCTAGCTTATGATTATATGTAATCGTGGTGATTAGTCTATAAGTTTGGCTAACTTATGTTCTTAGTAGGTTTAGATCTAATCATGGTGATTAGTCTTTGTCTTGTGGATACATGTAGTGGTACGCGGGAAGCCGGTCACTGGGATCCCTCGTGTAGTGATAGTATGTGGGAGGAGTAGGGCCGGTGGAACGTGTATTTTGGAGCCATGTCCCATTATAGGTTCTCTTTGTTTGATGAATGACTACCCCTAGTGTTGTGTGACGAGTGTGGGAGGGAAAGCCATCGTCTTACGGAACTTTGTGGGATTATGTCCACTTATCCGAGTACGAGATAGGTTAGGTTATCACTTAGGCCAGCTCGCTAGGGGCCTACTGGGCCGGTTGGCCTGCCTTTTTTTGGCCCATCTCGGCCTCCTCTTTCGCATGTAGAGTCCTTGTCCTTCCTGCAGTTTATGTCCTTCACATATGTGGGCCTTTTGAAGTCATTTGCTTCGGGATATGATTGGATCTTTGATATGTCCGCTAGATTTCCTTCGATCCCAAAGTCATTCTGAGTGTGTTCTTCAAGCCTTGGCCCGTGCACATCCTTGGTGGTCGGTCACGATCTCGTTCTTCATCCAAATATGCTCATTTATAGCTCAAAAACCTGCATAAACCAACATCCTCAAAAAATATGTGTATATGCAAATATGGGGTTATTTGATGTGCCAAGTGGCGAGTTAGTATATGAGTTAGTCTAAAACCTCCACCTAAATGGCACCAAAAGTATGTCGCCAAGGAGCGCCAACAACCGTCGACTTATTCGTTGGCACCCCTCCTGTGATCCGGTGCTACGCATAAAGGTTACAACATCTAGTTCCTTTGGCTGGGGCTATAAATATGGGATCACCCGGCCATTCAGCCATTTGAAGTGTGTTTTAGCTCAGGGAATATATTGTGAAGTGTTCCACACACATTTATTTGCTCAATCTACCAAAGTGCTAATTACAAGATCAAGGCAATTAGAATAGTGCTTACTGCTAGTATAGGCCTATTAGGGCCTCTCTTAGGTGCTTAGCCTAGAGCTTAGAAAGGTTTGCATACCTCTTATTCTACCCAGTTCTTGCGTGCACCAAGTGTTGTCCTCCGAGGCTTGTAGTCTTGCGAGATCCTCCAACCGTATTTGTGGAGTGATCGCCGGTGATTGTGAGAGGGAGGAGAGGCCCGGCTAGTTGGCCAAAGCTCTACCAAGTGAAGGCGGTGAGGAGCAGCCGGGAGGGGCGAGCGGAGGCCCACTTTAGCGTGGGGAGGCCCCGTGGCCATCCATGGAGTAACTCAACCGAGGAATTTATGCCCTTGCACAGGCATTTCCTTGAGAGGGGCTTAAAAATTGTCGTGCTGGGAGTTTACATTCTCGACCCTTCACCTTCCATATTTCATATGCACTTACATTCCATATTTACCTTTGCTATACTTGGCAGGCTAGTATAGCAAGGATCTTATCAGTTAAAGCATACTCTTCAACAACCATGGTGGATACACACTCTGCTATGTTAACACCACTATGTGACTCGTTGAAAGGACCGAGATGTCGCCTAGAGGGGGGTGAATAGGTGTTACCAACAAATTCTTCGAATTATTCCCTCTTTTGCTTTGCTGCCAGACACAGGCGGTCTAGACCGCCTATACAGGGGGTCAGACCGCCTGTCACAGTGGGGAACCAAAATCCAACTCGAGCTGCAAAACAACTTCTAGCACAACACAACATGGAGAGTGGCTTCTATATATGATAAAGAGTATCCCTTCACACAAGATAACCACACCCAAGTAGATCGAAGTGGAAGCACAATATTTGCTAGAAATGAACAAGTGAGGCAATGCAAATGTAAATTAGAGACACAAGCTTTCTTTTACCGAAGTTCGGATCCACCACGTGCCAAGCACGAAGGATCCTACTCTCCATTGAGGAACTCTTTGGGCGGAGTCTTTTTCAACTCCTCCTACTCGAGTTGGGTCTTTTCCAATCACTCCTCACTTCCACTAGCTTGCTTCTTCCCTTGCGGAGGCAAAGCACAACCTTCACAGACTTGCCGCTGCTCACCACACCTTGGGAGCTAGCCGGCGACGCCTAGCCGTCTAGGAAGATGAACCTCCAAGAGTAACAGATGCACCAATGGTTTTGTTGACACGAATCACAAGTGCTCAAGCTATGGAATGCTCTTCTCAGCTCTCTAATGCTCACTGAACTCACAAAGCTCACACAAAGCTTACTCTCTCAACCTAACTCAAGGATATGGCTTGAATCTCACAAAGAGAGGTTGGGGAGAGCTTGGCTGCCTTATCTGGTGTTCTTAGGCGTGTAGGATGTCAAGGAAACCAGCAGCCACTCAAAGAGGGGCCAATGGGTATAAATAACCAGCCAATTCTGAACTAGCCGTTGGACAGGCCTGTCACAGGTGATTAGACCGTCTGTATTTGAAAAACTAGCTGTTGCCCTACAGGGGGTCTGACCGCCTGTACAGGGGCTTAGACCGCCTGTACCAGTTAGCAGCCAAAACTCACAAAAGAATTGTTAGTTCATCCCAAAGGTTGAACCAACCATAGTTAGCAGAGCTAGGATGTTTAGTACTCTCATTAAGTCACTGAAAGGCTATTCTCTCATAGGTCTCCTAAGAGCACTTTTGATATTCGTCAATAAGCAAGTGTTGCATCCCTCTTGATAGTACGACATACCTATACTCAAGTCAAAGAATAAATACATGAAATCCACTTGAATTTGTTGATCTTCATCAATACCATACTTTGATTATTATCCACTTTGAGGGCTTCCAACGTTGCTATCACACTTGAGCAAATCCAATCTTAAGCTAGTGACTTGAGATATTTCATTTTGCATGATTTTGCTGTTCAAAATGATAACAGATTTTGCTGTTCAAAATGATACTCATTTGACCGTTGATCCCTCGATGATTATCCATTGGCTTGACTCTTCACCTTAGCTAGGTTCCTCGCGGCCAAGTCGTCACTTGCCCTTCACCATTGCCTCGTCCATCGATTCAAAGCGCTAGATAATACCTTCACTATTCGGCCAACTAAGCTTCACATGAATGGCAATACACTATATGCACATAAGTTTTCTTCATATACTTGTTCTTGATTGATAAAGAATAAACCATATATTGCAAGCTTCCAATAATTAGACCATCAACTAAGATATAACACCATGTCCGTGTATATTGAACTCATGAAGCCTTGCAATGCTTATTTGACAATAAACCCATTATTTGATAGATGATCCCTTCATTAGTCAATCAAGCTTTTCAATTGTTCTAGAGATTTGCCGAGATATATCTTTATCATGAAATCCATCTCTATGTGTAATTCAGTCCTTGCTTGACATTGTGTTCATAATATCATCACGAGATCATATAATTGCTTGCTTTTCAACATTGTGAGTCATTCAACTTGTATTCAACATATGAGACAATATTTGCAATATAGGTGTGACAATCTCAACCTGCTTACAATCTTAGATAAACACATTAGACATTTAATCGTATTGTCATCAATTCACCAAAATCCATTTAGGGGCCTAGATTCACTTTCACTCGTCAATGGGTCTGAGACTAAGTAAATTTTTTTCCATCTCCCAATTAGCATTAACAAAATTAGCAACCACACTAAGGTAATCCTCCTTAGTATTTCTAGACTATATATGAGATGTAAGACAAAAAAAGGAAATATAAGATATCAAGGTCTCCTTAAGCTTATCACGACGCTCATTAAAGTGTTTCACCATATCTCTGAAGGTGGTTTGCTTAGACGACTTAGAGAATCTAGGGTTATGAGCACGTGTTATGTACTCCTCAAAGGCACTAGATTGTCCAAACCCTAAAGGCCAATCCTCTCTAGCTATCAAACGACAAAGTTCAATACAAGCAATAACAACCAACGATGGATACTGCCATCAACATTGTACTTTAGAACACTATGTGTCATGCGGTCCATTTCTTTCTTCTTTAAGCAAATAAGAGTATGTCGGTGCAAATGGCCAGTGTCATTTGAAGATTTGCCAGAGTCTTCGTGACCGCAATATTTGTACCTAGCTCCATAGCTGACATTCTGGCCGTTCCACATGTTGAAGAGTTCGTCAAAGTCATCCCATACCTTAGATGTGGAGTTCCTCTTCTTGCTGCCGATGATCATTGCTGCCTCCGGCTACTCAGGCGCTCCTGCTCCGCCACCGACGCCATCATCAAGGTCGGTGGCAGCTGCAGCCCTGCTACCTGCAACGACCAAGCCAGCCTGACCATGACCGGCATCGTCCTTCGATGACCAATGTGTATCGGAGGTCGGTGTATCAGTATCCATCTCTTTACGTCTGGCCTCCCAGCTCAGGTTTCTCAACAGCGCACGCCGTATTTGAGCACATGGCAACGATCTGAGAACAAGTCAACAAAAAACAAAAATATCAGATTTAAGAAGAGAAGAGAGGAGATAGATCAATAATTGAGAGGAGGAGAAGACGAGGCCACGAGGTTGTGCTGCCAGAGCACCCAAGCCCAGCACGGCGAGATCTAGATCCAGAAGGAGAACTAGAAGTGAAAGCTGGAAGGAGGAGGAGGACAGGAGCAGGTGGCGGCCGGCGACGGAGACAAGAGACTGAGAGAGTGGGCACCGGCACCATTATCAAGGTCGGTAGCAGCTCCAGCGCTGCTACCGGCAACGACCAAGCCAGCCTGACCACGACCGGCATCGTCCTTCGACGACCAAGGTGTATCGGAGGTCGGTGTATCAATATCCATCTCTTCGCGTCTAGCCTCCCAGCTCAGGTTCCTCAACAGCACATCTCGTATCTGCGCGAGCACATGGCACCGTGCTCAGGGAACGACCTGAGAACAAGTCAACAAAAAACCAAAATTTCAGATCTAAGAAGAGAAGAGAGTAGAGGAGATAGATCGAGAATTGAGAGGAGGAGAAGACGAGGCCACGAGGGCTGACCTGCGCTGCCAGAGCATCCGCGCCCGTACCGAGAAGGGGAACTAGAAATGGAAGCTGGAAGGAGGAGGAGGACATGAGGAGGTGGCGGCTGGTGACGGAGACAAGAGACTAAGAGGGTGGGGAAGATAAAATGGGGATAAGGGTTTACCCGGGGGAGGGGGCACAGCGGTGCAACGGGCGCTAGGGCCGCCTGGCGTGCCACCTCCTCAGCCCACGCCCAACTTGCCAGATAGGTCGAACAGGCTCACAGCCCGGCTAACGTTGTGCCAGGCCATGCTGGCACCAGGCCAATACTGGTGTGCCTCGTGCCACCGCCCATTTGCCCATGTATCCTACCAGCTAAACAATCTGATTGACATCGAAGCACCACCTAAAATTAGGGGAAATTTGGCCCATGGACACTCTTCAATGTTGATTTTTGCCACAAAACACTAAACAAAGATGAAGATGTCTTTGTCACAACACATTACACAGCCATGGTAATTTGCTAAGAGACATTATAACTATTATAATACATGGTTTTAATGCACAACCATTTAAATTGACTATTGTACCCTTACCTTTTTATATTATCATCTATCCTCAAAAATCACCGCGAGGCCCCATCCAGAGCCGTCGAGCTCCATGACAGCGCCGTGGGCGCGCTCGGCCACCCGACGGTCCCTGAGCCGGAGCAGGTGGTGCGGGCGAGCTTCGCCTCCTGCAGGCATGGTCTTGCAGGTATGGACCACGGGGAGGGGTGAGCAAAGCATCAATCACAAGGTGGATGCTTCGATTAAGTTTGAGGAGCTGCAGTTGTGTACTGGGATAGGCTCTTGATTGGATTGGATTGGATTGGATTGGATTTGGGGAAACCCATAATCTTGCAGCAATACCTTTCTTTCTCGATGGGAGGAGAAGAAGGAAAAGGCAAGCATGGATCTCAGTAGCCATGCGGGGGGAGCTCGAGCTTTGGCTGTGATGGGAAAATGTGCTTGCGAGGTTGAAGAATGGGCATGACTGGATGACAGGTGTCCCACCCCACCCGGCCGAAGCAGGCGGTGCGGTTGAGCTTCGCGGCCGGCCAGCGAGAGCTCTGCCGCAAGCCTGCGCTACCCGACAGGCAAGCTCCAACTTTGTTGCAGGCCTACGAGCAAGCTCATCTTGGGGGAGCCCATCACATACGCAATTGCTAGGGTCCGGGTAAACCGGACTGTAAGCTCTGTCCGGCACCCCCTTCCCCACATGTACACAAGAGGGCTAAAGATATACAAAATCCATAATTTATAAACTAAGCATCTAATTAAATTTCGATTGCACCATTGTGTTTGTTATGATGAGATCTTTAAAAATAGACCACACTTGACCACGTTTAGACACAATTTTTTGGAACATTTTTTATACAGGTGGGAAAATTTGTTTCAATGTGGAACAAAACTTTTCAATTCATGGAACAAAAATATTATACAGAAGAAAAAAATATTATACCAGTGGAACAAAACAAAGATGTTCCACGGTATTGCTCTATTATATTCCGTCTGCATAGCTTTTGTTCCGCCTATATAAATGTTTTGTTCAGCTTATATAAAATTTTGTTCCGCGACTAAAGATAATTTGTTCTGTGGTACCGTCCCGTTACATTACTTTCGTGCCATCTTTTGTTCCGCTTGTATAAATTATTGTTTTGGTCGTGCAAAATTTCATTCCACGACTAAGATAATTTGTTCCGTGGTACGACTCCATCACATCCCTTTTGTGTAGCTTTTTGTTCCACATACATTCTATTTTTATTCTGTCCGTGTGAAATTTTGTTCTACAATGAAGCGCTGAAATGAAACAAATTGTTCCGCATGTATAGAAAAAATGTTCCGAAAATAATGTTGTCCAAACATGGTCGAGTGTGATCTAGTTCCGAAGATCTTGTTATAACAAATACCACAGTGCAATCGGATTTTGATTTTGATGCATAATTTATGAATTATAATTTTTTATTTTCTTAAACTACTTACCGTGAAGATGCACGTGGGATTGTGGAGGGAAGCTGGGGTGCCCGGCAACTGCTTCCGGTCCGGGCACCCGGACCCAGCTACCCCCCATTAGGGCAAGTACAACGCGTCGTAGCTTGCCGTCGCCATGCAACGTTTTTTTTGCGGAAAGACCCCTCCGCGACCGTAGCGACGACGCCCTCGTCGTCTCGTTCATCTACGGCAGCAGCGCATGCTCCCACGTGTGGCGGACTACCCCGAAATGAATCCAACTTAAGTGACCCGGGACCACCGTGAGGCATCCGTACACTTAAATCAGATTAAGCTGGAGCACCGTCGAGTCTAGCTCGATTTAACCACGTACTGTCGACCGAAACAACACGCCCGCACGAAGGCGAGTCCCAGAGATTACAACATTCCATGGTTCGAATTTAAAGGTACTTGATTTAATTATTACAAGCCAAGTTCGAAAAGACGTAAATAACGTTTTTAGAGTTTATGCAGCGGAAATAAAGATCTCGACGATACACGTAACGTCATGATGAAGCTGTCCATGACGCTACTCCTCGCGATCCTCGCCAGAGGACGGCTCCCAAACAACGGACCAACCAGGAGGAATCTGGGTCGGCCAACAAATGCCAGAAACTGACTCCTTAAAAGCATTACCTGAAAAATTTAGCCACAAGCAAGGCTGAGTATACAAGTCTTACCCGTCGGGTGATAACTACTTCACCAACTTTCTAGACATGCAAGGCTTTTCTGGCTGAGGGGTTTGTTTTGCCAAAAGCACTAAGGATAGATCCTTGTTTCAATATTTTAGCATATAATTCTAGTAGATTAATTATTCTAGATGAGTATCCTCTCTAAACAACCAAGTGGAACAGTACAATTATATTCAAACATCAACTTCAACATTCTCATAGTTTCTCTTATTACTCAATGCAGCCAAGGGGTCAAGCAGTCTCATTAACCGCGAGAAGCAGACAGTTCGAACCGAATTTCACTACCTGGCCAGGGAAAAGCCAACACACACGGATAATGCTCGCGACGCAAACACCATCCAACTTTTCCCATCAATCCACAATTCGGAAACCGGGCCAACTCCCTTAGGATACACGGTTATCGGATACTCGCGGACACATGCCGGTCGATCTCACGCATGTAACCACATGTGTACATCAAGGGAAATAAATTTCCAAGGAAAGCCGGCAAGCGGCCCTAGCTGTCTCAATCCGGTACTAGGCTTACCAATTCCCATATATCGGCATGTGCGTGGTACGTTCAAAAGCTTAACGCACACAACCACACGTTTCGACCTTAATCCAATTATCATACACGGACGGGAGATCTACACATACCATCCTGCCCGTCAATCCTTATAATTCCAACATAAGTAAAGACATTCAATTCCTATATCTCGCGAGTGATAGGAAATCACTCGTCTTGTAACGGGTCCTTAGAGCATGGCAACTAGCGGACCTATCATACTAGTATTTAAAACATAGGTAATAAGATTTATGCATCTAGGTCTTCATTCAACTCCTAAAACGTAAATGCACAAAAATAGAGGAATCAAAGTTGTGAGAAGTTTAGAAATTAGGTCATGCTCCGGTGCTTGCCTTCTTGCTCAGCTCGAGGTTCCGAAGGGGGTGCTTGCTCGGCGATGAGGACGTTCACTTCTCCTTCTTGCACTTCTTCTTCTATGTCCGGCACGAGCTTGTAGTTCTCATCAACGATTTGATCTTCTACACGGGATGCAATATATGATGATTTAACTCCGGTGATACTTATTCACTAAAAACTATTGGTGCATTTATTGCCACATTCACCTAGACAACACTTGTTAATAATTTATTTCTTTAAAAGCAACAGTAGGATTTTATGCTTTTCTTTTCTTTTCTTTCGATAGTGATTGTGTACACATATAATTTGATTATTTCTTTTCTTTTCGAAACCATAAATGGCTCTGCTGTATACATATATTTTGAGAGCCCTTTTTGGAAGTCCATTTACCTTTGCTTGCATAAAATGAAAGCTTCTCTTTTATTTACAATTTTTAGGTTGTTTTTGATCTTGTATTTGTTTTCCGTTTTCTGCACATGAACTGATGGTAAACTTTTTATGATAAGTTCTTAGGGACATGATTGGATCTTTGCACGAAGTTGAGGTCATTTTGATTTACAGAAAAATTATGATAAATAACACAAGTTCAGAAAGCTGAAAACATAAATAAATCATACAAAAATAAATATAACAAATATAAGAGAGACCTATTGACTACAGCCTATGCTAGTCATACAGAGCCCATACACCAAGTTATAGCTCAATTCAGTAAATCTGGTGAGTTAAATAAATGCTACTTCAATTTCAGTTCTCTATTTATTTAGGAAAAACAACAACAGATAAATGGAGTTTGACATTTTTCCTAGGCAACTGATGACATGTAAAAGCTACTGCGGAAAGATGAACTTAATTTGAGAAGTAAATAAGTTTCTAAAAATGTTTAATAATATCAGGGCTGATAACATGAGATAAATCATAACTCGAGCTACAGTCAATATTTTTGTGCAAGATTTTGTCTGTAGCCTAACACTGACCATGGTAACAACATATCCAAAAATCACATTCAGGGCAGTAGTATATTTTGAATTATGCCGAAATTTGTTCAAACCGACTTTCAATTTTAATTCAAAAACTATTCACCAAAAGTATATACTTCCAAAGAGTCAGATATTCTGCAAGATATCACGGTTCCATAGAATTTTAGTTTGTATTTTTAGGATTTTTCTGCGAATTACTATGGATTTTTGAACATCTCAGCTTTTAGATCTAGGTTTGAAGTTACGTTTTTCAGTTTGACCCTCCGAATGTTTTCGCGCCTACAACAAAGTCCCTAGAACTTTTCACTGGGAACCCTAGAACTAACGGAGACGATGAAGAAAGGCCCCTGCGGCGGCGGTGGTTGGTTTTCCGGCCAAACGCCAGCGAGAGGAGGTGGGGGAAGTGGGGCAAAACGGAGAAGGGCTCACCACGAGTCGATTGGAGGTGGTCTCGGGGTCGGAGGTGGCTCGTGGAGGGCTGGCGACGGCGAGCGACGGTGCTCTGCTTGCGGTGGCGGATGCCGGCGAGCTCGGCTGGGCTAGGCTGTGGACAAGGGGGCTTGTGAGCTTCAGGGGAATGCGGTGGAGGGAGCACGGCAGCCTGGCGGTCGGGGAAGTGGCCCAAAGGTAGAGCTCGATGAGCGCCCGCCAATGGCAGACACGGCGGACAGGGGAACGGGCGCGGGGAGGAGAGGAAGCTTCCTTCCTTTATAGACGCGGTGCGAGGAGGTCTGGGCGAGGCTCGGGAGCTCGAATTGCGTCCAGGTGCAGTTGCATGGGCGGAGCCGCGCGGACCGCGCTATGGCCGGTCGTCGAGCTCCACGCGGCGGCCAAAAATTGGCTTCTGTCAGCCCGGGAATTGAAGAGCGGGGATATTCGGCAGCAAGGGAGATTCGCGAGTTTCCGATTGGCGCGGAGGGGCGGTGGACAGGGAGTCCCATGATGGCCTCTGACGGGGGCGGCCATGGCCGGTGCCAAAGCTTGCCGCCGGTTGGGGAGATGCGCGGGGAATTAGCGCCTAAGCGCAGTTTGTCGCGGCTGGAGGCTTCGCCGCGAAGCGAGCGCGCGCTATTGGCTTGGCGGCTAGCGGCGTCAGGCATCGCCGGCCACGTGGGAAGGCGCGGCGATGGGAACAACGCGGAGCGCGTCTGGCGAGCTCCGGAGCTCGGATGGCGCGCGTGACGAGCTCCTTGGCGAGCCGCGTTCGCCCAACAAAGGATCTCAAAATCGAAAACCCTAAACATGAAAGTTCATCACAGGATATTGAAGTTTCATCTTGGCAAGGTCTGACATAGGAAAAACTGAACGGTTTAAGAGGTGACGCGGCGAGAAGTTTGGTTTGCCACTACGTTGGGAACTGGCAGAAACGGAGGTTTTTTTGCACCCTCCGGTCAAAATTGACTCAAACTCAAAATAAGGCAGATGTTTGTTATGAAATTTATGACAACTTCTATTTTTTGATATTTTCAAGTTGTGTGCAAAAATCGAGAGTAATTTGATACTTTTTGGAAACAGCACAAGAATTTTAGAAGGAAGAAGTGGGTTTCTAGAACTGTTTGGGGGTTTTTGACATTGTTCCCTTCATTTTTGGACAAAACCTCAAACAAGTAGATTGTCAGGTTTGAAATGTTCTGAAACATTTATTTTGACCAAATTTTGAGTTTCATAGAATTTTTGGCTTTTGAAGGTGAATTCATATCAACTAGTCCTTTTTAACCTTGAGTACGTGCTTTATTTAATCTTCTTTTCTTAGTATGATCCTTCCATTAGTGTATTAATCATCAGGGATGTTACACCACGCAAGGCGACGACGCCCAGGGTGCGTTGTGCGACTCGCTGCCACTCGTCGACGGCGCCAAGGATTTGGTGTGCGCAGGCCCACACCCGCTTCCCCAAAAAAAGGAAGTGAAAAAAAATATAAACAAAAAGAGATGAGAAAAAGGGACAAAGATAACACTATGTATGCAACAAAATGGCTATAAAGATCAAGTATGCACTAGATCACTATTATTTGTGTGTCAGAGGATGAATTAAATATACTACAGACAGTCAAACAGACAACCTATTGTTTAACGGCATATTGCAGCAAACCGTGCCCTTACATAGGTACAACTTTCTATGAGTAGCTTTCTATTAAATTAAATATAGGCCTACTGTTCATTAACATGAGCCATGTCTTTTGAGAAATACATCTATTTTTAATAGTTTATAGCGAAAGCAAGTTTGAGTGGTACAGCAGGACGCGGCACATGGTAACGGTGGAATGATGTTGGACGAGAAAATAGTGGTACTGCAGGACACGGTAACGGCGGCACGATGCCTCGATGAGAAAATAGGTCTGAAAATTTTTTTGCCTGAAAGGGTGTTTAGATCGGAAAACATTTCCCGAAAAAACACTGTAGATCAAAAAACAATGTAGATGAATAGTGTTCTGTGAGTAGGAGGAATGAGGTGAATAGAAAAAAAATTAGATGAATAGTGTATTTCTGGAGCAAATTGTTTGAATCTAAACACACGCTGAAATCGGCGACAATCCCTCGACGAGAAATCCAAACCGCCGGGCTACCGATTTGACTCGAAGACACGGGAGGACCTCGAGGTCCCCGGCCCCGCCGCGCAGCACGGCCTCGCCCGCGGCCGGCACCGGCAGCCACTCGTTGCCCATCCGGCGCGTCGCCTTGCGCACGATGGCAGTTCCGTCGCCCCACGCTTCCGCTTTCTCGCGGGCTCGCGCCGCGGGCATGCCAGTGGGTGTGGCTGGTTGTGAGACCATATAAAATTCTCTTCGTGCCTCACATCCCATTTTCTGCTCCACTTCCTCTCTGGCGTCTCCTTGCCAACAGTTGAGGGGCGCAAACCCACCTGCTTGGTTGCTTCCTTCCTCTCCCCCTCTTCGGTACGCCTTGGCCCCCTCTCCTCTCCTTCCCGACGGACCAAAGAGATCGGAAGCTCACAGAGGTAACCCCTCCTGCTTGCACGACTCTCACTCCCTCGCATCCGCTTATTTCGTTTCTTGTCCAGTATTATTAGTTTATATTACAATTGGTCTTCAATTTATTTCCTTTCCAAACGAAATCTGCGCTTGTGGATCGGCACCCTGCATGGAATTCGTTCCGGAAATGGGTACTTTTTGTGATGGCTTAGGGTTTTTTTTTTTTTTTTTTTTTTTGAGAAAGGACCAGATTTCATTAAAAATTAAACTCTGTGTCATCATCCTCTGTTGCTTCAGCAGCCACCGGAACTTCACCAGATGCAGCCACAATAATTGTAATTTACACCAATAGAAGACTTCACAAGCATGGAGACCGCAAAAGAGACGTGATATGCTCAACTATTGTAAGGAGTAAAGGACGCCGGCCATATCTTCCAGGGGTCGAAACGACCATGAGATCGAACATCGCCATTAGCCATCACTAGCGGCGGTAGAAGGATAAATCCGCCGCCGCTAGTAGTGTTACCAGTGGCCGAAAAGATTATTCCACCATATGGGAAAATAGATCCATTCCCTCCTTAAGGAGGAGGTGGTCAACGTACCTCGATCCCTCAACGAAGAGCATGCCGCCGTCGGAGAAAACAATGGATCCCATGGAGGAGATCCAATACAAAATAGAAAACCAGATCGAAAACATCAAAATGACGATCCAAACCATAACTTAATTATTCTTGAGGAAAGGAACATTATTGAAAATAAAACCTAACAAAGTAGTAGATCTACTAGAGGGCGGACTCTTGCTCCTCCTTGCCACCGGCTAGAAGGCGGGAAGTGAGAAGGAACGAGGGCTGGAGGTGGGACTCGGTGCGAGGCGCTCTCGGTCGAGTCAGCTGTCCGGTGAGTATGGTTCAGTTGAACTTGTCCTATAACAGCCTTGGTGGATCTGTATCGGAAGGACTATTTGCTGGGCCTTCCTTTTCAATGGCTTTGGTTTCTTGATTCGATGGTTTAGTAGGGGTTTTGTTTTTTTGTTCTTGTTTGGAAAGTAGTGGACTGGAGTGAAATGGAAGGGATTGGGGGTGGGGGGAGGGGGAAGTTAGTTTTAATTTAGACTCAGTTCCCTTCGTTCCACCCCAATTGATTCCTTCCCGAACTAGTCCTGACGAGTATAGAAGGACCAACAAGATTGATTGCTGCGTGTGAATTGCTCTTGTGATTTGTTTTTTTCCCTGATAAATTGTGAGGTTCTCGAGTTAGACAGAATGATGATCTTCATAATTAGGTCAATAATTCGATCATGAATTATGGCATGGATCTTCTTTCTTTTTCTCAAATTATCAATAGAGTAGGTACTGTTTGATTAAAAAGAGTCTATACAGTTATGACCTTCCAGGTCGGGCATGAACAGTCCTGCTTACTTGCGTTTCTTGGTAATCCATTGCGAGCAGGATATAAATTAGTATCTCCATTTTCCTTGCTAAGTTTTGGAGTGAGGGTTGAAGTCGTATTTATGACTGCGAAACGATGTCTATCTAGGTCTTTGAAAAGGTCCAATTTAGTATAATGCAAGGCATTTGTATTTTCTGTAAGAATTGCCTTGTGGCATCTGGGTAATAGTTGCTAGATAGGTGGCATTTATTTTGTTCCGCTTTGTCTATGCCATTGGTATAATTGGTGGTTCTGTGGACAGGGACTTCTGATTGGTCATATTCATTGCGATGATGGTGCCGGATCTTAGCTTCTCAGCATCAATCTCGAGTGTGAAGCTCCCATGGTATTCGGCATCAAAGTGTGATACAATCTGGGTTAAGAGGACCCGAAAATTCCGTGCAGAAGCAAGGACGGCGGAATCTGGGAAGTATGGTACTAATGGCCGGGCAACAAAGATGGTCCCAACAACTGAGTTGAGGAGGACCAACGGTGGTTGCCTTATAAGATCAGGGACCGTCAATGGTTCTCCAAATCGCACTGTCAACGGCTCAACCAAGGCCATTATCAATGGCTCAGCCAAAATAGTCATTAATGGTACTCCTAAGATGGCTGTAAATGGTACCAGTCTGGTGAAAGGCAGCAAGACTTCCTCTCTAGTTAAGACACAAAAGCACACAAGACTAAAAGATGATCCCTTTCAAGAGGAACTGAAGATTTTGCCTTCTGATGAGGGGTTCAGCTGGGCGAAAGATAATTACAACTCTGTTCAGAGGAGCATAGATATATGGTCTTTTGTGCTTTCTTTTCGGGTCCGCGTGCTATTTGACAATGCAAAATGGGCCTATCCTGGTGGATTCTCAGAAGAAAACCAGGTATATGTTTAAGATATAGATAAATTAATGAGCCATGTTCATTCAAGAACAAAAATTCCATGTCCATAGCATTGTCATTCCAAAGAAGTCAGAAAAGGCTGTGCTGATCAGCCTCCTTAAGTTTATAATGATCATTCTATTTATAAGTGGAGTTAAATATAGACATCTACTTGTAGTAATGGTGTGAAAGCATGATGAATCACATCTTTGGAGCTGCAAAAAGAAAGGATTTCCGTTGTCTGCCATACATATGGTCTAAAGTGTGGCTTGCTTCTTGCAGAAAGTTCGAAGACAGAAAACTGCTTCATGGTTAAGGGAGCAAGTATTACAGCTTGGCCCAACATTTATTAAGCTTGGACAGCTATCTTCCACACGATCTGATTTATTCCCAAGAGAATTTGTGGACGAGCTTGCAAAACTACAGGTACTTTGCTTGTCTATAGCTTTTTTTGGTAAATTGGTAAGTTATTTTATTTTGCTGATGATATGATTTATGTTGGAGAGAATATTCATTGTATTCCTCCAAACCCTAGAAGGGTGAGATATATGGCAGCTATACATGGGCCATAAGGGCCCATATCTATGTACTAATACCCCCGCAGTCTGAACTATCGGCGCAGCGGAGTTCAAGACTGAACACAATCCTGCAATCTGAACTTACCGGCGCAGGCAGGGTTCAGGAATGGACGGGAAAGAAAGTGCCCCCCCCTCCCCGCAGTCACAACTAGCCACGGGCTACGTTAAGACTGGAGCGAAACTCAGAGAAGGTCGAGGAGGGGAGACCCTTGGTGAAGATGTCAGCGAACTGGGAGGTGGTCGGGACATGGACAACCCGAACATGGCCGACAGCAACCCGGTTGCGAACGAAGTGCAGGTCAATCTCCACATGCTTCGTCCGCCGATGCTGAACTGAGTTGGTGCTCTTGACAAGCGGACTATGAAGCTCCGCCAAGAGCCATTGTAGCCACGACGTCTCAGCCACGCCATTAGCCACCGTGCCGTACTCCACCTCTGCACTGGAGTGGGAGACAACCGGCTAGCGATTGGACGACTAGGAGACAAGGTTGACGCCGAGGAAGACGACATAACCGGAAGTGGACCGTGGAGTGTCAGGACAACTAGCCCAGTTAACGTCTGTGTAGACGGCGAGCTCAGTGGAGGGAGACCGGTAAAGAACCAGGGCGTAGTCAACAATGCCACGGACGTAGCGAAAGAGACACTTCAGAGCAGTGAGATGCGACTCCCGTGGCTCATGCATATGAAGGCAGATCTGCTGAATGGCATATGTGATGTCCGGCCGGGTGAAAGTGAGGTACTGCAACGCACCAGCAAGGCTCCGGTAGGTAATTGGGTCAACAACAGGGTCACCCATGTCCACAGAGAGCTTGGCCTGAGTGTCGACAGGAGTGGAGCATGGCATGTAGTTAGTCATCCCTGTCTGCTCCAGAATATTACGCTGGTGAAAAAAGAAGCCAGTAGGATGAGGCTAAACAGTGACACCCAAGAAGTGGTGGAGCACACCCATATCCTTCATGGCAAACTCCTGCTACAGTGACTGGATGATGCATTGAAGCAAGGCCTGACTGGACGCGACTAGGATGATGTCGTCAACATAGAGTAACAGATATGCAGTCTCAGTGCCACGATGGTACACAAACAGAGAAGTGTCAGACTTGCACTCAGTGAACCTCAACAAGAGCAAGAACATGGAAAACCGAGACCAACAAGCCCGAGGTGCTTGTTTCAGACCATAGAGAGACTTGTTGAGGCGGCAGACGACTGAAATCGACAAATCCGGCTGGCTGGCTATAGTAGACTGTCTCTGACAGAGTGCCATGGAGGAAGGCATTCTTCACATCCAGCTAGTGCACAAGCTAGGAGCGGTAGAGAGAATTCGAGAGGACCGTGCACACGGTCGTAGGCTTCACCACTGGACTGAATGTCTCGTCATAGTCCACACCAGGCCGCTGGGTGAAACCCCAAAGAACCCTGCGAGCCTTATAGCGATTCAGTGAACCATGAGCCCGACGCTTATGCGTCTAGATCCATTTGCTAGTGACCACATTGCAATTGGACAGACACGGCATGAGGTCCCATGTCTGGTTGGCAAAGAGGGCCGCGTACTCCTCCATCGCCTGACGCCAGTGAGGATCTGCCAAGGTGTCACGGACAGAGGAGGGTACCGTAGAGATCCCCGGCTCGCCCTCGGTGGCGGAGAGTCGCAGGTCGGAGAATGCCCCGCCCGCTGTGTCACCATGGGATGACTATGTCTAGGGTCTCGGTGGATGATCGACTAGTGGTACATTGTCGGATCGATACGAGAGCGAATCCGAGCACGGGCTTGCGGCTCCGGATTCGGTGCCGGCACCGAGCCCTGCCGGTAGACCTGCACGGGTTGCGCGAAGCGTGCAGGGAAGCCCGGGGGCACCGACGCCTCAGGGGGCCTCCGTTGGACATGTCCAAACCATCTCAACCGATGTTGGGTCAATTTTTCGTCAATGGGTGCCACCCCAACCTTGTCCCGAATATCTTCATTCCGAACTCCATCCTTCTTGTGTACCCGCAAGACCATCGCAACATTCGCATCGCTGCTACACTCAGTTGCTGGACATGTCGCCTTTTAGTAGGCCAACATTCCGCCCCGTATAACATCGCCGGTCGAACCGCTGTCCTATAGAACTTCCCCTTTAGCTTTTGTGGCCCTCCTATCACAGAGGACGCTAGAAGCTTGATGCCACTTCGTCTAGCCTGCTGGGATTCTATGCTTAACATCTTCATCAATGTCCATCCTTTTGCAACATCGATCCTAAATATCGAAAAGTATCCTTTTAGGGCACCACCTGCTCATTGAGGTTAACGTCTCCATCCTCGTGCCTAGTCATACTATAATTACACATCATGTACTCAGTCTTGGTCCTGCTAAGTGTGAACCCCTTGACTCTAATGTGCGTCTCCACAACTCTAGCTTCCCATTAACACTTGTTCTACTCTCGTCGTCTAGCACCACATCATCAGCAAAGAGCATGCACCAAGGGATATCCCCAGTGACCTCATCCATCACCAAAGGAAATAGATAAGGGGTTAATGCTGACCCTTGATGTAGGCCTATCAGGGAAGTCAGTGGTGTCGCCATAACAAGTCCGGACATATGTCATAGCATCCTTGTACGTATCCTTAATTAAGGTAATGTACTTAGTTGGGACTTTGTGCTTCTCTAAGACCCACCACATGACATTTCTCGGTACTTTTTCATACGCCTTCTCGAGGTCAATAAAGACCATATGCAAGTCCTTTTGCTTCCTATATCTCTCCGTCAACTGCCGAATTAAGAAAATCGCCTCCATGGTCGATCTTCCAGGCATGAACCCAAACTGATTTTGGGTCCTCAATAACCCTCTCCCAGAGCTTCATGGTATGGCTCATCAGCTTAATCCCACGGTAGTTAGTACAACTTTGAACACCTTCCTTTTTCTTAAAGATTAGTACTAATATACTTCTCCATTCTGCAGGCATCTTGTTAGACCGAAAGATGAGATTAAAAAGCTTAGTTAACCATACCGTCGCTCTATCACCTAGGCATCTCCACACCTTAATGGGGCTACCATCAGGGCCCATCGCTGTACCGCCCTTCATCGTCTCCAAAGCCTCCCCGATCTTTGCCTCCTGGATTCTTCTCACAAAGCGTCTGTTAGTATCGTCAAATGAGTCATCTAGCTCGAGGGCAGGGCCCTCATTCTCCCCATTAAACAACTTGTCAAAGTACTCTCGTCATCCATCCTTGATCTCCTCATCCTTCACCAGAAGTTGATCTGTCCCATCCTTGATGCATTTGATTTGGTTGATATCCCTTGTCTTCCTCTCGCGAAACCTAGCCATCCTATAAATGTCCCTTTCCCTTTCCTTTGTGCCTAGCCGCTGATACATGTCATCATATGCCTTACCCTTTGCTACACTCACAGCTCGTTTTGCAGCCCTCTTCGCTACCTTATAGCCCTCGATGTTGGCTGCACTCTTGTTAAGGTGGAGGCGCTTGAACCACTCCTTCTCCTTAATAGCCCTTTGCACCTCATCGTTCCGCCTTTCCCTTCCTGTTTGCCTCCCCAACTCACACCAAAGGCTTCTGCGGCCATCCTCTGAACACATGTTGCCATCTTTAGCCACATGCCGTCTACATCTTGTCCTTTGTCCCAGGGCCCCTCCTCCACCATCCTCTCCTTAAAAGTTTGCGCCGCTTCTCCTCTAAGCTTCCACCACTTCGTTCTTGCCATCTTGGCACGTTTGTCCCGGTCGACACGTACTTGCAAACGAAAGTCCGCCACCACAGGCTTGTGTTGAGGGACAAAACACTCCCCAGGTATCACCTTACAATCTAGACAATCACGTCTATCTTCCCTCGCAAGAATAAAGTCGATCTGGCTCGAGTGTTGTCCACTGTGAAAGGTCACTAGATGGGATTCCCTCTTTCTAAAAAAGGTATTCTCTATCAACAAGTCGTAGGCCAACACAAAGTTCAACTCCCTCCTGGCTCCTGCAACCATACCTGAAGCCCCTGTGCACTCGCTCAAACCCTACGTTAGTTGCTCCCACATGGCCGTTGAGATCTCCTATCAAGAGCTTCTCGCTGATAGACACGGTGCTAACCAAACTATCCAGATCGTCCCAGCACTGTCTCTTGACGCTCTCACTGCGGCGTGCCTGAGGGGCATAGGCACTGATCACATTTAGAGTTGAATCTCCAACTACCAACCGGGCTAGGATAATTCTGTAACCTTGCCTCCTAACCTCTACAACTCCGACCTTAAGGCTTCTAACGATCATGATACCTAGACTGTTCCTGCCCGATGTTGCCCCCATATACCAGAGCTTGAAGCCAGTGTCGTCCACCTCCTTCGCTTTCTGGCCCTTCTATTTAGCCGCATCAACTACCTAATAGCCGCATCAACTACCTCTTGTAGCTTGAATAAAAAAAAACTACCTCTTGTAGCTTACCCGTTAGGGACCCTACGTTCCAACTAACTATCCAAATCCTAGTTGGCTCGGTTAACTCCCTTAACCTTCGCACTCGTCGAGGGAAGTGCGAAGACCCTTGCTCATTTTTCACTACACCCGGGTGTAGATGTAGCGTGCCACAAAGGTTGCGACGACCCGACCCTTGCTCACTTTTCATCGTACCCAAGTCACGATACGACGCGCCATTGGAGGGACGGCGACCCGGCCCTTGCCCATTTAACACCACACCCGGGTTCCGATGTAGCGTGTCGCTAAGAGGGTTACGCCCCAACGAGTTTCTTATAGGTTACAAATCCATTAGAGTGGCTGATATTTTTCGCTGGTTCGCCAAACCTAACGCAGCCCTCCTCCTTTACCTGGGCTTGAGACCGGCTATGTTGAAACGACTCAAGAAAGTCTTCCAATCAACATAGGCGGAGTTAAGGGCCCATATCTATATGCCAACAATTTGCTTGGCCATTCTTTTATGTCTTCCTATCGATGGTTTTTTTTCAATAAACTATTTTTGTTGAAACTTTAATTGAGCATTAATTCCAAACGACCTGATGTTCAGCTTTTGTATTGGACTGGCGAACCAAAAGGAACTAATACAAACCATGTATAATTACTCACAATTTATCCTTCTTTCTGATTTAATGCAGGATAGAGTACCTGCATTCTCTCCTGAGAAAGCAAAAGCTTTCATAGAGAAGGAAATGGGCTGTTCCATTGATGTTGTGTACAAAGAATTTGAAGAACGCCCAATAGCGGCAGCAAGTCTAGGTCAGGTATAATTTCATACTCAGCATGCAATCCTTTTTTCACAGGTATTCACTTTCCATGAATTGTTTTGAATCCTGTAGATACTAGCTTCATCATGATTGAACCCCTGTTGCATCATTTGTAAGGAATGTGTGATTTAGCCCCTCTTGGTATCTGTATCTGTTTATTCCTTTGTATTTACTATTGTGTGGCAAACAAAACTGATGATATTACATTATTCGCCTTAGTGACACTTAATTCGAAATAGTTTAACAAATTCAATCATTTTTTCTGAATTTTTTATTTCTACTTCCACATCACTCTGTTTTATATTTCAGGTACATCGTGCGGTGCTCCATAATGGAGAAAGAGTTGCAGTGAAAGTTCAGCGACCAGGGCTCAAAAAACTTTTTGACATTGACTTAAGTAAGATATATACATGTAAATGTTTAATGCATGCTATTCTTTAAATACCATCCTATTTGCTAGGAGATTTGTCTCTTTTTTTAAAAAAATAAAAAATAATAAGTTGCATTTTAACATTTTTTTTTCCGTTCCCCTATATTTGAAATACTCAATTATTGTATTGATGATACCGATGGGGTAATCACAGTAAACATTTCTCCTTTGGTTTCGTGCAGGGAACTTAAAGCTAGTAGCTGAGTATTTTCAAAGAAGCGAAACATTTGGAGGCCCTTCAAGGGACTGGATCGGAATTTATGAGGAATGTTCCAAGTAAGTACATTTCTCTGGATATATATGTGCTATGATAGTCGTTAACTTATATGGTAAAAGAAGTATTCAATATTTTGACTATATAGGCTTCTGTTTCTTTGAAGTTGGTTTTACCTCAAAAACTTAACTATCCTGATCTCCATGATTTCAGAATTTTATATGAAGAAATTGATTACATCAATGAAGGAAAGAATGCAGACAGATTTCGTCGGGATTTCAGAAATATAAAGTGGGTTCGTGTGCCAGTATGTTTCTTGAACCTCACAAAGCAATTCATTTTAGTGTTTTGATTTAGTGCCCCACCACTATCATACTAACAACTCGTAGCTGTAGTTATCATAAGCGACAAAAATACGATTGCATGCCTATAAGAACAGATCAGAATCCCCAGATACATATATATCCAGAGAAATGTACTTACTTGGAACTAGTGGCTATGCTATGGTTGTAATTCTGTCTTCCTAGTGAAGGTTACAAAATGTAGTGCTGGAACTGATATGGCGAGCCACTAGTTGATTTATGATTACTAGTGCTTTGTCCAAACATTACGGGCTAATCTATATACTTAAAAACATTGTAATCCACCTTAGTGATGGTGCAGCACTATGTACTCAGTTAATACCAGAGTTATCCATATAAAGGGTTTAATGGTTGGTTATAATCATTTTTTTTTATCCTGATCTTCTCTAAACTTGTTTTCTAATCAACCTTATATTTTATGAACCTTAATTTAAAAGTCTTACATGATGTGCCATTATAATATTTTTTAGCTTATCATGTGGGACTACACAACTGAAAAGGTGTTAACCCTGGAGTATGTTCCTGGTAAGTAATTAGCATAAGTATTGTTGGATGAATTGTTGTTTGGGTGCCTATTTATTACGTAGACTATCTGAATTTGGGCTTTCAACTGATAGATATGACTCACCGCCCCCTCAAATGTGTCATTAAATTAAGTAAGGGAAAAAAATATGGCAAAGTATTGAGAACACACACAGACACAACTTTTAATTCAACTTTCCAAGTTAATATTAAATCCCTCCCTTATTTTGTGATGCAAAAAAGGGTGAGACTAACTTCAAGTGCCAGTTAATTTTGTATATACGTGTTCAGCTGAATGAGCTATAATTAGTGAATTAATATGTCTATGTTGTCAATTTCGTGTAAGTCAAAATCAACCATTATCAATTTCTAGGTTTAAAAAAAATGCCTAGTGTTGTTGCTAACTTTGTCTATTGTAGGTGCCTTTTCACTTAAAATCCACTTGTCCGTCTTAGCCCAGGTCGGTTTTGTTTTTTAATTTTAAACTTTTTTTAATAATATTATAAAAATAACCTCTAGAACTAAATTTCCACGGTATGACGGCCTTGCCATTGTGACGTGGCAGGCCAGTGTGGCCCTGACGGGCCAGGGCTCTGTTGCACCTCCTGCAGCGTCCCGCCTGGCGTGGCAGAGCCTATGTAAACGGCCCCCCTGCACCCCTCCCTCCCTCCTTGGTTGTAGAACATGTGCGTCTCCCGACGCCAACGGTCAACAAGGGCCCGAAGGGACTCGTCCGACTTCTGCTTGCAGCCGACGAGTTCATGCTTGTTGCCTAGCCGATCGAAGGAGCCCAGGAAGTTGTTGACGAAAGCCTTCTTCAGGGCGTGCCAAGTGTCGATGGAGTCTCGCAGGAGGCTTTCTAGCTAGGTGACTGGTGCTTGCTCCATAACAACGGGGAAGTAGAGCACCTTGGTGTAGTCGTCACCTTTGGCTGCCTGGATAGCTGAAGAATAGCGGCCAAGCCAAATGGTGGGGTTCATCTTCCGCCCTAGTTGATGATGCCTGGCGGCTTGAATTTTGGTGGGAAGAGGTGCGTACGGATGTCGCTGGTGAAGGTAGTGCAGGCGTCGTTCCTGTCGTTCCCGGCTTGTTCCCATTCGGCCCGTATGGAGTTGATGCGCTTGCGGGAGTCTCTGGGCTGCAGTCAGTGGCGAAGATCGAAATGGGAGTTGGTCGATACTGAGCTCGCGTCCTCGATGCCTTTTGGGCCTCTCGTTGGAGATGTTGTAATGGCTTCTCTCCAGACGATGGCGTGGTGCCAGCGTTGGTCGTTGTGAGCTCCTCCCGCTGGGAAAGATGTCGTCGGCTTGATCTCGTTGAGTCGAAGAGCCACAACATCAAACCGATCTCTGGCCTGGTCGATCTCAGGTGTACTTTGAAAGCCATCGAGGAGGCGAACGCTGGCCATGATATTTGCCGTAGGTGCCTTCCTCATCGCAGGCGGGGCTGAGATTTTCGCGGCGGATGCAACGATGGCGAGTGGTGCGGTCGCGATTCATCTATTATCGTTGTTGGTGCATTCCTTGAGATTCACCTAGGGCATTTGGTTCGTCGCAAAGACGACTTCCATCATCTCTGCTTGGGGTGGCGAAGAGTTGACTATCCGGGTTGAAGCTCCTAGAACTTTCATTATTGAGGTTGGTCATGAGCTCAGTTGGCATTCCTTCAGGGGAGAGCTCTTCTCGCTCTTCGAACGAGAGCTCCTTGATCACGCTGGAGACGAGAAGGATTCGTCACGTTCCTCGAGTGCTGAAGAGGTTGGTATCGGGCCAATGGACGATGACTCCCGAGCGAGTTGTTGTCATGATGAGGCCCCGATTCCTTCCTTGGAGCAAAAGTGATCCTGTCTCGGGCGGAGTTTCCACCTTGGACGAGATCGTCCTTTGAAGAAGCTTCTAGTGTGTTGAAGCAGAGTTTGACAGACTGTCAGGGAATTGGAGTAGATCTGATCTTGAAGAAGAAGATGGAACCGTGACCGCACGCTTTACGGTGGTCTTGAATCATCCTACATTGAGCCGCGAGGTTGTTTTAGGCTTGACCTCCTGCGGAACGGTGTCACAGTCCTTTGTAACGACCCCTTGGTTGAAGCTGGTGGTGTTCTTGAGCCGGTAGGAAGCCAGGCTTGACGATGGGCGGGTGGGTGGGGCCTTTCACTTGAAAATGAGGTCGCCTTACCCAACACATGTCAGAGTAGAACTCCGTTTGGACCTCCATGTGCTCCTCCAAGTCGGATACGACCCCGAAAACGTGTCGGGGTTAGAACTTGTGGAAGCTTGGCACAATGTGATCCACGTGGGTGAAGAGATCGTTGTGTTGCATCATGACGAAGCTCGCGGTGTAGAACACCGTCTTGATCGGTGACGCAGAACCATGAGCGGAAGACGAAGGTGGCGCCTTCTTCGAACTTGATGTCGACGGAGGCGCAGGGATGTGTCATCGAATTCAGTTGGGGGATTCTCGGTGAATATTCCCACGGATGGCGCCAGATGTCGGTGTTTTATACCGGAAAGGACTCGAGGGGGTACCCCGAGAGAGATTGTGAGGCTAATTCGTCGAGAACCAAGAATTCAATGGTGATAAGAGACTTTAGGCAGGTTCGGGCCGTAAGATGCGTAATACCCAACGTCCTATATGTTGTGTATCTTGTAGTGATGATGGTTTGGGAGAGCGTCCCTTCCTACTATTATGTACTCCGAGGGGTAGGATTACGAAGGAAACAATACATCTCTAACTTCCTAATACCGTAGGATTTCCCCACTTTCCTCAACTAAAATGGCTGGATTTGGAGGAATAGGTGTGTGGCGGCGAGCTGTTTCTGGCTCAGTTAGGGGAGAGGAAGAAAGGAGGGAAGGAAGGAGGGGCCCCACGAGAACGTTTACATAGGCGCGGCAAGTCTTATTCCGCGCAAGGCATATGGCATAATAGCGCATCGCCCCGTTAGTGCTGCGCTGGCTCCCATGCCACTGCCGGTGATGCAACAACACCTTCCCGCAGCCAAAAGGGTCACTTGGGGAAAATGTTGCCTTGGAGGGGTTATTTTTAGAATATTATTAAAAAGATGGTTAAAAATAAAAAAAAAATCTCTAGGTTGTTGGTTGTCTCACGGCTACAGTTTTTAAAAAACCACTGTGTAAGGGTAGGGCAGAAGTTTGGGGGTTTTCTCAACCTGCGTGAGAAGGTCTTAACAAAGTTTCAGAGGTTATCTTACCCCCCGCTGGTCGAGCTTTGTTTTCACTTAAAACACCGATGAATGGCTGATGGAATGTTAAAGCATGTTTATACTTAGTTGTAACTAGGGAGAATATACTGTTGCTCCGTTACAACAATCCTTACCTTGAAACTTCTTTTTATTCACTATGCAGGTATTAAGATAAACAATTTGGATGTGCTTGACAACCAAGGTTATAGTCGCTCACTGATTGCATCACGTGCAATAGAGTCTTACCTGATTCAGGTTGATATTTTGCTTACATGTATGCTGCATATAATTATTCAAACTCAATTTTTGTTTTCGTGGTTTAGACTTCACCTATGTAAACTCATAGAATTACGATAGGAAGCATCACTTGGTAATTTAATCCGGAACCAGTGCTAGATGCTTTGGTACATTTTTTTCAATTTTTGTTTACTGTGAGGCCCATCAAAATAATTGTCTAATATTGAGTTTTCTTTAAATTGGAGGATTGTTATTATCCAACGATGTCAGCGCTACAGAATCTAAAATTTCGTGTTAGTTATTTTTTTTCTGCAAATGTCAGCGATGTTAACGGCCTTCAACAGAATCTAAAATTCCTGTTAGTTATTTTTTGTGCAAAAGTTATTTATTTTATTGGCTTTGCTACGGTACTCTGAAGTGGCATGGACCGTCCATTTAGGTAGATCTATATGACTATTATCATACATCATCGCGTTAGGAGGTAATAGGCAAAACATGTATTTTTTTTTATTTTGAGAAGGAGGAAAAGTAAGCAAAATACCTTTCAATTAGTTGGCTGTTTTTTTAAAAAATTTCAAAATGTGGCATGTTTGTGATGGTAATAAAAAAAAAGAAATGTGATGTGCAGCATGGTATGTATATTTTTGTTTCATGTTTAATTCAAATAAAAAAAATGTGGCATGCTATGTATGTGACCTTTTATTATAACATAACTCAAAAAACAAACATAGCATATGTATGCTACATTTTTTATAGATAATATGTGAACATAAAAGTAGATAACCAATCACGCTCTCTTTCTTCCATTGGCGGATAATATGTGACATGCGGTGGTTTCCCTCTATCATTGTTCTTACTGGGTGCAAAACAGATATTAAAGACAGGTTTCTTCCATGCTGATCCTCACCCTGGAAATCTTGCTGTCGAAAAGGATGGTTCTCTAATATATTATGATTTTGGAATGATGGGTGAAATAAAATCATTCACTCGAGAGAGGTTACTCTCCTTGTTCTATTCTGTGTATGAGAAGGATGCAAACAAGGTATCTTAAATTTTCATGAAAATGCCAAGTTAGTAGTATTTATTTTTTAACATAGCACCTGTGGCTTGGATTCTGTTCTGTAAATTAAGATTTCAACCTTCCACCCATTGCATTCGGTCTTCTGTTAAGTATATCAAGGCCAATACATATTGTAGGCCCATATGGCCCATGATGACTATATATAGCTAACCTCTTCATGGGCTCTTTCTTTCAGGTTATGAAAGCTCTAATTGACCTGGAAGCTCTACAGCCAACAGGAGATCTCTCACCGGTTCGTAGTTTAAATAGGTAGGAAGGTCACTGGAGTTTCAAATGATATATAATTTGTAATTTTGGTTATGTAGGTTAGGAGGTCGATACAATTTTTCTTGGACAATCTGTTGCGCCAGACACCAGATCAACAACAGACGCTGGCTGCAATTGGGGAGGTTGCATGTCCTTTAACACTTCTTCTATAATTAACTCAATATAACCAGTATGTAACTGCTTTATTTCTCCATTTTTGTTTTTCTAGGACTTATTTGCGATTGCACAAGATCAGCCTTTCCGGTTTCCATCCACATTTACTTTTGTTATAAGGGCATTCTCTACTCTTGAAGGTTTATAATATTCTTTCATGCATTGTTCTGCTAGTTATCACTTGTCGGAACGCAGTGGAATTATGTCTTGGTTAAATAATCCTCTTGAACATAAACTTTCATCATAGACTTTCTGGTTTTGCTTTTTTTATTTTCCTCCTTCTTTCGTTTTAAGGCAGCAGTAAATGCAAATGGACTTTGAGCATATATAGAGAAAAAAATGAAAGACTAATTCATTGATGAAAAACTAAGTTTTTGTCTCATGTCCACATAACCTTCTGATCAACATGTAAACAAAGACTTTAGGTTTTCTAGGTAATCTCATGTAATATCTGAGAAAACAGTAGCATGTTCTGGCCAGTTTATACAAGCTATAGTAAAAAAATTTTACTCTAAATTGTGGAAATCACATGTCTTGTCTCGAGCCATCTAAATTCTGCACAATTTTATCTTTCAATTGTTCTCTGTCATCAATCACAACAAAAATTATGAGCAACAATGTTATTTGACAGGCATTGGATACATTTTGGATCCAGATTTTTCCTTTGTCAAAGTTGCAGCACCATATGCACAGGTTAGCCTCTTGCTATAACCCTCGGTTCGTTTTCAGTAATCATGTTTTCTCACTTACATTGCCATTCATGTGTTCTCTTTTGTCATGATGTGTCATATCTTTTGTCATTGAGGTTGGTACAGCTTTGCACTTCTTTTGTCATGGTGTCTCATCCCTTTTAGCACGCTTGCGTGCTTTGCACTTCTTTTGTATATAACTTTTATTCCCTTCTGTTCGATAGAAGCAGAGCCCTAGTCTTTTGAATGTTTGCCTAATTTCAATTGCACATTTGAATTTCAGGAACTGTTAGACTTGAAACAGAGACAACGAAGTGCACCTGAATTAGTCCAGGAGATAAGAAAACAAGCAAATGATGTAGGCATACAGATCTACTGGTGCACATCTGTTATATATTTTTTTTTTTTTTACATTCATCATCTATACGACACATAGTTCAGCACAATAAACATTACCACTGATATGGTTATCTCTATACATTCTAGGCTCGTGATTCTACCATATCAATGCCCTACAGAATACAGAAAATTGAAGATTTTGTAGGACAACTCGAGTCGGGTGATCTGAAACTGAGGGTCAGAGTACTCGAGGTATGCTAATGAGTTTATTGATATCTTCCATCGTTATATTGCATCTTCTCAAGGTTGTGTGAGATACATTGGAATATTTTTTTTTTAAAAAAAACTTCTATGACCAGGACCTGAATAGCACTTCAAGCTAGTATTCTTAGTCTTAGGCCTGGTTCTAAACTGAATGGCATTTGCAGTCTGAACGAGCTGCTCGGAAAGCTACTGTGCTTCAGATGGCGACCATGTATACAGCCTTGGGTGGTACTCTCTTAAATGTTGGGGTCACATTGAGCAGTCAAGGGAACCAAATAATTGCAAACGGTTCTTTCGTTTGTGCAGGTCGGTTTCCTTTCCTGTGCGGTAAATAAATTCTCTACTTCCTCTGTCCTAAAATAAATGCAATTCTAGGACAGGACACGTAAACCAATGCTATGTGTAAAATTACAAAATTGACTCGTCTGTTGTGATAAACATCTGATATTGACTTGTTTTTTTATAAGAAGTTTCTAGAGACTCAGATGTCTTTTATGGTATGTAGGTCAAAGTCGCATTTTTTGTAGAATAAATTTCAAACCTAGAATTATATTTATTTTGGGACGGAGGAAGTACTCAACAACATGATTAGCTCACCGTTTACAACCTCCTTTATCTCTTCTTACCTTGAGTAGGCGAGTAGCACATAGTAGACTAGTGAAACTTGCTGTTCTGTAGACATATACACCATCATAGCATCTAATGGACCCAATCTGAATTCAAACTATTTGTGCCAGCTGGTTCTCAATACAAATAAGGGTCACTCTGTTCCAGATTGGTTTGATCCAAACTTAAAATATGCAGGCATATTTTTAGCATTGCTGATCAGATCTATGCAAAGAGTGAAGAAAATCGACAAATTCGAGACCATGATATGATTATCTTGTAAAGATATTCAACCGATGGAAGTTCTCGTCCCCGAAAAGCATGCTATGAGGAATTGAAGAAATCTTGCTCGCTGAAGTTATATATGGGAACTGTGCGTCCCTTCAAGATTCATAGTATAACATTCTTTCTGGGACATAGTAGACTAGAATGACATTCTTTCTGGGACCGTCGTAGAAAATCTGTATAACTGTATTATGTATCGTTCTTTAGCCCCTAAGGCTAATCATACCGACCAGTCAGCAAATAAAAAAAAAGATAAGTGCAGTTTATTTTACACAAAAAGATTAAGCAATATTCGAGAAGTGAAACTCGTTGATCCCTATGGATTTTATAAACATGGGAGAAGGCACAAATATATGCTGCCTCTGTCAGGATATGTTCTCCAAGAGACTAAATTTTCGACTCGATATTTCAATCTCCATAAGATTTCACTCCACACTGAGCTGACTCATATACTCCTAATTTTCCACGCTCCAAACCCCAACGGCCCTTCAACTCAACTCCTCTGCCCGTGTGGCCCATACTTGGCAAGCCAGTTTGATTAGTCAGACTGGCTAGCGAGGGAGCTAATTTAGAGAGCCGAATAGCTTGCGAGTGATAACTAGTCTGTTGAAGAGCTATTTTGGGGTCGAGTAGCCAAAATTTGGGTAGTTGAGCCATTTAGCTAGTCTCTTGGAGATGTTTTTTTATTTTTAATCCTTTTTAATCTAATATTTTAATAATAATTCGTCTCCCATTGTATTTTCAACTTCTAGATCTTTTGATGGTGTCGCAAGCCCTGTTGCGATTTTCTATTGAGTTGTGCCAAGGCATGTGGCTCGACTGTTGACACTTCTTAACATTATCTCTAAATTACTCATTTGACGTCGTTTAACACAAGACTTATCTCTAAACTAGTCATGGGCGTTGTCAAACATAAGACTTGGAAACAATGCCAATAAGCAATCATGGTACGATAGAGCTTACGGAATTATTTTAATGGTGACTTTAAATAATTATCTGTAAGCGCACAAAAATACTATTGTAGCATTTCACCAAGAGTATACCCGGTTATCGTTATTTATCTTTATCCCACGGGAACATGTCAAAAAAACTCATAAAACTTTCATCTACATAACTAATTATCAAACTTATAGGTCATTTTCAACTCTATCCGTGCAATAATAAAAATAAGTTGTCACGACATAAATAAGGCTAACAAAGATAAGATAGTGATTCATTTTGAATTGAGACACAGATTAGACAAAACCACCTCATAAAAGAATAAAGTAAAATCAAGATTATCAGTTCAAGTCAATGATATGATTAAATCAGAGTTTAAAGCCTATTAAGGGTTATAAATAAGCCGAACAAACAAGTTTGTCACTACTTGTCGTCTACCTTGCAAATCTGGTAAAAGTCGGATATATCTCAAGGAATTCTTATATCCAGGCACCACGCCTAGATACCCAGAAAACTGATCTAATCCCAATGCAACTCTCATCCTATGGATGGACAAGCTAAGGACAAGAACAAAGTATAAAGCACTCTGGAGCATTATAATAGCATATATGGCTAATCTAAACATAGAGCAGATATGACTCAAGAAAGCATAAGATATGAAGATATATACTATAAATATAGCGTAAACTTCATATAACATCTCTGAGGAATTGACGAAGATCTAACAAAAAGGATACAAAGTTATTTTCCAAGATCAATGATGATCTTGAAGAACAACTTGATCAAGTTGATGATCTAGACTTGGCTCATCTAATCCTAGAGCTAGAGTATAATGAGAGCTAGAGAGGTTTCTAGGTGTTGGCCTGTCTGAATCTGAATCTGTCTGCAAATGGGGGGGAGGTACCCTCACTTATATAGTCCTCCAAGGAACCATTATTCAACCACCTAGCCAAAGGGGGGCTCGAATCGCCATAGTGGTGGGCCGGCTGGCCCAAGGGGGCAGTCGGTCCCTTGCCGCCGCCTTTGCATGGTGGTCTTTGACGCATGCCCATTCGTTTCTATATTTACGATCCTCTTTGTTGGACTTGTTTTGTGGGCCTTCCATCAATTTTGAGCATTTCCATAATGAAATTGTTGACATAAAAATTGACACTCAAGCCAAGAGTGTTGTTCACCAAGCCTGGATCAATTGAACTTCGATGACTAATGTGTGCCTGTCAATTTGACATGTTAATTGACAAGTAAACAATGTAAACATTAAATTTGAGAGATAATCAGCCGGTGTTCTGAAAGTCTCCCACATGTCATATCGGCTATCGTAGCCGATGCGGAAAAAGACAAAGAATTAGCCGATTTGGCCGGTTCAGCCAATTGGATCTTATTCAACGGCTGGGACTATTACCGTGTACGTGGGTTTAATGAACAACTAGGAATGTGTAATGTGAACATTATCTTTACAAGTTGATACATATATTAATTAGTTTTAGGATAGTTGTAACCATAATAAAATAAATAAATTACTGATTGAATGGCTATGTGAAGAAACAGATCTAATCGGCTACCTGATGATGTGAAAGAATAAGAACGTTAACAGCTGATCCGATGCGTTTCAAATAGGACAACCATTATATAAGCTTGATAAACAGGATAAACCTATAGAGCTAAGCAAATATCGATAAATTTTCAATAAATTTAGACGAGACAACAACGATGCGTTGTTGATGGCCCTTAAATGCTAAATATTTCCGTCAACATCTCAATAAAAATACTACTTTCTATCATATTTTGTTTAGTATGACTTGGTTACACTTGTATTTTGTCTTTGTATGATATCAGAAACTTAGAGTGAAAATTGAGAAAAAGAGCATAAAAGAATAAAGAATATTCCATCCTGAAAATACTCAAGACAATAGAGAGGCTCGCAATTCAAGTCCAACAAAGGCTATAGTTGACATAGAAGGCCCAAGAATCCAACCCATGGCTAACCACACGAAGGCGGTGGTTGGGAGGCGGTGCCAGGCTAGGCTCTGCCGGCCCGCACTATGGCGTTTTGGCTCCCCCTTCAACGAGGCAGTTATATGGCAAATGCATATGTCGGTAACGCTCGGTACCATATTTGGAGGCACTCTGTTGATATTTCTTAACATCAATACTAGGAATAGAAATAAAATCTATACCTAGTGTTGACGCTCCTTAGACGCGCCAATTATAACCCGCAAGCGCATGGATCAATGTAGCTTTTCTCTTAGAGTATTGCTTCCAAGGTTTATCAATCCGTGGATCGATGATGAACTTACTAGGGATTTCTATCTAGCTCAACGGATCTAATCCTAGCATGAAACACATATTGCATATGAGGTTTAAACATGTGTGTCTAAGGTGAAAGTGATCATATTATATGTGTGAGACGAGCTGATCGCCTCGAGGTAGCACGACCTTTGGAACAACGAGCCCACCATCTTCTTCATTGCAACTCTGGCCTAAGAGATACCCTAACCTATCTCATACTCCGATAAGGGGACCTGACCCCACAATACACATTCTGCTGGCCTTTTCCCTCATGTATGCTGTCACCACACGAGGGTAATCAACCACCGACTTCCCACGCACCACTAAGATGTATCTGCAAAAATAAATTAAACCCAGGTTACCTCTATTCCTATTAAGAGCATATATCGTTCAATCCTTTTCCCTACCGTGGGCTACTACCACACGATGGTAATCTATCACCGTCTTATAGACATATGGAATAAAGCACAATCATCCAAGTAGATCATAGTAATGAGACAAGATTAGATTGATTCACCATTCAGGGTACATGTGCCTTGATGCATCAAGGCATGGCTCCGGAATCCCACCATGGCGTCACCACGCAGGGCCAACCATGGCGGCTAGGGTCTAGCCTAAGCCATCTTTATGCAACGTTGAGGGCGGTGGCAGTCGGCTTCCTCTGGTGTGTGTCCCTCGATTCGGTGGCTCTTTGGTGAAGATTCGATATGGGTTCCTTCATGGTCAGAGCTTTAAATAGTCCGAGAAACCCTAGCTCGAAGGGGAGGCCGAACCGCCTGAAAAGGGCTTGGGCCGGTCGGCCTAGCATCTTTCTGGCTCAGTTCGGTCTCACCTTTCGCGTGTAGATTGCTTGCAACTTTGCTTGCTTAAGTCCTTCACATATGTGGGCCTTTTGACGTTGTTTGATTCAGGATAAGATTGGGTCTTTCCAAATGTTGGTTTATTTCGATTCCAAAGAAATCTGAATGTGTCCTTCAAGCCTTTGCCCATGCATAACCTTGGTGGTCGGTCACGATATCGGTCTTTGTCCAAAAATAATCGTCTATAGCTCAAAAACCAGCGTAAACCAACATCCTCCAAAAATATGTGCCGATGCAAGAATGGGGTCATTTCATGTGCTAAGTGGCAGGTTAGTATACGAATTACTCCAAAAATTCCACTTAGATGGCACTAAAAAAATGTGTAGCTAAGGAACACCAACATTCCCCCCATGCTTGAACCTAGTTCGTTGTTGAGTAAGTCCAAGAGCCTTGCTTAATAAGGAAATTAGCGTTGCCCTTCAATATCTTCCCTACACTTAGTCATACACAACCAGACATATTTCTCTCAAGTGTTTGACATTTAAGTTCAAGTTGTGACCGACTACCCTTTTGTTATGGAAGATAGACTAGCAATATAGAACAAGCCACAATAATAAATAAATGCAATGCTCTCAAACATAAATGAACTTCAAACCTTTACCTTGTTCCATCGTGAAGAGTTTTTCAAAAAGTTGCATATCAAACATAAGTGAGGTCTCTTGCAATAGTTCATGGAAACACTCATCAAGTCACTTAAGCCTACATTAGATTGTTTACAACATATTCTACTTATATATGAAAGAGGAAGGCTTATGTGGAGCTTGGTAGGTAAAAACAATCCTAGAAAAACATTATACTTGAAATATTGTCAAACTAAGAGCGAGATCTATTGAATTTACCGAGACTAGTAAAAAAGGCCATGGAAAATAATATTGGAGAGGAACAGACGAAACTCACACTTTTAAGATAGGTGGACATATGGAAGTGGAAAATGGGTTATCCCGAGACACAAGTGAAGTTCTCATTATCGGATTGCACATGGTTTGAAGATTTGAGAATGGATTTGAGTATGGATTTTATTCTTTTTTTTCCTTTTTTTATTTTGACATGCCTCGTGAGCATGTGACATACCTTCATTGGGCATGTATATTTTATTATTATTTTTTTTGCTCTTTTTTTGTCCTTAGAACGTTCACAGCATGATACTTACTCAGCGATGAGACCTCCCCCATGCTTGAACGATGCTCGTCCTCGAGCATAAAAGAGAGGAAAATATGACCTTCGAGGTAAGTATAAATTCTATTTTCTATCTAGAATTTATTCCATACTCAAATTGAGTTGTGGTCAAGGAGGTAATCACAAAATGATATTTGGGTTTTTTTGGTTGGATGCCCAGCAAAGTTTGTGAAGTTTCCAATGTAAAAACTCACAACGCATGGATCAAAAAGTTACATGAAGGAATGACCAACTTCTTGGTCTCGTACCATAGAAATCAATCCTAATTCCACACATGAAAATATAAGTTTGTAATCTAAAGGTTTCATCATGAAGAACATATGTGTATAGGCTTTGGTAGGTAGAACTATGCAAGAGATTCACGAATGTAGATAGCATAGGAATTAATTTTCAATAAAATAATACAAGGTGTAAGGTCATCGATAAACTTAAATAAAAGAGAAATGATATGTATGTGGGTCTAGAATCTAGTCATTTAGCCTCCACAAATAAAATAGCCGGTAGTTAATAATTTAATTCTGTTTAATGGAGAGCAAATAGTCAAGTCATATACAACGTGGTGTAGGTAACACAAGGCGGCAACGTTCATCATTTTTCCATAAGAAAACAATATCAAGATATCATCGTGATGAGCATAATATGATGGTGATCAATATTTGTTGAAAACAAAAACAAAACTAGGTTGTCCTCCTAGAAGCCATGTTATTGGTCGAGAGATATACAAAGGTTTTTATCCTATGGCTGAAGGCATACATATATACTAGCACATAGAAAGAAGTGAACAAGAGAAGGTTGAGGAAGAGTTACCGTCCTTTCGATGTTTGAAGTGTACCATGGCCTCCCCCATGCTTAAGCATTGTGCTTAGCATGGAAGAAAAATTGTGAGCATCGTGTGGTAATCGTGATGTACTCCATGGGGATTTTTTTCCTTTGTCCAAGAAGTCCTCCCCCATGCTTAGCATGTTGCTAGGCATGGAAGAAGAAAATGGACGGTCTTGTAATTCTTGAAATTCTTCCCCCATGTGTTTGGATGTCGTCTTTATGCTTCTTCACCTTTGTTGACTCGATTTTCTCTCAACTTCTTCTCGTTGTCAATAAGCCGTCATGCTTGCAAAACATTTTAAGCACACACTACCCCCTAGGTGATGGTCTAGAGTAGAAACCAATGCGAACAAACCAACCTTCCCTATGATCCCAACTTATGGCATAGCCAATTAGGAAAAGAAAAATAAAATCTAATGATTGTATGTGTGTGTAAGTGTGAATGCAAATGAAATTACAATGAGATGGATGCAAAGTGCAAATGCAAAGTTAGCAAGAACAAGTGTTTCCAAGGTTTTAGGGATATGTTTTATGGGTGTCCTATGTTTTGGCTGAAAAGAAAAATTTTGAAGAGAGATTTATGTTGTAACACGGGAATCGGTATCACAAACAGCGTGATGTATTCGGTTATTCTTCCATTACATGTCCCCTATTAGTGTCGTACACTGTATATTTATAGGGTAAACCTCAGGTATTTACATGACCGTTATCTCCCGCCTATATCTATAGGCTAAATAAGCCTCAGACAGCAGTAGCTTCCCGCCACCTTGAGACTTACCTCGCGTCTTGGGTAGCTTTGGGCGTCCAGAGTACCTTTCCTTCTGATATCATCGATTGGCTTCGCACTTTAGGTCCTTCATCTCCTCGAGGTCCTCTACGTGTCTTCGAGCTCACCTCACGCGAAACCAAGCTTGAATCGCCTGTTATTCTGTCATAAACTAAGAAAACGAGGTTAAAACACCTAGCATCCCTTACCTCGCACGACGCCCCCCAACAATTTAGGTATAGAAATTCTATCTAGGGTGATTTTGAAAACAAAAAGAGAAACAAATGCTAGATTTTTGCATGAAAAGCAAAACCTATGGTTTTAGGTTGGCTATAGGTAGGATGTTTCTTTTTCTTTCTTTTTTTTATGGTTCGGTAGGAAGGCTTAGGTAAAGGGTGGTTTACACAAAAAGGATTATAAAATGCAACATGCAATGCAACACAAGATGAAGAACAATATGAACAATGAAATGCACATGAGCTGGGTGAGCAAAATGATGCAACATTAAAAGGCGATGGTCCTAAAACAAGAAGAGTTAGCCTAATTCAACTAGCCACAATTTTAGAATTAAAGGGTGGTGTCATGCTTCATATTTCTCTCTCAAAAGACACAAAGAGAAAAAGACTCTAGACACTAAAGACCGGGTTGCCACCCGCAAAACACTTCATTTAAAGTCATAGAGCTCGAATTTCTCACATACGTTCTCATTATCGCAAGGCCATGGTCATTCATGCAAGAATCCGAAATGTCCATGCAACTTGATGTCGCCTCTTGTAATCCTTTGTGGTACGGTTTGCTCGCAACATCTTCATTTGTCAAAGGTACATCGCTTGTGCCTTATTTGACAATGGTCTTGGGGTCTTTTTTTGTTCCAAGCCTCTGAATGTGATCATGTATGCTTGATGAAAAACATCACGCATGCTCCTCTTCGTCATTGTCATCGTCATCTCCTCTATCTTGCTCTCATCATGTTGCGCACGCCTCTTCTTCATGGATTCTCTCCTATGTACTCAACATAACATATACCAAAATATAGATCTATTGAAAATTTTATGAAATTACCTTTCCAATGAGCGGTCGCTCATCTTAAACAGAATTCAAATGAGAGAGTTATGGCTGTTTTACTTTTAGCGCTGCGTGCTGTCCAGAAAATTTCAGAACGTACGCCCTTCGATGCTTTGGCCATATCCGCTTGTAGGAATCTCCGATGGACTTGTTTCTTGATTCTTTGGAACCATAACTTCATAGAGCTCTTAAAAATCCGAAAATATTCTGCTATTTATCAATGAGGTCGAGCAGAATTTATGAGAACAATGTCTTCTCGTGAATTGATCCAAAGATATCAATTATCTTGATCTTGTGGTCTTTGGAGCATCATGTTGTGCATCCTTGGGCTTCAAGTTCATCACCATTGATTCACCATAGAGTAGCATGGCTTCAATGATGTGTCTTCTCCAAAATTCTTGCTTTACCCAATATGTCGAGATCCAAAGAGGCTCTCATGCTTTGTATTGATGACCCGAGGGGTTTCCTTCGTTGATTGCATTAGACTAGAAGCTTCTTGAGAATCCCATTTGAAATATGGGTGACCTCATGGTTATTCCAATCTTGTTTCCTCCAACATTGTTCAACTTCAAATGATCATCTTTTATGCAGAAGGCCCTCCAAACATCTTGCGACATTGTCATCATTTTCTCTGTTGTTTGCTACTGCCTCTTCTTAATTGAATTCCTTGATCGTCCTGCATATAACATGTACCAAACCTCTGCTCGTTTGCAAGCATTATGAAATTAGCTTTCTAATGAGTGGTCATTCATCCCAAACAGACTCCGGATGAAGAAGTTATGCTCGTTTTACTCCAGCCCTACGCTTTGTCCCGAGAAATTTCAGAAGGCTCAGCGTTGAAAGATTTCACCATAACTCTTCTCACCAATATCTATAATTAGCGATTCTTGATGTGTTGGAAAGAAGTCTTGATGGAGCATCAAGTTATTCTATTTTCTCTCATGGTAATTTTCTGATCATGGCGAAAAATGTACCATAGCAGCAGCACGTTGGAGATGATGGTGATCCAATTGCCCGATTTTTGGGCATGCCTCATACCTATCACTTGAACAAGAAAATTCTCCCAAAAACAGTAGTCTCAAAATTTATTGACATGGTGGCATACCTTTTTTTTGCCAACTCTCACTTCAAAGCGGATCTTGGGCTGATGATGTTCGGATGATGATGATAACCCCTCGATTGCCTTGTTGGAGCGGATGGTGGACTTCTCGAAGCCTGAGTTTAGTGTCTAGCTTTCCATCTACTTTCAAGGACACGAACAACAAGGGTATATGCAATAATAAAGACCAGGGTTAGTCCAAAAAAATTCGATAGATCTCCCTAGGGTTCGTGTTGCCGATCCCCAGCAATGGCACCAGAAAAGCTTGTCGACGCTCCTTAGACACGTCAATTGTAACCCGCAAGCGCACGGATCAATGTAGGTTTTTTCCGTTAGAGTATTCCTTCCAAGGTTTATCAATCCGTGGATCGACAATGAACTTACTAGGGATTTCTATCTAGCTTAACGGATCTAATCCTAGCACGAAGCATATATTGCAAATGGGGTTTAAACATATGTGTGTGAGGTTAAAGTGATCATATTATATGTGTGAGACGAGCCAATTGCGTCGAGGTAGCACGACCTTTGGAAACACGAGCCCACCATCTTATTCATTGCAACTCTGACCTAAGAGATAACCTAACCTATCTTGTACTCTGATAAGGGGACTTGATCCTACAATACACGTTCTATCGGCATTTTCCTTCCCGCATGCTGTCACCACAAGAGGGTAATCAACTACCAAATTCCTCCGCACAACTAAGATGTATCCGCAAGAATAGATTAAAGCTAGGTTACATCTATTGTAATCTTCAAAGAGCATATGTTGTTCGGTCCTTTTTCCTAACGCATGCTACCACCATACGATTGTAATCTATCACCGCCTTATAGCCATATGGAATAAAGCAAAATCATCCAAGTAGATGAAAGTAACGAGACAAGATTAGATTAACCCACCATTCAATGTACATGTGCCTTGATGCATCAAGGCACCGCTCTGGAATCCCATCATGGCGTCACCATTCGGGGCCAACCATGGCGGCTAGGGTCTAGCCTAAAATATCACCTAGGCAATGTCGAGGACGGCGGCTGTCAACTTACTCCGGTGTGTGTCCTTGGATTCGGTGGCTCTTTGGTGAAAATTCGATCCTTCACGGTCCGAGCTTTAAATAGTTCGAGGAAACCCTAGCTCGAAGAGAGGTCGAACCGCCTCAAAGGGCTTGGGCCGGTTGGCTAGTGGCCACCTAGGCCGGTCGGCCTAGCCTCTTTTTGGCTTGGTTCATTCTCATCTTTCGCGTGTAGACTCCTGGGAACTTTTGTTGCTTAAGTCCTTCAGATATGTGGGCCTTTTGACGTCGTTTGCTTCGGGGTAAGATTGGGTCTTTCCAAATGTTGGTTGATTTTCCACGATCCCGTAGAAATCCAAGTGTATCCTTCAAACCTTTGCCCGTGCACGTCCTTGATTGTCGGTCACGATATCGGTCTTCGTCCAAAAGTGCTCATTTATATGCATATACAAGAATGGGGTTATTTCATGTGCCAAGTGGCAGGTTAGTATATGAATTAGTCCAAAAAATCCACTTAGATGGCACTAAAAGTGTGTAGCTAAGGGGCGCCAACAACCAGTAACAACGTCAGAAATGCTTTATTAAATAAATGAATATCAAAACTTCTAAATAAGGATTCTGCAACCAGACATATATTCACCATTGTAGGATTTCAAATTAGTATTACACAAGATATTGTATTATTCCCATGGAAATTCATGTCAATAAAACTATCCTATACATATGCATTTTTTATCCAACTCATAGGTCATAGTCAATTGCTCAAATAAAGATAAGTTGTCACGAAAAATATATGACAATAATATTACTCAAGATAGAAAGTAAACAGAGATAAAGATATATTTATGATAAATATCAGATAACCATAGCCTAGCTACCTCAAAAAAGAATAATCTAGAATTAAGATTGTCATCAGAGTAAGTCTACAATGTCCTTAGAAAATTATCAAGTTAGTAAAGGTTAGGAAATCACATGTTTAGATCAATATTTAAAGCGTTATCATAAAGGAAAAATATCATGTCCATATTCATGGCCCAAATACTCATAGAGCTCCTATTCTAAGATCTAGAAGGGAGGAAATGTACTAGGACAACTAAGTCTGTCATAACTTGTTGTCTTCCTCTTATATCTAGTAGAAAATGTGAATATCTGAAAGAATTCTTATATCCAGGCACCACGCCTGCATACTTGGAAAACTATTCTAATCCCACTAGTGACTCTCACCCAACGGATGATCAAGTGCAAGAGTAGAAATATGCATAAAGCACTCCAAAGCAATATAATAGCATAGATGATTGATCTCAACACATAACAATTATAACTCATGATAGCATAGGATATGAAGAATATTACCATAAATATAGTATAAACATCATATAACAACTCTGAAGAATTGATAAAGATCTGACAAAAAGGATACTACCCAAGATTAATGATGATCCTGAAGAAAGACTTGATCTTCAATGATGAACTAGACTAATACTCGTCTAATTCTAGAACTAGAGTTAATAGAACTAGAAGGGGCTTTGGTTGGCTTTGGTTATCTAGATCTCTGATTTGAATGAATTGTTGAATTCTATCGAATGGCTGAGACAAGAGGGTTTGCCTCTCCTTATATAGGCCTCCAAGGTCGATGCAAATGCCTCCAGATATGGTAGCAGGCGTTGCCGACACAATGAACCGCCATACAACTGCCTTGCCAAAGGGAAGCGCGAACCACCTTACTATTGGGCCGGGCGGTCAGTGGGCCCGGTCGGTCCCCTAGCACCGCCTCTCATCCACTGCTTTCGTATGGTGGGTCGTGGGTTGGATCTTTTAGCCTTCTGTGTTGATGATAGCCTCTGTTGGACTTGAATTGCGAGCCTTTCTATTTTCTCGAGCTTTTCTAGGATGGGATATTCTTTATTCTTTTATGCTCTTTTTCATCAATTTCCACTCTTATTTCCTGAAATCACTTAAAGACAAAATACAAATAGAACCAAGTCATTCTAACCTTTGCTTGAGATATCGATGGGAATATTTCTCATTTAAGGACCGTCAACAAACTCTCCCAAGCTAACCTTTGCTTGTCCCGAAGCAAAACTAAGTTATGGGTTGTTGATCAGGAGTTGCTACAATGCTGATGTGGACACCTTAAATTTGATGTGTGCCGGTGATTAAAGTAGAAACATAACAGAAAGGTAACGGGTGGTGATGTGCCAAGTTGTATTGATCTTGTGATAACAATTACAATGGCTGAGGGCACATATTTATATCTTGAGACTAAAAGAGTCCGAATTATCTTAACTACCTAACTACAAAGATCTTAACTAAACAAAGGAAATATTTAAGATACATAGACTCTACTTTCTCTTATGTAGAACATCTAGGCCCTTAATTTGGTTTTGGTGGTTAATGACGACATGATAATTGCGACTAATGTGTGTCTTGCCGCACCAACTTTTAAGTTAGTGCAATGATTGGCTTTCACGGTACTCTTGCCGCCATCATTTGAGAATGACAGTATTGGTGCAAAGGATATGCTCGAAGATTAAGGATAAGCTAGTTCTAAGTACCATTTGGATGATGAGAGACACTTAGAATAGTTAGGTCTTTGTTTTCCTTTGTCCATACTATATAGGGGGTCAAGGGTTGGTAGCTTGACCTAGGCAAAACTTGAGTTTATGTGTGGTGCACACTTGTAAAATCAAGTACTAGGTAGCTCAGTTGAAGCCCTCGAGAAGTTAGGAAACTCAAAGAAATTGAATTGGATGAGTTTCGACTTCAAAAGAGAAGAAAACAGAACAAAACACAGTGGTGTCGACTGTTTCGACGGGGTGCTGAGGCACCGTCGAATCAGTCAATGGTCCTTGGTTTGCCACCCAGTGGTTGGCATAGCTCTCTTGGTAGCATCGACTGGTTGGATGCTGAGGGTGTCAAATAAGTTGACGGTGCACAACGAAGTGAAGAACCTTGTGTGCATGGCTCTGAGTAGCGTCGACTGGTACGACGGCAGGTGTGTCGAATCAGTCGACAGTCTCTGATCTTTAAGAAGATTTTGTAGTCCACGCCTCTGGGTAGCATTGACTGATTCGACGGTGAAGGCGTCGAATGAGTCGATGGTGCAACTAGCCATTGGGTTGTTCAAGTTTTTAATGGAAAGCGAGCATCGACTGTTTTGACGGTGTGACCGTCGAATTCGTCGACGGCTCTGCGAATTGCATAACGGTTGGATTTTGTGAGGGGGCTATTTATACCCCTTCACTCACTCTTTGAAGACTCTCTTGTCACATGGTATTCACTGTACTTCTAGTTGAGATAGGAGAGACTTGGAAGGCAAGAGAGACACTTGGTTTGATTGGAATTCTTGGTCTAGAAGAGCAAGGATTCTCTTTAGCGCTTGAGAGTGGCAAGTGTGCATCCATCTAGCTCTTAGTCTAGTGTAGGTCAAGTGAAGATCTTGAGCTTGTTACTCTTGGTGAGTCGGCATCACTAGATGACTTGGTGGTGTTGATCTTGGGAGCTCACGTGGAGATTGTGTGAAGCCCCAAGAAGGTGTACACCATATTGGAATCCGCCATCCCGGAGTGAGAAATGGATATCCCCTACGAGAGCACTTGATCTCCTTGCACGGATTAAGGGGGAACTATTCCCTTGCTCAGATTGGAACTAGGCTGCAAACTCTTTTGATCACTAGTTAGGCACAAACCACACTTGGTAGACACATGAGGTGAATTGGCTTATTGCATAAGATTGTTTTATTGCTTATTTTTTTTATAAAGCCTAATTTACCCTCCTCTTAGGCATCTTGATCATTTCAACTGGTATCAGAGCAGGGTTTCTCATAGGATGGGCTTCACAGCCTAAAGCAAGATGTCTAGTAGGAATGGACGTCCCCCGGTGTTCGATGGCAAGTATTTCTCCTATTGGAAGATCCATATGGAAGCATACCTTAATGCCATGGATGCCAAAGTGCTTAAGGCCACCACGATTGGTTTTCTTGCTCCGCTGACCCAGAGAACCTCACACCCATTGAGGTTAGCCATGGGAGGGTAAATTCTAAGGCTAGGAACATTCTCCTTAGGAGTCTCAACAAGGAAGTATTTAATCAAGTTTGTAGTGAGACTAAAGCTCGCCAAATGTGGGTTAAACTTGCTGAGATTCACATGGGCTCTAAGGATGAGAGAGAAGAGCGTCATAAAGTTCTTATGGACAAAATCAATTCTTTTAAGAAGTTTCGAAGCACTACTAGAGATATCACTTTCCTAGACGTTCTGCTTTCGTCAATGAAAGTGCGAACAAAGTCGTCCTGGGAGTTCCATGATGAATTAGCGATGAAATTGGGTTCGTCGCCTAACGAGCGACAAGAAAAGTCCATAACGACGTAACGAGCAAAAACATCACAAAAGAGGTTTCTTCAGTGATGAAAAACTGTTCGTCGCTAGGAGTTGCCGTGCTGCCATCCACGTCCCGTTTGCGACATCAACAGGACGTTAGCGCAGATGTGCCGTTAGCGGCATGAACGTTTCGTCAGGCTACATGTCCCTTTTCAGTCCACGTGTCACCCTGTGATTGGTTTGCATTCCATTTTTCCATTGGTCCATGTGGCTTCTAGGGCGCGTGTTAGCTCTCGTTTAGTTCACATGTCACCCCAATAATGGTTAGTAAATTGTTTTCCCATTGGTCCATGTGTCCTCTTCTCATTGGTCCATGTGTCTGTTTTCGCTTGGTCCTCGTGCCTTTTCCTGATTGGTCCACGTGGTGTTGGGCACCTATACACGTGTCGATATTCAATTGGTCCACATGTCACTCTCTAATTGGTCAACTCTCCTTTTTCTCATTGGACCCCGTGTCCTTTTCTAATTCACCCATGTGTTGTAACACCCAGATTTCCAAGAAATCTGAATGCTTCCATATGTGTGCCCAGGATGTCCACAGAACACATATAGATTACAAATATTGAATCACAGAGAACACAATGCTCGAATAAAATAGTTTATATCAGAGTTTAACACAAGACATAGTCTTAAACAAATAACACAGCGGAAGTCTTAATATTATCAAACGTCTCATAACTAGTAGAGCCTCAAATGCACAGGGACACCGACTGGTTGAACACAGCTAGAAGTACGGCAGATCCTCCGGAAACTCAGCAAGCGACTGATCATTCAATGCTCCATCTGTTACCCATCCGGGATTTTGTTGAATAGTTGCAAATGTAAGTAATCCATCTTACTTAACAAGTATAACACGGGTTATGCAAGGACAAAAGGCTTGACACGGTTATACTGCATTAGCACTTTTAGTTGTTTCATTTCATTATCATCCAATTTACTACAAATGAGTAGAACCCAAGTATAAACCCATTAATAAGGTATAAGTGATTATAGAACAAACCAACATCAACCACTAATATCATCTTCTAATCAAAAAGGATCCAGGCCGCTCGTATCCGTGAGCACGGCTATCATGATAGATCAACACCCTGCAAAGGTTTCGCCCTTTACCCGCCGGTCACATAAATCCAAAAGAATTTATGTTACGAGGACTTTCACAAAACACCCTAACAAGCACAGTAGGCGTTTTGGTTCAACATAGGCAGCATAACCCGAGGCATCGAGATTGACGTACGCTCAGGGCGCAACGTGAGGGGGTCAATGGCGTCCAGAGCGAGAGCGCAATCATTGCAACGTGTGAAGCTGTCGTACATCGGGCGCTTACATCACGGGACTTTGCCTAACGAGACATAGCCAACGGATAAAATCGTCCTCGATGGATCAAACTATACTCTCACGAATGTTCCCCACATACGCCTTTCGGTAACCACTGGAGAGCTAGAGACGTACAAGCTAATTATCCAAGACCAGAGCCATTATAGTTCCAACGGCGGCGAACAGGTTCCTGGGTTGTCGCTTTAAGAACCGGACCTTACGGAGAGACATTAGAACAAAGCACAAAGCATATGCTCTAATTCCCTAGATCAAACCTTATAGAGACACTAGAACAAAGCACACAGCACATGCTCTAGTTCCCTGAACCATGTTGCTAAAAAGACTTGTCCAAAATAAACTGTTAGCACATTCTCAGCTACCACCCACAAAAGTTATCGAATTGTTTGCTAAGTTGGTAACAATACACCATGAACGAGTTTAACATCATAGTGCATCAAAATGAACATGCCTAGACATACATGATCAAAAGTATAGAAATTTATCCACTTGAGGAGGAGAGTAATTTCCACCACCACTTGTAGTTCCATTTCTAGAGCCCTGCAAGTTGTTGCCCCACCATTTCCATTCACAAGGTCGCATCATTGTTACCACCATTCATATCTGCACATGCACCAATCCCTCCATAAGCAATCCTACTCAATATTTCATCTAGGGTCTCCTCTAGACTGCGTGATCCGTGTGTACCAGCCTACACAAGTAAATCTCTTGCTTAGTAAATCTTTAGTATTTTACTAATGAAAGAAGCATGTAGCGAGTTAATTTCTCCATAGTTAAAAAATCAGGGTACATAGCACAAACTGACAGAGCAAACTAGCACTACACACCGACAGGTTGTATGAAAATAATAAATAACAGAAATGCTCAACATCTCCGCATGCTACCACAAGCTCTCAACATGTAGATAAACAATGTACAGATAGAAGATATATTTTGCTATGCACCAAACAATGTAGTAACATATTTGTTTCTTTTGGATCTTAATCTAATTTGCATCCAACATTAAAGTAGTCAATATATGGACACACAACTTGATAGTTTCATAGTGAAAGAAATCTGGACAGCACAACAAAATCTCAAGTTTGAATAAAAAATGACCAAAATGGTACCTATGCTAAATTTCATCAAACTTACATTATCATGAGAAGGATTTGGAGATGGTGAAATGATAAATCCTAGAGCAGGAGGTGTGGGAGGCAGTGGAGATGGAACAATTGTGAGAGGCAGACCAATGTGCTGAGCAACATTCTGCAGTTCAGATGTATGTAAGTGATGTGGTGAAATTAACACTAGAGTGAATACAAAAAATTTATGTACGATCTCACGTCCATAAACTTCTGCAAATTTTCGGCATACTGCTTAACCAAATGGCCTTCATGAGCTTCCTTCTATGGCTGGATTGAATCTAAACCTTTGCTGAAAAAAAATATGTATAAGTATATACAGTCATGCTTTTCAACCAGATCTGAACAGCAGCGAGAAACTAAGAAAATCATCTATGAAACAAAAAAAATAACACTATGGAAAGCAAGTACATACAACCTTGTTTTTTGCCTTTAAAAAAATCATTTTTATGCTGAACTACCATTGTCACTCCAACCATTGTATTGTCCAAGATCTATCAAAGGAAAGTCGATCCACAACCATAGCGCACAACAGAAACTAACGAGAAAATTGTATATTTGACACTCGAAAGAACGCGCTTCGCAGTTTTAGGACTCGAAACAATGTACACGTAAAAATGACACTTGAAAGGTTGGCTTCTTGATTCTCATGACATTTGGGATATTTTATCTCTTTTTTTAATCTAAATACATGTATTAGGTATCTATAATGACCCTTCTGCCCCCCTAGACAGATGTGGCTGCTACGCTAGTTGCCGGCCTGCCGCCGCGCTGCATGCTGCTGCGCTGCCTGCCGCTGGCCGCCGCGCTGCATGCTGCTGTGCTGCCTGCCGCTGGCCGCCGTGCTGCATGCCACGCTGCGTGCTGCTGCGCTGCCTGCCGTGCTGTCTGGCTGCAGAGCGATGCCTGCCGTGCTGCCACCACTGGCCACTGCGTTGCTTGCTTCTGTTGTGAGCGATAACAAGTACAGGCGGTGTTGGTCGATCACAAAGACAACTAAAGTCCAATAACAATAATCGTGATTTCATGTAGACGCACAAATAACAGTGCAAATTAGTTCATGGTACAAAATCCACAAATTTAACATAACCAAGTTTATATCGGAAACCACAAATTTGCACTAAACGAGTTCATGGATCTCACAAATAAAAGCATGTGTTTACATCTCACAAATAAAACCATTCATCCAATATTTAGCCTTCTCTTTGGCGACAACTTTTTTGGTGCAGCTGCAATAGGCATCCACACATAACTAGTAGTGTTGGTATGTGAGGAGGTACCCTCTCCTAACATGGACGCAATCCGGCTGCACAAAAAGTTTGCTGCAATAATTAGATACATGAAAAATATTATTGTACTATAAATGTGTTACTTTTCCTTACCCTCTAGCAACCCTTCCTGGAGTATTCAGTAGCATTTCTTCTCTAATTGCCCTCTGTGGGGTGCTAGGTTTTTCTTGTGGAGCTTTTGTAGCATTTTTTTTTGGCTGTCTCCTCTTCCTACAAGTAAATTAAATAAATTAATAATGAAGGTGTTTTCTGAATTTTACATGAAAAAATTAATGGTTACCTCTTTTTTGCTGTCCCATTGAGTGGGCACTTGGAACTAGCTTGTCTATGTCCTTTTTCACCGCATCTCGCGCATGTCATAGGTCCTCTAGTTTTTTTTCTTTCCACGTGAATTGGTTGGAGCAGCAGCAATTTCACCTCCAAAGATATTTCCACCTTCGTTGTTACCTTCAGTATGTTTGCCACCTTTCTTCTTGTGGCCACCTTCAAGACACCCTTTTATTCTAAGTTTCCTTGGTCTTCCCACTTCCGCTTTTGGTAGAGGTGCACCAATAGCAAATGGCAATTCGACCCGTGGCCACATAGTTTTGTCTGTCATTGGCTCAATCTCTCTACCATAGGCAGCCCTGAACCTATTGACCGAGTAGTAGTCATGCACAAATTGCTCAAGATCAACTCCCGGCTGCCTGGTTACAAATGCCAGTACATGTTGACATGGCTTACCAGTGTGTTGCCACTCAAGACAAGTACATGTCATTTTATTTAATTTCACAATATGCCTCTCAACTCTGCTACCATGGTCCCATACCTCTGCACTCCAATTAGCAGATGGCACAACTTTCAAGTGTCCCAAACCTCTAGTATTGGCCTTCAATTGAACCATAACAGCTGGAAGTATCCTGCCTTCAGGTAGCTTGTATGCAATATTTCTTCTCGTGTACCACAATTGCATGATTATTTCTCTAATCTTATCAGCAAGGTCAGCAATAGGCAAGTCTTTATGGTCACGTATCCTGTTGTTGAATGACTCAGCAATGTTACTAGTGATGTAGTCACATTTAATTTCTGGATTAAAAGCACATTTGTACCAGAGGTATTTATGATTTTTTTGTAACCATTGCACTGCTTCTGGTGATTCAGAAATTATGGATGCTATATGCTCATAGAATAAGTCTTCTCTGTAGGTCCTTGCTGCATTTGTTAACTGGCCAAACCCTCTATACCTCTTCTTAAAATTTCTGTTGAGATGAAAAAAACATTCTCTTTGCTCTGCATTTTGGAAAACATTCTTCATTGCATTCTCTAATCCCTTGCAAGCATCAGAACAAACAGCTAGAACTGGGAGATTACCTATTGCCTTTCTCAATTGTTCCATGAACCAAGTCCAGTTGTCTTCATTCTCTGAAGCTATGAAACCATAAGCAAGTGGGTATATCCAATTATGACCATCAACTGCAATAGCTGCAGCTAAGTGGCCATTCCATCTTCCATTAAGTGTTGTACCATCTATACTCAAATAAGACCTACACCCTTCTAGGAAACCATCAATGCATGGTTTAAGAGCACAGAAAAAACGATGAAAATATACTTGACCATCCACTTCAAGTACATCAATCTCCACAACACTCCCGGGGCACCTCTTCAGTACCTCAGCCTTCCACCTGAACAACAACTCAAAGCTCTCTTCCCATTTACCATAAATCTGAGCAAGAGCCTTTTCTTTTCCTCGCCAAATAGTATCATATGCAATCGTGACACTATAATCTTTTTGTAACTTCTCCTGCAATTCCTTGGCACCCATGTGTAGAAAATCTCTAAGGATGCTTACCGCCTTACTAGCTACCCACTTATGAGATGGAGTTTTAGTTGCCCTCCTCATTGATGAAACCATGAGTGTTCATTAACCAGTACTGTCACCTGAAAAAAATGAGAATCATATTAATTTACCTCTATGTCAAAAAGAAATATTGTCATGTATGTATAGGAAAAGATAAATCAATTTATTTACCTCGAAAACTTTTTGGCCTTTATGCTTAGTGCCATTTATTCTCCAAGGGCAATCATCACTGGACCGACAATATGCCCTATATCTCTCCTTACATGACTTCTCTGTTCCTAGATCAAACTCTTCATTGATGGCAACTGCCGCACTGCCATCCTGAACTCATCCATTGTTGGGTAGATTGTACCAACATCCATTGAGGGGTTGTTCTTATCATATGAAATCACTATATCACCAGGAATGGCGTCACTAAAAGGCATGACGTCACCATCATTGTCGACGCTAGGCTCGTTCTCAACACCATGCCCTTCCCCAGCATATGTCTCTTCTTGTGTCAAGCCTAAAAGTTCACACATATGATTTTCACTGAAAAGTGCAATGCGACCTTGATCATCAGGTGTCTCCACTATCTGTAAGCTGTCCCAATCAACTCTTGCCATATTTTCTAGAGGTTCTAGATCCGACCTAAACATGTGCAGTAAAATCATTTATAACATGACTACAACTGTAGAAGAACAATAATAGAAATATTTAAGTGCATCACCTTTGCATATCAATTATAGGAAGATTATACTCTATAGTCGGATGAGAAGTTGGCATGAGCGGCCTCGCTAGGGCAATCGCAGCAGCAGCATCGGTGGTGTCCTGGTCTTGCGCAGCCATGCCAGACCCCTGCACGGCCGTGGCTGAGGACGCCGGCGCGTCCAGCCCGGAGCCGGCTGCCACGCTCTGCGAGGACAGCGTCTAAGGTTGCTCCTCCCCTTCCTCTTTCTGGGCGATCTCATACTCCCTGGTCAGCGTCTAAGGTTGCTCCTCCCCTTCCTGTTCAATGTAGCAAAATCATTTAACCATTCAACCACTCAGATCTAGTTCCTAAAAGTCTATTTGTTGCACAACACATTCAGCCATTCAAGTCCAATCCCCTTCAAAGAAGATTTAGCACTAATTTTAGCACTTCAATCAAACATTAGTTCATGCTGAGCGCAAAAGACTCCAGCAACATGCCTATACCTCTTCTCCTCCCAGGTAGCCGGCGTAGACTGCAGTTCTCCTTCCTGGTGGTTTCCACCCCTTCCTCGTCGGCTTCACAGTGTGCTCCTCTCCTTCTGGTCGGTGCCCTCTCCGCCTACTCCTCCCTCTCCCTGGCTGTGCACTGGTGTGTGCCCTCTCCTCCTTGGTCCGCGTCGAGACCCGCTCTTCCCTCTCAGATCCCTGGCCGCGAGGCCTACTCCTCCCTCACAGTGGCAGGAAGGGGGCGGCGGCAGATGGAAGATGCAGCAGTGGTGGGGGAAGCAAGGGGCGGCGGCGGTGGGCGAAGCAAGGGGCGGTGGCGGTGGGGGAAGCAAGCTGTGGAGAGGGCAGAAGCTGCAACGCAGGGGATAGGAAGGGGCGGCGGCGGCAGATGGTAGACGTGGTGAAATTTTGGGCGACGGGAGGAAGGCGCGGCATGGCAAAGGAAGTGGCGGCAGCAGCAGGAGAAAACAGGAGAAAGGCACGGTATAATTTTGGGTGCTAGGGTTTTAAAGAACAAAACGTAGATGGTGATTTTTTTTCCTTTGTCTCCCTACGACTTTGCCTTTGCTCCTAGGGAATATATCCATGTGGCGCCTATGTGGCTGCACTCTCCCCCATCCTCCCGACGAAATCGCTGAAATCGTGGGGAAGTCCTAGCGAAAACAAATGTTCCCTACGGTAATGAACTTCTGTTGCAGGGAAACTATATATCTCCCTAGGGTTACAAAATACTTCCTAGGGAAAGAAAAAAGCCCTAGGGAAACAGGTGGATTCCAGTAGTGTGTGTTCATTTTGCAGCGTGCCATGGCTACGCCCGAAGCACCCGCCCCATTTGATGAGATCAACGTATCCCGGCGCGTTATGCATCATCTTCGTGTCTGGAGCGGAGAGCAGTATCGTGTAGTGATGGCTTCCGCGACCCAGCATGTCTTTCAGCCCATCGTCACCACTAGCGTCATGGTCAACAAAGTCATGGGCACCTTCATGCTGCCGATCGTGCAACTCGACGACCACCCCGGCGTCTTCCTGATCTGGCTTCCTAACTCGGCCGACGTCGACAAGTTCCGTGGTCATGCTTGGAACTGGTGCGGGGAGAATGTCTTCTTCGCTCGCGTGCTGAGGGTCCTGCACACTGATGCTCGTGATGTCTTAATCAACATGGAGGCCCACCAGGTTTACTAGTTGTGTTGTTTGAGTCATCTCAATTTATCCTAGATGTCAGTTACTTGTCTTATGTAGTAGAAAATGGAGGATCTTAGTTACTGTGTGTGCCTGTAATGTAGTGCAAACTTTATGTTGACGTTTATGTGTTGCAGTTCGCATCCCACTAGGGTTGCAGTTTGTATCTCCTTCCATGTGCAAATATGTATGGCGCAGTTGCATGTTTATGTTGCAAATTTGATTCTGCTCGACCGGGTTGCAATTTAGTTCGTACGACATGTTGCAATTGGGTTGCTAGAATGCATTCTGTTGCAGTTTGTATATGTGGCATGTTTGGATGTTGCAACTGCATCCTACATAGCCCTGCAACCAGTCATGCAACATGCATTTTTTAACACATGCCATTAGCAGCTCAGGTCAAAGCACACAATCATGCTGGTGAACACATGCACAATCATGCTCGTCTTGATTTAAACATTACCATCAAATATAAATAACAAGATAATAATATTTGCAGTTCAAATAGAAACATCAGCTAATTTGTTTTCACCATCCTAAATTTTTCATGCAAGATCTAAATTTTTATTCTTGGTAATTTACACGCCCAACATTTCTTCTACTCCTCTTTGGTGTTGTCTCTTGTGCACCCTTGTCTGACTCTTCTGTAGGCATATCATCTGCATCGTGGTCAAGTTCTACCATAGTTCTTGGTCGCCCTCTCTTTCGTGCTTGTCCAACATTTTCTTTAGACCCTTTTTTGTTTGCTCGAGCTTCTGCTACTGTGCTTCGGTCTGGGTTGAGTGGGCATGTGGTAGAATAGTGGGTCCCACGGACACCGCATATGCTACACTGCCTGTTTCCATAGTTCTGTTTGGAATAAGTACTAAGTGGATTGCAATTAGACTCAGAGGGGGCACAATTTTTCCTCTCCTTTGCACTGTCTCTTCCCTTTGTTCTCGACACATGTGGCTCCAGGAGCAACATCTCTTGTGTTAGCACAGAAGACTGCGGTGAATCATTGGTGTTGGTTGTTGTTGGTTCTGCTGAATCGCTGCTTTGACCACCTGGTGTCTCTGATATTGGCTGTGTCTATTCAACTCTGTTGCTTCTATGGAACATCTCAGTCCTTGGAATAATCACATCGAGCTGCCTATCTGTCTCATCAAAAGCACGGTCTGATCTGCTTCCTGCTCTTCCCAGCTTCATCAGTTTTGGTAACAACTTGGACAATCTTTTCTGCTCCTGGCTCGCTTCACTTCCCATTCGCACTCCATCATGCCTGTCCCACTGTACATCTACTCTTGCTTCACGGGTATATCTTTTCAATATGTACTTTTCTGGGCATACAGAAAAGGCCTGCAATGTTTTGAAACCAAAAAAGACATGAAGCACAAGTCAGATCTGTTGCAATCAGTTCTACTTTGTAGTTGCAGTTGCCTATTTTGTTACCAAACAACGAACCTGTGTGTTCCCATTGCTTGCATTCACATGTATATTCACCAGACTCCTTATCTACAACGACCTTGAACTCATGATCTGCCCAGCAGAAATTGCCTCCACCATTTTGGTGCTTGACTAGCCATCCATTGCGCACTAGTGGATTGGGCTCAATGAGGAATGCGGTGCTGTTGTTGTACTCCTTCTTGAACTGATTGTATACAGCTCTTGTGTAGACTCTGCAGAGCTGCTCATCAAATTTAGCCTTGCTTGCCCTCACTACTTCAGCCTGCAGCATTGTAATCATTGTCAGGAACATATCACATGTTTTTGTTGCAACTATATAGTGTACCAGGTTGCAGTTTGAAATAGAAATTTACCTGATTGTAGTGGGTCTCGCCGGCGTCCTCTGCATATTGGAGTGAATGCAACATCCGTTCTGCAAATCCATGCAATGTGGTGTTTTCATCCACGTATCCAAGCTTCAGAACTTTGTTTTGGCTCTCTGATCTCTGTGTTGAAGTCATCCTCCCACAGTACATGCCTTTGAAATAAGCTGGCACACACCTGTCCCGCTTCTCCCATAGTGCCTTTATCGCTGGGTGATCAGAAATATTGAACTCTTCCACCAGATTCCTCCATTCAATCTCAAACTCCGTTGGACCTAGTGGATAGTTTATCAGTGACTAAAATTTTTCTCTCAGGTTCTCTTTCTTGTGTTGAGAATACAAAAGCTCCAGCTCATATTCCCAAATTCTTGTAAGATGCCATCGGTAATTTCTGCGTTAGAGTCTTTATGAACACTTGCCTCATTGTTGCATCCTCATCTATTTAAATAAGAAAACAGCAGCACCATAGATGTCAATTCAATAGCGTTGCAACACACACGTTTGCAATGTTGTTACCGTAATTAGAGGTTAAATGTACAAGTAATTGACATGAGGCTGTTGCAATGTACAAGTAATTAGCGTTGCAACACATACTTTGCAATGTTGTTACTGTAATTAGAGGTTAAATGTACAAGTAATTGACATGAGGCTGTTGCAATTTACAAGTAATTAGCGTTGCAACAAACACCTTTGCAATGTTGTTACTGTAATTAGAGGTTAAATGTACAAGTAATTGACATGAGGCTGTTGCAATGTACAAGTAATTAGCGTTGCAACACACACCTGTCAGAATAACATGAGACTGCCGGCCATTCATGCAGCTGTTGAATGTCTCAAACAACCACCTGAATGATGCTGTTGTTTCATCACCAATCAGCGCTTGTCTGAATGTGACATTCTTTAAGTTGTTGTTGCTTCCAACAAATATAGCCAATGGCATACGTTTTAGATTAGTTTTATGAGTTGTGTCCAATACAACAACATCACCAAAATCCATGTATTCATCTCTCTAGCTTGCATGGCTCCAGAAGATGTTTTTCACAACTTGTGACACCCTAAAAATGGCCCTATTTAAAAATTAGTAATTAATTGGCGTTTTATATTCAGGTGCTCATGAAAAATGTAGGAAAATAAATTTTTGAATAATTAAAAGCAAATATAGGGTATAGAAACATTATTGTTGCATTCATGCTGGTGCATTTATTTTTGATTGTTGAATTCAAATTTGAATTTGAATTCAAATGAGTGTTTGAATAAAAGAAAAACCTCTTCCTTTTTCTCTCTTTTTCTTTCTTCCTTTCCAGCCCAGCCGGCCCACTCCTTCTCCCTTCTCTTTCTTTTTCCCACGCGGCCCAACCCTTTTTCTTCTTTCTTTCGCGCGGCCCAGCAGCTCAGGCCCAGCACCGCAGCCCGCTCCAGCCCACCGCAGCCGCTCAGCCCAGCGCGCGCGCCTTCTCCTCCCTGTGAGGCCGACAGGTGGGACCCACCTGTCATCGTCCACCTCCAGCCGTAAGCGAGCAGAGCTCCTCCCCGATCCGCGCCGCCGCGAGTCCGCCTCGCTCACGCGCCGCTTTCCCTTGCGTGGCCCGCACGCCGAGGCTGCCCGTGACCCCTATATAAGCCGCCGCCAAGTTCGTAAACCCCCTCCGCCTCGAATCCCTAGCCCTAGCCGCCTCCAAGCTCCGAGCGCCGCCGCCGAACCCTAGCGCCGCTGAGCCACCGTTCCGCCGCCGCTTTGCCGCCAACGTCGAGTCGTGGAGCTTCGGGGTAAGCCGAGGAACACGCCGAGCCCAAAACCCCTCTCTCTCCCGCCTTCTCGCGCGCGTACGACCTCGCCGGAGTTCCCAACCCGCCGCCGTGCGTCGCCAGCCTCCACCTTTGCCCAATCCTCGAGTAGGACCCCCAAAACGAGTTCGCCATCGCCCCCTCTCTCTCTAGGACTTTCCGCGGCGAGTTTTGGTCCACCGTAGCGCCGAGCAGAGTCCACTCCGGCGAGGGCGCCGCCGCGCGCCGCCGCGAGCCGCTGTCCCCGGCGACCCTTGAGCTAGATCTAATCCCAGTCGTTCAATCCAAAACCGACGGCCAGATCTGAAAACCCATCTAAACCGAGCCGGTTCACCGTGAACCCGTGAACCGCGGTTCATGACCGGTCCACGGTTCCGTCCACGGTGGTGACGTCAGCCGACGTCAGCATTCAGCCGCCGCCGTGCCTGTTTTGCAAAAGAGCCCCTGTAGTTTTTAGAAATCAACCCGCGGTCCACCTCTATTCAAAAGTATTTACAACTAAGTCCTTTTTCTTTCGGTTTAGCCCCTGCTCTTTTGAAAAATAGCGCCCGCCGTCCTGAAAGTCGTTTTTACGCCGCAGCCCTCGAGTTTTTATACGAAATTATGTTTTAGGTCCCTGGTTTCTTTCAAAAACACCCCTGAAAGCCTAAAACCTTTACCAGCAAGCCCCTAGAGCCCGTTTTAAGCGTAGTTTCTCCGTTTTAACTCCGATTTGAGTGATTTTCGCGCTCACGTGTTCGTAGTGAAGCGTAGAGTAACTCTAAAGCCTTCTTTTCATCTTTTGCTTATGTTTGGTGTACTGTTCTAATTAAATATCTTGTTTGCATGTATGTGTGGATGCTTGTGTGGTGATACTGTTACCTATTCACCGATTAATCTTGGTGTACTGTTCTAATTAAGTATAACACGGACCATCCTTGTTACCTATTCACCGATTAATCACATAAATCATATGCATGTGTCTAATACTGTTAACCACTAAGGATGTTCCTAGTCTTTACCTTATTCCTTGTTACTCGGGGTTTTATGCATTATGGTTAGACTATGCTACGCGCTGCAACCAACATTTATTTTTTTTATGTTAATGTGGAAATAATGGTTCACTTCAATGATGGTTAAAAGATGCTTTTTAGCAACATGGTTCGGGGAACTAGAGCATGTGTTGTGTGCTTTGTTCTAGTGTCTCTATAAGGTTTGATCTAGGGAATTAGAGCATGTGCTTTGTGCTTTGTTCTAATGTCTCTCCATAAGGTCCGGTTCTTAAAGCGGCAACCCAGGAACCTGTTCGCCGCCGTTGGAACTATAATGGCTCTGGTCTTGGATAATTAGCTTGTACGTCTCTAGCTCGCCAGTGGTTACCGAAAGGCGTATGTGGGGTGCATGGGTGAGAGTATAGTTTGATCCATCGAGGACGGTTTTATCCATTGGCTATGCCCCGTTAGGCAAAGTCCCGTGATGTAAGCGCCTGATGTACGGCAGCTTCACACGTTGCGATGATTGCGCTCTCGCTCTGGACGCCATTGACCCCCTCACGTTGCGCCCTGAGCGTACGTCAATCTCGATGCCTCGGGTTATGCTGCCTATGTTGAACCAAAACGGCTACTGTGCATGTTAGGGTGTTTTGTGAAAGTCCTCGTAACATAAGTTCTTTTGGATTTATGTGACCGGCGGGTAAAGGGCGAAACCTCTGCAGAGTGTTGATCTATCATGATAGCCGTGCTCACGGACACGAGCGGCCTGGATCCTTTTTGATTAGAAGATGATATTAGTGGTTGATGTTGGTTTGTTCTATAATCAATTACACCTTATTAATGGGTTTATACTTGGGATCTACTCATTGGTAGTAATTTGGATGATAATAAAATGAAACAACTAAAAGTGCTACTGCAGTTTAACCGTGTCCAGCCTTTTGTCCTTGCATAACCCGTGTTATACTTGTTAAGTAAGATGGTTTACTTACACTTGCAATTATTCAACAAAATCCCGGATGGGTAACAGATGGAGCATTGAATGATCAGTCGCTTGCTGAGTTTCCGGAGGATCTGCCGTACTTCTAGCTGTGTTCAACCAGTCGGTGTCCCTGTGGACGTGAGGCTCTACCTAGTTAAGGCGTTTGATAATATTAAGACTTCCGCTGTGTTATTTGTTTAAGACTATGTCTTGTGTTAAACTCTGATATAAACTATTTTATTCGAGCATTGTGTTCTCTGTGATTCAATATTTGTAATCTATATGTGTTCTGTGGACATCCTGGGCACGCATATGGAAGCATTCGGATTTCTTGAAAATCTGGGTGTTACACAACTTTTGTTGTCAGGTCAACATCAACTACCCAATAGAAATACTCATTATGTTCTTTACTTTCCCTAAAAAACTTGAGCAGCTTGTTCAGATCATCTTCTCTGTCCACTTTTGCCATCTCTGCCTTCCTGCAAACATTAGGGATAATGCATTTTCTTTACTAAAAAAACAATTCACTTGTTGTAACTATGTGCTTCAGAATGTAGCAACCACCCAGTAGTGTAGTTTCTTTTTACTAAAAAAACAATTCACTTGTTGTAAGTATGTGCTTCAGAATGTAGCAACCACCTAGTAGTGTAGTTTCTTTTTAGTAAAAAAACAATTCATTTGTTGTAACTATGTGCTTCAGAATGTAGCAACCACCCAGTAGTATAGTTTCTTTGTAGTAAAAAAACAATTCACTTGTTGTAACTATGTGCTTCAGAATGTAGCAACTAGTCAGAAGTGTAGTCTGCAGCAAATACATTGTGGATACAAGTGTAGGTGCAGTAGATTTGAAAGAAGTATTTACTTACTTGTTTCTTATGTCCTTCTTAGTAAATCCCCACATATTGCGGCCATCATACAAATCCGCCATAACATTCAGTGCTGCCCGGTGGGGCACACCATTCCTTGACAGAATGTTAAAGAGGTCACATAGGCCTTTCTCCATATGCTTATGTGTGTGCATGTATCTTGTCATCCTGGGAGATGGATGCAGTTTGTGGTTGTGTCCCTCGGACACAAGGTCAAAGAACCAGACACTTTGCTTCTTGTCCTCCTTAACTTTGACATAGGCTCCAGTCACATCTTTTTTATCCTTTTTAAGTCTTCTTCGGGCCGCTGGTGTCCTTGGGCTTATGATTTCCTTCCAAATTGCAGGCCCAGTGTGTTGTTTCTTTGCTTGTTCTCACTGTCCTCACACTGAACCCGGCAAGCTTTGCATAATCTAGGTAGAAGACATGGGCTTCTGTCTTTGTTGCGAATGTCTGCAACACCTTGGGCACAAACACTGCAGGTATACTTGGGCTCTGTAAAGATACAAGAACAAACAAAAGATGTCACCATGTTGCGACTTGTATTCAGCTTCTGAGCGAATGCTAAGAGGAAATCATGTTACATCTACTAGCTACTGCAAAATTAAAATCAGCCACATCTCATGTTTGAGTAATGCTGTTGCATCTACCAAGTCTATCGTGTTGCAATTGCTGTGCCTTTTTGTTGCAATCATGGAACGGGCTATGTTGCAATTATCACCTAACTAAACCCTGCAGATAACACGAAGTGTTTTCCGTGGCGTATTTTGCTTACCGGGTAGATGACCATGTCGACATATGGAGTCACCATGGAGCCTTCTGGTACTGTGCTTGGCGGTGTGAGGCTGCTCCTGTGATGCAGCGGATCAGTAGATGTACAAGGAGTTTGTGAAGTAGCAGGCATTGTTGCGGGGGGGGGGGAGCAGCAACGGCATCAGCAATGGTGACTGCTGCTGCGTCGCTGCCGAGTAATGCTCCCTATTCGTCGGCGAACTCCCCGTGCCACCACGCGCTGTGCTCTGGCAGCCGACGAAATTTGTCTCGATGCGGTCTCGCGGATCATTCGCAGTGATTCTGGAGTGATTTTTGGCGTCGATGATCTAGATGATGGTACCAATGGCGGTGCCATGGATTCTCCGTCTAATTCCAGGGCACTGGGAGGAGGAGACAGAGCCGAAGGCGGAGGCAGAGGCGGCGGAGTACGGGAACCAATCTGTTATTTTGAAAATCGCACGACTTTATATTAATGACGGCGTCCTAGTAGCAATCGTGTTGCAATAGAGTTGTATTGGGACTGTGTTTGCAAATACGCACGATTCCGATTAATTTGAGGAATATATGAAGGTTTGACGGTCACATAATCTTCTGCTTCAAACAATGCCTTCTTGGAACTATATATACATTCAGTATCTTCTTCCCTGAAATCAACATTTTCCTGTAAGATATTGCCAGCTACAATTTCAGAATCCTTTGAATTATTTTCATAAACAGGAACTAGAGATTCGATGAAGGCATCAATCTCTCTTGCATTACTAGTGTCGTCACCCTTACTATCAACATGGACTAAATCTGAAACAGTCGCACCATTCTCCCTCTCTTGAAGCAAAGCCGTCCTCGGCTTTGAGCTAATTTCAGAAACCTCTTTCTTCTTTTTCACTGAAGTAAACACCTCAGCTTTTATTGCATTCTCACACATTGGTTTTAGCACATGATGAACTCCCTTGTGCACAAACGAATAATTATTGGAACGGCCACTATGAGTAGCATCAAGATCAAACTGCCAAGGTCGACCCAACAACAAATGACACGCACTCAATGGTGCAACATCACAATCCACAGTATCAATATAATTTCCAACTGAAAATTTAACTCTAGCCTTATGAGTAATTTTTAGGGTACCACTTTTATTGATCCACTGTATATAACGCCGTGTAGGAAGCCTTCACATAGACAAGGATAAAGCATGCACAGCATTTGTAAAGCTACCACCATCAATAATTAGTTTGCATACCTTGTCTTGGATTTTGCATTTCGACTGAAAAATACTAGAGCCTTGTCCTGTGACATTAACAATTCTACCATCACGTTGAACTTCACATGCTAGCATCGACAACCCATTTGAGGAATCTTTGATAGTATCGATGATAGAGCTAACAGGAGCATCATCACAAAAAGATTTCCCAACCTGCTGCCCATGTGTTGCAGAAACTTCAGCACCAGTGCTTGCATTAATATGAGCATTGACAGCAGGAAAATTTTCAGCAAGGGTGCTAGCAGATCTCTTTCCAAGTTGCACTTTCTTGTCAGAAGATTTTTTTAACAGCTTGGTGTTTAAGATGATTAAGGCACTTATCTCCAATAATAGAATCACTCCAGGAAGAGCGTGTGCTGCTCTTCTTTAGATCATGTAAGTCATTATGTGTCTTTGCCCACAATTTCCATCTTGCACGATCAGCAAGAAACACTTTCTCTTCCATAGGAATAATTGAATATCTGGTGTTTCTCCAGTGGAAACAATATTTCATTGTGCGCGGAACTTTGGCAACACCTTGCTCTTCACACCATGGTTGTCCCAACAATAATTGACAAGAGACCATAGGCACCGGGATAACATCACAAAGTCTGATTAATATGGACCAAGTGAAAAATTCACTTTTCACGTGAGACGTGATATCAAGGACACGATCATACCATTGCAGCATGTATGGTCGAGGATGCGGCATTGATTCTAGGTTCAAATCTTTGATAAGTTTCACACCAGCAAGATTGATTTTGGTCTTTTTGTCAATAGTGAAACCAACAGTCATGTCCTGCACCACACAACGACAGTGAAAAAGTCGCAGGTCATAGCCTTCCTCCTCCATCAATAAGTCATCACTCAAAAATTCATAGTGTCCCACCGAATGGGTCATAGCCGTATCGAAGTCTTTGCACAACAAATCATAAAGCCCCACTGAACGAGTCAGCTCTTGAAAAAAAAATTTCCAAGCATGTGCCGTGATCAACCTAGCAAACTGATACCAACTGATGAGGACACGCCTGCAATGTCAGAATATTTGTCCCAATCTTTCACGGTACTTATAACAACAATAAGGCTTCTCTTCTGTCTGATCAAACAAGAATAATTTAATTCTCCAACGTTCACAGCCCAATCAATTAGCACATGTATCTCACGAAAATATTAAGTAGTACTAGCAGGACCACAACTTTCGTTGATCAGGCGACCAATGAGAACAGCAGGCTTCGATCTCGTAACAACCAGTAAAAGAACTCACGCCAATAATCCCAGTGACAAAATAGGTCGGTCTGGTTATTTTAATCAGCCACACAATTGCAACAACTATTAGCAAATATAATAATTAGGAATTGGCTTACAATAGATGAAAACTAAGCCCTAGATAGGCCTTCCACCCGCGGCTTCGAAGAACCACGATCAGAAGATGAGAATTCCGAGAGGAATCCGAGACGCGCTCAGGCTGCAGCAGCTCGATCACGTACTCCACACAAATCCAAGGAGGATTGGCAAGGTAGACTGGAGAGGAAGAAGGCAGCGCCGCCGCTTCGTCCGGAGAAGAAACCCTCGACTAAAACTCACGATAAACAAAATCCAATCTGTTACAAGGAGGCACGGGCGCACGGCTCCCCTATTATTCTGTGCGTGCAGGCACAATTGGACCCACTAAACAGGCTTAGCCTAAAGACGAGGTCTGTCACACACAAGGAAAACAAAACATACTCCAATGCGCTAGGCCTCACATGCAAGATTAGTATAATAACCTGGCACCATTGCTAATTACCCTTGTCTGATCAGAGTAGCATCTCGCTTTGCAATAAACCAACGTGAGCCATAGTCACGTATTTTCTTGCTTCTTCTTTGCTCGCAAATTAGCTCCTTCAAACAGGAGGCTAGTTGACAACTTAGCAGTAGCACATAGAATTCCTTCCTTCATAGTGCTTTTGTTTGCAGCAACTGGAAATAAACCAAAATGAACAGAATATTTATTTGCTAGCTCGCATCCTTTATCCATAAGCATAGTAGAATTAATTTGATGATCCATGGGCTCATCACAGCGGTGGAGGCGTCGTCGAGGTTCGGAGGCGCATGCACGGGGTTTGGAGGCCTGCGGATGGTACAGGTCCACGCCGTGCCGAGCCTCGCTGTGAAGGACAACTCGACCCCCACGGCGGCCCCACCGGCGCGGTGCCTCTCGTCGCCGCTGCCCCTGACGGCGCCACCCTTGCCTCTCCCGTCCACCTCCATGGTCGGCTGGAGATTCAACTTCGCCGCCGCCGAAGCTTTCGGCCTCCGCACCGGCGTCACGCATTCACCCATGCCCGAATCCTTCCGTCAGGAGGCGGCGTGTGCTTCGCGGACCCAGCAAGGTCCCGGCGGCGCGCATCCATGCGTGCGGATCCATGGAGGGTCCGCCTCCCGTGCGGGCGGCTTGGTTCCCCCGTGCGCGCAGAGGCGTCCTTTGTTAATCTGCAGAAAATACATAAAATAGTCAAGAACACCATTCACCATTCACCATTCAAGAGAGTACAATCCAGCGATGGGCAAGCAAAGACTACGCAGCTAGCAGCTCACCGTGCCTGCAGCCACGGTGAGGATGCCTGAAACCATGGGCGCCCCGCCGTCATGTGCCGACTATGAAATCCACAGGTAAGCCGTACCACACCGTGGGGAGAGGACGGACTAGCAGCCCCCTGGGAACCACCGTTCGAGCTGAGGGTGCGCCGGCAGCTGGAGCTGCAGCAAGGCGCTGATGTAAGATGGGGCATGGGCTCGAAGAAAAATGATATTTTTCCCAACGCAAGAAGCAAACAAGCACGGGCGGACTGCGTCAATGGAAAATCCGTTGTCTGTGCATGAAGTCAGGGATTAGGCTGGAAATCAGTCGGGTGGAACGCTGACACCCCACCACGCGCGACCACGGCGGCTGGCTGAGGCGAGGCGTCCCGAGCTGCTAGCCGCGCTGCTGCAGCGACATGGCGGCCGCATCGAGCCCGGGAGTCGCCGAGGTTGGCGATGAACAACGTGCTGATGTGCACGACGCCGACGAGGCGGCAAATCCCGGCCGTGGCGATGTCCGGCTGGGCCTCCCACAGGCGCAAGACGAGCGCGAGGAAGCCTTTCTCAGCGGCCAGGAACGCTCCCTGGTGGCGTTGGCGTTGACGCCCTCCAGGCCGGAGGACGCCTCTGGGCGCACGGGGGAACCAAGCCGCCCGCACGGGAGGCGGACCCTCCATGGATCCGCACGCATGGATGCGCGCCGCCGGGACCTTGCTGGGTCCGCGAAGCACACGCCGCCTCCTGACGGAAGGATTCGGGCATGGGTGAATGCGTGACGCCGGTGCGGAGGCCGAAAGCTTCGGCGGCGGCGAAGTTGAATCTCCAGCCGACCTTGGAGGTGGACGGGAGAGGCAAGGGTGGCGCCGTCAGGGGCAGCGGCGACGAGAGGCACCGCGCCGGTGGGGCCGCCGTGGGGGTCGAGTTGTCCTTCGCAGCGAGGCCCGGCACGGCTTGGACCTGTACCATCCGCTGGCCTCCAAACCCCGTGCATGCGCCTCCAAACCTCGACGACGCCTCCACCGCCGCTGCCGCCGCTAATGGCGACCATACTAGAGGCTCGGCAGAAAACAGCTGCTCATCTGCAAAACCGACTACCTTGACCTGTGTGTGGTGTGGGCATCAGATTGGTACGACGTGGGGAACGGGGAAACGGACAGCCCGAGTGGGTAGAGGCCTAGAGGGCGGACCACGGGAGACGGACCGGGCTCGATCGGTTGGCTCGGGTGCTGAATATTAATTCAGTACCTAGGGTATAATATAGAGTTCATATAAATTCATATACACACTAGCAAACATGTCCGTGCGTTGCTACGGGTGATTCACCCATGGTAGATTGCGCGTCATCTTCATGTCATTAGGTGGCTAGTGGTCATAAATAAAAGTACGTGGCTACCAACTTAGGGATGAACAAAGGTAGATCGTGGATGTTTGGAGAGGGTAAGATGTTTTAGGATGGATCACTTTACGTACTTCAAAACAGACACACCTACCTATCGGCAAGAAAGCTGCCAAATAGATCCACCTATCAGAATATGTGACAAATGAACGGATGTAATCAGCATCAGATCCTTATTTTTATATTAGAAAATATCATATCTATTTTTTATTTTAGCAAGATACTTTCATTGCATCTTATATCGTAGCCGCGTAGGTAGTTCTATAAGCTTGTGCAAGTAGTTTTTTCTTAGAACAGCTTGTGCAAGTAATAGTTCTATGGTATACTGCCTTTCTCAAACAGCCAAGGCAAAACATTAAGGCCCAGGCCCACGCACGACCTAAGCATCGCGCAGCTTCGATTTGCATCTGACGCCACGCCGCTGCCACCACCGCCAGTTCTACTGTCCGCTCGTCGACACTCGACCTGAAGATCTCAGTGCTGGTCAGATCACTGCACCGCAGAGGGAGCACCACGAAGTCGACGCTGCCACCGAGCTCCACGAAGTCGACGCCGCCGCCGAGATCAGCACGCTGCAACCACTGTCAGATTCACCACAGCTCAGCTTTGCCTCCTCGTCCTCGAGCCTAAGCAGAGCGTGCTGCGTGCAGCCGGCGGAGTCCCAGATGAGGTGGTGCGCGGGATTTGCGGCACGGGGCCACCAGCTGCTAGACCTACGCGGCTTCGCCGGGAGACGTGAACCAATGGGATGGAAGTCCGGGAGAGACTGAAGGTGGCAGGCAACGGAGCCGCACGTCGACCTGGCCAGTGGGCACCGCCGAGAGATGGAGAGAGAGATGAACAGGAGGTGGGAGGGAAGTGGCGGGGACAGCAGCGACGGCAGTCGCTGTATCGGCTATGGCCGCAAGGAAATATACTCATGGGCCGAGAGAGAGGACCGGTTCGTGGGCCGCTAGAAAGGAAACAGCCTACATCAGCTATAGATATGCCGCGGCGCCGAGTTCTTGGCGACTTTAGTCCCACCTCGCCAATGCAGACAACAGAAGTCTGTCAGCCTTCGAGCTGTACCCAATGGGTTCGCTGATCCTGCAGGCCCTCGCGTTGGCTTTTCAGGAACCTGTTCTGTGGGCCTATTTGGCCAGTAGCAACCTATTCTAGAAATAGGTCTAGATATACTATCTAGATAGTTTAAAACATACTAACTTAAATTGAATTGATTTTTATATTTAGTTGTTCTTTTTTAATTATCTTAAACTCTAAATCAAGTTTATATTTAATTGTTCTTTTTTAATTATCTTAAACTCTAAATCAAGCTCGACTGCATTCAAGACGTAACATGATGAGCATGTAGATGATGCGTGCGTAGCGTCTTCCTACGTAGCGAAGTTGCAAGAATTGCCACCACATGTTAGAGCATACCAAAGTCTACGCAGAGAAGTGACATCTCACACAATCCTACTGACGGCGACGATGATGACGTTGACTTGTTGAGCATGTGTGCAAGAAGAAAAGGGACAAAATGCACAAACACAAAGATGACCATGGTCATAGCTTGGTCCGGCGAGCGAGCGGCGAGGGCGAGACGGATCCAGAGCTGTGGCAGCACAGGGCGAGGCAACCCATGGTTGCGGTGGCTCGGAGGCCAGGGGCACTGCGGCGCAGGAGCGCGGTGAGCGGGGACACCGACTGTCGGAGTGCACGTGTACGACTCTGTGGCCGGCATCTGGCGGCGGAGCGGCGCGGACATGCCGGCGTCACGGCGGTCCTTCACGGTCGCGGAAGTCGGCGGCACGGACGAAGGCTCCGCCCGTCCGCCGGGTCTGTGGTGCCGCACCTGCTACTCGAGCCGCGGCAGGCACGGCCGTCGGTGGTGGAGGAGGCTGGGCGGGTGGGCGACAGCGTCTGGAGCCGGACGGGCTACGACAGCTATCGACGGGGTGACTGTCCAATCGGATTTTGAATTGTTTTCCCTTTGCCTTTTCATTCGCTCTCAGGTTGTCTCACGCTCGTGGCATTATTTGATTGGGAGATTTCTATGCTCATCCGATATAACGCTGCTCCGTTGGCGAGCCGATTCCTGCAGAAATGCATCCGCACTTCAGTTTGTGCTCAATTTGGTGAGCCTGCTATGCTCATGCAGGTGATATGTTCGATCAAATTCCTCTTAAGATCCAGCAACAGAGATATCACTGCCCGAACAGATTTTGAAATTAATTTAGAGCCAACCTTGTAATCACTATCATGTAGCTAAGCGTTCACCTCTGACCTTGTTCTAGTTCTAGCAACAATTTTGTCATTCTATCACGGATGCAACCAGTAACATGTTTGCTGAAGTTGCCATGGAGGTGTGCCAACTATAAGCATTTTGGCACCTCCAATCTGTGTAGTTTCAGAATTAGGAGAAGCTGACAAACTTGATTGTGAAAATTAGTGGGGCCATGAGCCGTGACAATGCCTACAAAGAAAACCTGATTACTTGGACATGGTAGCTTAATTGATATGCTAGATGTTATTATCAGCCTTTAATTTTTTTTCGTGATTACCTATTGTAGAACTCTTCTAACCTGAATTTTCGAGGTACTTGTGTGATGATAATCCAGATTCTGCATTTATTTGGTTGATAAAGAAATGGTTAGTAGGTATGTGATTATTTGGTTAGCATTTATTTGCGTGGCGCGGCAGCAGCAGGGGCCAGCAGTCCATCTCCAGTGCGCAGCACGCAGGGGGAGGTTTCAGCGGCGCGCAGCAGCGTAGCTACAGGTCCAAGGCGGCTCTCAGCGGGTGCTAATGGAGGAGCTGATTGGGTTATTAACTGAATCCATAGACAGAACATCTAGTATATCTACAAGTTCATCTATTATGTTGTTGAATTAGTAGCCCAAGAGGCTGTGTTGGAAGTAACTTCTTAACTTACAGGAGATTGACACTCATGATTTAATTTTGATTTATATTACTTTAGTCCCATTTCTACAAAGGATAGCTGAAACCCAAATAATCTGGTGCTTGTCAAGTTGTCAACGATTGCTTCCATCGTTTGCAGAATTTCCATATGAATTTCCTTGAGGTAGGATATATGTTGTGTCAGCAGAGGATATTGTCTAAAACAGTGTTTGTTTATGAAACTTAATGGAGAATTATGCATCACATGTTCACCTGTAATGTTTATAGAGTTACATTCTTATTTGCAAGAAGCTAAAGGCTCAGTGTGCCTGATCTTGTCACTTTGTAGTCCCAGCTCTGAAATACAGTGCACTGAAAGTAAATTAATTAACTAAAGACAGTTAGGAAAATGTTATGATGTTTCCTGTGGTACCTATAAATATGTGCAGCTGTCTAATTTATACTTACAATACGTAAATACATATATGCCAAAAGGCAAAGCAGTCATTCATTCTGAATCCAGTAACAGAAAGCTCCTTGAGATACAAAAAAAATATTGGAAGGCGATGAAGGCGAACAGATGGTAATGTATCATCTATATTCTCTAATAAGATTTTCAGAAGGTCTTTGCGCTCAGACTCAGGATTCTCTACATTGGTGTCAATGGCCTGCATGAAAATCTTCAGCTCCATGTTACGTCGACGATAAATTTTGCATTGCTCTAGTGACATCATGATGTTCCCATGCGTTCAATTTCTCTTTTTCACAGTCGATGAAAGGAGAGATGGCTCCACAATGGGTTGCCTCCAGTCTATCGGATCTGATCTTACCCGTACCTGGGAGCTATCAGAGCTGCAGCAGAATGTGTCCATGCAGAGCAAGTGTTCTGTTGAAGTTAAGGAAACTATTTCTACTACAGAGGAGGACACGGTGGAAGATAATGTAACAGCAGAAGAGCCAACCTGTGAGTCAAGAAGTAGATAATGCAGAATCAACAGAAGAAACTAAGGAAAACATAGCTGAGAATATTGTAGAAGCCTCTGATGTGGTGATGGTTGAATAGCAAGCGGCCGAAGAAATAGCAAGTGAGCCAAAAGTACTGAATCAGTCAAAGAAATGAATGACCTTGAAACCACTGCGCCTTGAAATATCTCGCAGGATAACATAATCTCGACCTCGGGGGAGTCTGTCCCAGAAGAAATTGCAACAGAAGACAACTCAACCATTGAACCAGTCAAAGAACTACAGGAACATCCAGGAGGTTCTCCTTCTGACAAGCGTACACCAACAGAAGAAAATCCGGCAGTAAAAGAGCCAGTAATATTTCCCTTCAGTAATTCTGTAGTTGAGATTGATGAACTAGCTCCAGTCTGGCTGCATCCCTGTGGACATAGCACAGCTTACTAATTCTTCACCTCATGCACACGAAGCTGCAAGTACACGGCTTTAGGAGATGGCTCCAACGAGTCCATAACAAGATACAGAGATTCAACCAATGGATAAGCCACTTCCAACAACTCAATGGTACAAACCATAAGATGGATGTGATGATGCAGAATGGCGTGTACAAACTAGGGGTGATGATGCAGAATGGCGTGTACAAACTAGGGGTCTACTGATTTAGAAATTGTTTTTGAAACTCTAGTGATGTGATTTGGTCATTCAGTAGCTATACGATTCAGTAACATGGAGTCTCTTGTTTTTTTAGTAATATGTACACTCCAGTAATTTTGGTAGTTCAGTAATTAGAAACTGTGTATACCCATCTCCTCCATAAATGTGTGGATCATTTTTATACCCCTAGTGTGTGCTTGGTTTAACTTGTTGCCTGGATTAGTAATTCAGTAAATGGGTAATTTTGTGAAACTTGCATTGTTTATGCTCATCGGGTCTCTTCCTATGCAACTGGAACACTAATCTAGCTGGAACAGAATTCATGTGGGCTGTGATTTAGTTGGTGATAACAAACAATATGTACAAATTACAACTACAGAACTACACCAATTGCAACTAGTGACCAATTGCATCTAGAAATGCAAATAGAAAAATAATATAGTTGGAATTGGATCAATTGCAACTAGTTGGGCTCATCAATTGCAACTACGACAATAAGCTAGTTACAACCAGGAAGGCATGCACACAACACTACCATTGCAACGGGTAGAGTACTTTGATTTCAACTAGTATACAGAGCCTTGAACAATTGCAACTAGGATAAAATAAATTAGAAAGCCATGCACGAGCACCACAAATTATAACTAGATAATCATCTAGTTGGAACCAGAGCAACTGCAACTTAATCGAGCTCAACAATTGTAACTACAACAATAAGCGAGTTATAACTAGAAAGGCATGCACATGACATCACAATTGCGTACTAATCAAGTCACATTTGAACCAATTGCAACCGTTCAAGTACATCGATTGCAACTACGACAATAACCGAGTTACAACGACACCAGAAAGTCAATTACAATTGCAACTATGCACTACTCTAGTTTTAGCTTAAGTAATTACAACTGGACAGCTCCTTCAGCTACAACTAGAACAATAACACAGTTACAACTTTACTAAAAACACATTCACATCACACCGCAAACTGATTTTAAGTGAGGAAATGCTAAAGTTGCAACTTGCACACTAATCAGTTACAACGGGCCAATTGCTATATGTCGGAGCCTCCAATTACAACTAGGATAAATAACCTAGTTACAATGACACTAGGAAAACATTTGCATGACACCATAGTTACAACTGTAGCACTAATCTAGTTACAATTACACGAATTACAAGTATTCGGTACTTCAATTGCATCTAGGATAATAACCGAGTTACAACGACACTGGAAAAGCCAACCATAATTGCAACCGGGACAAATAAAATAGAAAGCCATTCAATGTAGCATCACAAATTGCAACTAGTCGGAGCCACTAATTGCAACTAGGACAATAAGCCAGATACAATTAGGAACGTAGACAACACCATCACAATTGCAACTGGAGCACCAATCAACTTATAATTGGAACAATTGCATCCGATCGAGTACGACTGCAAGTAGGACAATAAACCAATTACAGAGGACACAAGAAATACAATCACAATTGCAAGTGGACGGTAATATAGTTGGAAGTGGAGCAATTGTAACTAGTCATACCTACCAATTGCAACTAGGACAATAAGACAGTTACAACTAGGAAGCCATGCACGAGCACCACAAATTGCAATTAGGAGAATAACTCAGTTGCAACTCGGACAAAATAAATTAGAAAGTCATGCACGAGCACCACAAATTGCAACTGGACAATAATAGATTTGAGAATGAGAGCAATTGCAACTAATTACGCCAACCAATTGCAATTAAGACATTGAGCCAGCTAAAACTAGGATGGCATACACCACAATTGACTAGGATAATAACCGAGTTCCAATGACACTAGAAAGCTCGTCATAATTGTAACTAGGACAAAATAAATTAGAAAGTATGTACGGGCACTGTAAATTGCAACTGGACAATAATCTAGTTGGAACTAGAGCAATTGTAACTAGTCCGACCCATCAGCTACAACTAGGACAATAAGCCAGTTACAACTGGAAAGGAATGCACACTACACCATAATTGAAACAAGAGTACTAATCTAGTTACATTTGGACCAATTGCAACAGGTCGGGCACATCGATTGCAATTTGCAACTAGGACAGTTAAACCTATCACAATTGCGACTAGGATAGTAATATAAAAAAATAAGCCAGTTACAACTGGAAAGGCATGCACATGACACCATTGTTGTAATAGGAGTACTAATCTAGTTATATTTGGACCAATCGCAACATGTCGAGTACATCGATTGCAACAAGGACAGTAGCCGAGTTACAACGGCACTTGAAACCTATCACAATTGCAACTAGGACACTAATCGAATTATAGATAAAGGAATCGAACTGCTCAGGCCCTCCAATTACAACTAGAACAATAACACAATTGCAACTATACTAGGAAGATATGCATATCACACCACAATTGCAACCGGAGCATTAATCTAGTTACAATGAGACCAATTGCTACTTGTCTGGTCCTTCAATTGCAGAAGAGGCAATAAGTGAGTTACGACGACACTAGGTAGACATGAACATGACAAAACAATTGCAACTTGGGTACTAATCTAGATCAATTGCAATGAGACCTAGCCTAGTTGCAACGGGGTGAACTAGCTGTGGCTATGAACCGCGAACAAGTTGCAACAATGGGGCTAGATCAATTACAACTATGACAACACACCAGTTGCAACAAGATGGAACTATTGCAAACAGATCATATCTCATTGCAACTAGATACGAACCATATACTTCGGTGCAGTATTACTGAAAAAAAGTCTCCATGGCTACTGAATTATGAAAACACCAGCTCACTAGAAAAAGTGTGACATTTGTACTGAATAAAACTAAATCTCTGATTTACTGAATACAACATATACTTCGGTGCAGTATTACTGAAATAAGAACGTGTATTATAAAGACATGTTGAAAAACTCTTGTGGCCATTATCAGTCCTGGTTGCAGTATTTGTGATGCAAATTTATTACTGTAATTAATTATGGTTGCAGTTCGCATACAATGGTGCACTAACATTATGTTCAGACGTTGGAAAATAATCTAGTTGGAGTCGGAGCAATTGCAACCAGTGAGGCCTACCAATTGCAACTAGGACAATAAGCCAATTACAACTAGACAGCCCTGCACACGATACCACAAATTACAGCTAGAGCACTAATCTAGTTACAAGCGGTTGGGTACTTCAATTACAACATGGGCAATAATTGAGTTACAACAACACCAGAAAAGCCTCTCACAACTGCAATTGGGACAAATAAATTGGAAAGGCATTCATGGTGGCACCACAAATTGCAACGAGTCAGGCCCACGAATTGTAACTAGAGCAGTTACAACTAGGAAGGCAAACATAACATCACAATTGCAACTAAGCAGCGATCTACTTATAATTGGACACCAATTGCATCCGATCGAGTACATCAACTGCAACCCATGACATAACCCAATTACAACATCACAACTACAACTGGACAATAATATAGTTGGAAGTGTACCAATTGCAACTAGGTAGGTCAAGTCCACCAATTGCAACTCAAAAGTCATGCACACAACACCACAATTGCATCCGAGGCATTACAATTGGACCAATTGCAACCGAGCGAGTACTTTGATTGCAACTAGACAACACACTAGAAAGCCCGTCACATAGCTGCACCAGGACAATAATCTAGTTGGAACTAGAGCATGCAACTAATCAGGCCCACCAATTGCAACTAGGACAATAAGCCACTTACAACCAATAAGGCATGCACACGTACAAGACCAATTGCAACTGGTCAAGTACATCGACTGCAACTAGGACAGTAACATAGTTACACGACATATAAGTAGATGAAGCTATTGCATATTTGTAAAAAAAAAAAAAAGAAACATTGCACCTGGAGCACAAATCTTGTTATAACGGGACCAATTGCTACTGGTTCGATCCTCCAATTGCAACTAGGACAATAACTAAGTTACGACAACAGTAACAACACAATATAATTGCAACTCTGGTACTAATCTAGTTACAACTTTGAGAAGGGGAAAAGGGAACATGTATAAACATGTTCTACAAAGATTATTATAGCCGGATCTGGTGTCATGTAGAGCTTCAATTAAGATCTAGCACAAGTTTTTTGGAAGCCCAAAAATCTTATCACAGCTTGATGTGAATACTCGTTTCCTGAAAAATTAACAGGATTGAAAATTTTGTCTTTGTCAAGGTCCAGGCGTTATATGTGTTGCAGCTGCAAGAGGCTTCACCCAGACCTGCACAACCATCATATCCAAGCAAAATTATTGCTGCTCATACCATAGGAATGGAAAGGATATAAGATTCCGATTGTTATCCACGCACAGGACTGAGAAAATGACCCGAGTGCAACCGTTAAAAAAGATTGCTAGCTTCTATAATGACGCATGCAATGTCCTCTTTGCTAACATGCAAACTGAAGGTAACTAATTAAGTTTTCTAAACAATAAGATTCAGCTAAATAGTAAATCTCCATGGTAGCCAATTTAACTATTAGCCAGCATAAAAAAATGCAGGACGATGACATATAGATCAAATCATACTAGGCAAAAAGATACAGGAGAATAAGGCACCCAATTTAAAGTGTAAGGAGTCAAAAGATGCACAATACCAATGCTGTTTCAGATGTTGCTAGATGTAGAACAAAAAATAAACAAATTTTCTTCTAAAGATTTAGGTTCAGAAAACAAAAGAACTCAGTCTCTACTGATTCCACCAATCCAACATATTGCAGGTCACAATGCAAATTTGTTCCTAAACTTTTGAAGTCATGTCAATCCAGCCACTACTGTTCCATCTAGGAGAAACCTATTGTGCTGAAAGATATCCAACCTAAACTGAAGTACCACTGCACCAGATATCCAAATTAAACAAAGCAACATAGGTTTCGGATGCTATATTACTAATAAAAACCTGAAAGGAAAAGCAAAAAAAAAAAAAAGATCATCCAACTGCTGATTATAATATTGTACAGCTACCAAACATCAAACAAGCTCGACGGCTGCCAACTAGTATCTCTACTAATCACTACTACCTACCAACTGCGTATATCTTTTCTTCTAAAGTTTATACAAACTTTCATTATGTTTGTAAATAAAAAAAGTTGTATATGATTTTCAGATACTGCCACATGTTCAACGGCTTAATCAACGGATGTCCAACCCAAACACATCACGTGTGCAGCTGCTAGGCTCAACATGGCTGGCTCCAGTGGTGGCCATATCCCCTAGTTGATGAGTGTAGTCCAAATATATAAGAAATGAGAGCAACCAATCAGAGATAATACAGATCAATTTAGTTTGATAGTTTCATTGGCAGCACCACAAGTAGCCATATGACCACATTGAAGGTATAAAATCATACAGCTCAAAAAAAAAATTACAATCCCTCCCAACCCCTCCCTCTCCTATCAAGGCAACATTAGAAATTACTACTGATCATGTCTTTCAATTGCACTTAGGACAATAACCCATTTGCAGCTAGAACACTAATTTAGAAATGCATTCATGGGGACCACAAATTGCAACTGGACAATAATATAGTTGGAAACGGACCAATTGCCACTAGCCAGGCCGACCAATTGCGACTAAGAGAATGCCAACTACAACTAGGAAGGCACACACATGACACAACAATTGCAACGAAGCACTAACCTAGTAACAATTTGATCAATTCCAAAATGTCAAGTACTTCAATTGCAACTAGGACAATAGTCAAGTTACAACGACACCAGGAAGCCAATCGCAATTGAATTCAAAAGCATTCTAGTTGTACATGAAGCAATTGCAACCGGTCAGGTCCTCAGGTTACAACTATCACAATAACATGATTACAACTATAGGAAGGCATGCATATCACACCGCAAACGATTGCTATAAGTCGGATCATCCAATTGCAACCATGGTCAGTAGTTTGAGATGGCCGACACTCGGTTTTTAATGGTAGTTGGTTACTATGATTAAGCACAAGTACCCTTCCAGTAATTAGGTTAATGGATATTTATACTAGGAACTACTGTGTGCATAAATTACCAAACTCCATTGTTATCATCAAACAAAAGAATTCAAATGCAGAACTTTAACATTGCAAACTTCCATCGTTGTTATCAGTTCGCCAGCAGAAATAAGGGTGCTCAAGCTCATCTATGCAGTTCTGTCCAAACAGTAAGAACTAGGCCACCAAACTCAGAAACTGCAACACATTGATACACCAAACCCAAAAATTTAGATGGTGCCGATCTTGTTGGACACATCAAGAGCATCATAGAACACAAAAATTTGGATGAGAATGAACTAGTGTTGGCGATCACCAAATTTAAATTGCTACTGCGAAATTAGTTGACAGCAAGAATGGAAACGTGGCAAACTAATAGAACAGAAGTGAGAACATTAAGTTCAGATGATAACAAAAGGCTATTTGGAATCTCTACCTTGAGGTGCCATTGTGGCTTGACTGCATTCTCAACAGGGCAGTCCACTCAACCAGCAAAAAGGAGGAAAGATGTGAAATTTAAGAAACAAAAACAAAGGAACGCAACATTAAAAGTATTAGTGTTGACGCGCTTTTGGGTCAACATACGAAAAGCGCTAGATCGCGCAGTCGTCGAGTTCTCCTCGTCAGAGCTCCTGAGAGCAGCCGGTCAGACCGCCTGCAACGGCCGGTCAGACCGCCTGTAACAGATGCGCTGCGAAAACCTACGATCACAACCTCGGGAGGGACCCCGTCGGAGGCTGCGAACCTAGGGTTGTTCTAAGGTCGGCAAGGCCACTTAGAACGTCCTAAACCGTCGCGGAGACGAAGAAGGAAAGCAAAGGGTTGGAAAAGCTGGGGTTTAGAGATAAAAAGTAAAGTAATAGTTTGTTCGATTGGGTAGCTCCCCTCAATCGGCCACGGCCCTTTATATTTATAGGGTGGGGAGGTCTTGCCCCGCAAGAGAGTCCTTGTACAAGTCTAAAACGTGTAAAAAACCTAATTCTACTCGGACTCGGGGACAGGCGGTCAGACCGCCTGTGACAAGCGGTCAGACCGCCTGGCACAATTGCCAGACCGGCTACAGGACCAGCCGGTCTAACCTCTTGTACAGGCGGTCTAGACCGGCTGTCCCAGCCTGATTGGCTTTGAGCCATTTTTGGTCGTCAACATATGCCCCCCTGTTTTTTGGTAAAATTTATTTACCATAAAACATTTAATCGGACTACTGGCGACCCTCTATTGTCGGCCATTTTTCTCTAAGGGCGATATCACATATCGGCCATATCCTTTCAAGCATGTTGCCAAACACTTGGATGATATTTCTTCAAATACTTCCCATTAAGCGCCCTTGGCAACTGAAATCCTTGCAAAGTTTCCACCATATAAGAATTCCCAGAGCAAACCTTCACAACACGATATGGCCCTTCCCAACTTGGCGACCACTTACCAAACTTGTTACTCTTTGTTCCTATAGGCAAAATAGTCTTCCAAACCAGATCATCAACTTGAAAGGATTTAAACTTTACCTTCTTGTTATATGCTCGAGCCACTCTCCTTTTGTCTTTTTCAATTTCTTCTAAAGCCTCCAAACGCTTGTCGGTCACGTCATCAATATTATCCATCATTAAAGCATAATATGTACTAGCATCAAGATCATTATGCTTTGCTAATCTATAAGCAGCCAGATTTACCTCAACGGGCAAAACGGCCTCTTGACCATAGACGAGCTCAAATGGAGTAACTTTGGTAGCACCATGCCTAGAAATACGATGTGCCCATAATGCTTCAGATAATACTTCATGCCATCGCTTAGGATAATCTTCAATCTTCTTCTTTATAAGCTTAATCAAAACCTTATTGCTAGACTCGGCTTGACCATTGGCTTGAGCATAATATGGAGATGAATTGAGCAATTTAATACCATAGTATCCAACAAACTCACGTACCTCCTTAGAAATAAACGACGTTCCTTGATCCGTCGTCAATGTTTGAGGAATCCCAAATCTATGAATAATATGCTCAGTAATAAACTCAATCACCTCTCTATGTGTCATGTTCTTGAGGGGAATTGCTTCAGTCCACTTAGTAAAATAATCAGTAGCTACAATCACAAAACAATGACCCTTAGATGAAGGAGGATGAATCTTACCGACAAAATCCAAACCCCATCCTCTAAAAGGCCATGGCTTAACGATTGGATGCAACAATGCAGCAGGTGCAATCCGAATATCCCCGAACTTCTGACACTCTTCGCATCCTTTGTAGTAACGGAAACAATCAGCTATCATCGTAGGCCAATAAAAACAAGCCCGTCTAAGAAGCCACTTCATCATACGAGCCGATTGATGTGTACCACAAATTCCTTCATGAACCTCTGCCATAGCTAATCTAGCTTGATCAGGATCTAAACATTTCAAAAGCAATCCATCCATGGTCCGACGATATAATTCACCATCAACTAAAGTAAATTTAAAAGCCCATCGTCGGACTTTTCGATCCACTGACTTGCTAGTATCCTGTAAATACTTCACCAAAGGTTCCCTCCAATCACCAGCATCAGCCACTATGTATTTAGAATCATAAACGGCCGAATCGGTGTTTTCAGAACTGCAGGCGGTCAGACCGCCCGTACTGGCGGTTAGACCGGCCCCGCCGGTCAGACCGGCTGTGACATGCGGTTGGACCGCCTGTTCCAGAACAGAGACGTCGGCTTCGCGAAACATCGGCTTCCTTTCATGAAAATTTCTTTTCTGAACATTATAGCCTGATGCTTGCTGTGCCAACGCATTAGCTCTAGGATTCTCTTCTCTTGGTACATGATAAATGACAAATTCATCAAAGCAAGATATAATATCTAAACACCTATCAAGATAAGCATTCAAAAACCCATCTAAGCATTGACAAACTTTAGATACTTGCTGAACCACTAAAAGAGAATCACCATATGCTTCTACATGTTTTACTCCCATGTCACATAACATCTCCAACCCGAATAACAAAGCTTCATATTCGGTTTGATTATTAGTGCACTTATGATTCAATCGGTTAAGAGCTTCAAAAACAACACCGTTTGGTGAAATAAGAATAACACCAACTCCAAAACCACTTTTACAAACCGATCCATCAAAATGCAATTTCCATGGAGTAAAAGTAATATAGCCGACATCTAAATCAATATGCTCACTAACCTTATGTTCAACAATAAAATCGGCAATGATTTGTCCTTTCATAGATCTCAATGGCTCAAAGACTAAATCATATTCAATTAAAGCATAAGCCCATTTGCCGATTCTACCACTTAATATAGGTCTATGCAACATGTACTTAATTATGTCGGCTTGACTAGCAACTATGCAAGTATTTGACAACAAATAATGCCTCAACTTTGTACAAGCATTATATAATGACAAGCATAACTTTTCAATAAAAGTGTACCTTTTTTCGGTGTCCAATAATCTCCTACTTGCATATGAAATAATATATTCCTTCCCTTCGGTCTCTTGGATCAAAACAGCTCCAATAACACTTTCTTCGGCCGCAATATATAATTTAAAAGGAACCCCTCTCCTTGGCGCCCGAAGAACCGGAGGCGAAGATAAATAATGCTTGATCTCTTCAAATGCCTCTTGCTGTTTTGCCCCCCAAGTAAATTCAGCATCATCTTTTAACCGAAGCAAAGGAGTAAAAGCATCTACCTTCCCCGACAAATTGCAAATAAATCTTCTCAAATAATTCACCTTGCCTAAGAATTTCTGCAACTCCTTCTTAGAACTAGGCGCCTGCAACTTGCCAATAGTGTCGGCCTTCTTTGGATCAATTTCAATGCCATGCTCATGAACTATAAAGCCCAAAAACAAACCGGCCGACACACCAAAAGCACATTTGAGTGGATTCATCTTCAAACCATACCGACGCATTCTTTCAAATGCAAGTCTCAAATCGGCCAAATGAGAATCACTTCCAGCCGATTTAACAACAATGTCATCAATATAAACTTCCAAGATAATACCAAGCAAATCATGGAAGATCAAATTCATTGCCCTTTGATAAGTAGCACCGGCATTCTTTAAACCAAAAGTCATAACAACCCACTCAAACAAACCAACAAAACCTGGACATACAAAAGCCGTTTTGGATATATCCTCTTCGGCCATGAATATTTGATTGTAACCAGCATTACCATCAAGAAAACTAATCATTCTGTGTCCAGAAGCAGCATCGATAAGCATGTCAGCTATTGGCATAGGATATTCATCTTTAGGAGTAGCACGATTAAGATTTCTAAAATCAATACACACTCGAATCTTACCCGTTCCTTTCTTTTCCACGGGCACGATATTAGAAATCCATTCAGCATATCGACAAGGTCTAATAAATTTTGCTTCTAATAACCGATTTATCTCCTCCTTAACTCGGTCATAAATTTCAGGATTAAAACGCCTAGTTGGTTGTTTATAAGGCCTAAATCCAGACTTAATAGGCAACCGATGCTCAACAAGCTCTCGGCTTAAACCAGGCATTTCATGATAATTCCAAGCAAAGCAATCAACATACTCCTTTAATATCTTTATCAATTCAAATTTAAAATCAGAATCTAAATTCTTATTTACAAACGTAGGTCTGGGTATAGAACCATCACCAATATCTACTTCCTCAAGAGGATCGGCCGACGTAAATCCACATCCCAATTTGCTTATATTATCAAAATCTTCAATGGCTTCACACATATCGTTCCGATGCGCCCGATAGTAATCAAGTCTCTGCTGCAACCACTCTCGATTATCCATTTAAGTCATACGAGATGATTTAACCGATTGTGAATCGGCTTTATGACAGCAGGAACAAAGCCATTCTTGGTGCAACTGATAAACTCGAACTCAGAAAGATCTAAGCCTGATAGACATCTAACATCATCATGAATGCCAACCAAAGAGCTATCAGCTAAAGCAACACAAGCAGAAGTATCACCATGCACAACCTCTACATCATCATCTACCCACTGAATTAAACATTGATGTAAAGTAGAAGGAATGCATTGGTTTGCATGAATCCAATCACGACCCAAGATTAAACTGAAGTTACCTTGAGTCTCAGCGACAAAGAAAGCAGTGGCCAAGGTCTTACTCCCAATGGTAAGCTCCATAGAAATCACCCCCTTGGCGCCAATAGGCTCTCCTCCTCCAATGCCGCTAATGGTCATGTTGGTCTTGATCAGCTCTGAATCTGAACCTCCAAGCTTCTTGAATAAAGAATAGGGCATCAAGTTCACAATCGCCCCTCCATCGACCAACATCCGCGCAATTGGCTTCCCATTGATGTGTCCCTTCAGATATAAAGCCTTCAAATGATTATCTCCAGCTTTAGGCTTCTGAAATATAGCCTCCCTAGGACCAAAATCAAGATGGGCAACCTCCTCCTCCGAAAGCATGTCCCCATCCATGGACATGTGAAGCACATTCACATCAAGGTTCATGCGCTCTGGAGAAGAACTGTAATCCACAAGCTCTTCATCGTCCTCTGCAGCGGGAACCGATGTTGGCTTGCCATCACCAATTGAAGAACCAGAAGAAGAAATACCGAGTGCCTCTGCGCCACCCGGTCTGACCGCCTGGACGGGCGGTCTGACCGCCTGTGATGCGGTTTCCTGGCAGGCGGTCTGGACCGCCTGTACAACCGGTTGGACCGCCTGTTGGTCTTCCTTCGGCTTCCACTCCTTCTTCTGTGGAATCATAGGCTTGACTTGGTTGAAGACTTCATCTCTCTGTTTCTCCAACTCTTGCTCTTGTTTCTCTCGAAAACGAAGCCTCTGAAGCTTCCTCTTCTGAGTGCGAGTCAAACCTTCAGGACACCATCTTGGAAGAAAGTACTGCTGTGTTTTACTAGTACTAGCTCCCTGATCTCCCATCATCTTTTCATCAGAAGTCGGCTTTATAGCCAGACTCTTCTCAATGGGAACATCCATAGTCCCAACTCGAATAATATCAAACTCAGTAGTCCTCTCTGAGACAACATCCATGCTTTGCACCTCCTCCTTCTTCTTGGGTCGATAAACCTGTTTAGGAGGAACTCTTGGCAATTGACCCTGACGGGCGGTCTGGCCGCGTGTTACCGGCGGTCTGACCGCCTGTGTCGGTCTTTGACCAGATTGACGTAAAGCCAATCGGTCTTTCTTTGGATGAACGATCCTGTCCTGCACATGTCTTCTTGGGCCTTCCCACCCAGGATGGAATGAAGATTGCATTGTTGAATGATATGGCACCCACATCACTCCATTGTCATCCCACACCGGATCCAAATTCATGCGAGGGAGTGAAGGAATCCTCTCATGATGACTCTGTGATCTCATTCTTTTTTTAAACGGCCGATCGCTCGGAACGGCCTTTTGTTTGGTGTACTTGTCATAAAGCATGTCAAACGTGACTTTGGTCTTCTGAACACCCTGCTCCTTCGCCACGTTCATCTTCCAAGTACCAACTTCTGGACGCTTCGGAATCAACATCTTTGGGCGTCCATGGGGACAGGCGGTCTGACCGCCTAGCACAGCCGGTCTGACCGCCTGTAGCAGTCCAGCTCCGGGCGTCTGCGGTCCAAGAGGAGTGATCGATCCTTGCCCCCCTTGTCCAGAGGATCTGACAGTAATCTTGAACGACTCTTTCCCATCAGCAGTCTTCTCAAAAGTTACTTCTCTAACCGACTCTTTTGAAGACGGTCTTTCCTCTCCAATCACCACGTTCTTCCCTTTAGTAGATTCGGCTTGATGCGGCCGAACCAAGACTTTGGGCTGCTGCAGATCCATGGTGTTTACTGGAAAAGGAGTCTCATCAATCTGCATCTCATGAAACTTCAAACGGCCCTCATTAATAGCCGATTGAACCTGCCGACGGAAGACATTGCAATCATTAATAGCATGCGAAAAAGAATTATGAAACTTACAATAAGCATGCTTCCTCAATTCTTCCGTAGGTGGCATGACATGAGAAATCTTAATATACCCAAATTTATGTAATTCATCAAATATGCGATCACATTTGGATACATCAAAAGTAAATCTTATGTCTTCTTGCCGATTCTTATGAATCGGCTTAAGGGATGAGCATGATACAGTTTTCTTATTAGCAGGCCACACAAATTCTGCTAAATAAACATCATTATCATCGTCGGTCGAACCATCGGATTCATAATCAACTATATGAACATTAGACCGACGTGTCTTAAAACTTTCTTTTTCTTTATTCATTCGGTTTTCAGCTACTTCAGCTCTAATATGCACTTGTGCAACCGAATAATAATCACAATTGTCAATCTTTTCTCTAATAGAGGACTTTAAACCCCTAAAGCATAAGCCAGCAAGATCAACCTCAGAAATAGACAAATTAAAGCAACGGTTTTTAATGCCTTTAAATCTTCTCATAAATTGAGAGACAGTTTCATCTCGACCCTGTCTAACCGATGCTAAATCTGCCAATTTCATCTCATGATTTCCATTATAAAAATGATCATGAAATTTGCGCTCTAGTTGATTCCAACTCATAATAGAACTAGGGGCTAATGAAGAAAACCAAGCAAAAGCAGTACCAGTAAGTGACAATGAAAACAAACGTACTCTAAATGCTTCATAGTTTCCAATCTCCCCTAGTTGAGCTATGTATTGACTAATATGTTCCCAAGTGGTGCGCTCATCTTCTCCACTAAACTTTACAAAATCAGGTGAGCGCCACCCATTGGGAAAAGCAACAGTATCAAAGCTAGAATGATAAGGTTTTTGATATATTCTAGTATGACCAAAATCAACACCTAGCTTATTTCTCATCATATCAGACAATTCATCCTTGAATCTAGTAAATTCGGCCCATTGGGGGTTTTGTTGAGCCGAAGGTTGCATAGCATTCATAGAATTCAAGTGAGGTGATTGCCTATTTTGCATGTCTCTATGTGCATTAAAAACATCATCGGGAATACCACCCGAATTCGCAGTATGCATAGTCGTGGAATAAGTAGGTCCCACAGCAGTTACTGAACCAGCACGGCCAGCAGAGGCCGAGTTTGGAACAGCAAACAATGGCAAAGGTTGCTCCGGCACGAACACCATAGCATTAGTCAAATTTGGCTGACCACCAGAACATGCGGTCTGACCGCCTGTAGCCGCGGTCTGACCGCCTGTAGCGGTCTGACCGGCTGTGCCGGCGGTCTGACCGGCTGCAGATCCAACCACTGCCGACCCAATTGCATTAACCGTGTTCGGTCTGGACATATTGGGTGGTGATGAGGTCTGTCCAGCAAAGTAATTCGGTGGCATACCATAGAAAATATTCTGATCTGGCAATTCGCGAGTATCTATAGATTTACCCTCCAACTTTTCCATTCGTTCCAATAATTGCATAACTAATAGATCACGATCCGGAAGAGTTGAAGCCGAAGTAGTAGATGCAGGGGTTTGAGGTATGGAAGTGCTTACATTGTTGATTACCTCAATTTGACCCTTACTCATCTTGAAAGAAGGCATCACGAAGTCTCGAACACTTTTCGCTGATCGTTCTTCACGACCCTTCCGAAACGTCTTCAAGAACTCCGCTTCAATGTGCTTCTGAAGTGCTATGTACCTCTCATGATCTTCGGGAGAAAGATCTTCAAGCGAGGCCGTCACAATGTTGTCTTCTCCAACGTCGAAGCCCATAGTGCTAGAGATAGTAAATTGGTCTTTAAAAACCAGATTTCTTTCCCCAGCGGAGTCGCCAAAATATGTTGACGCGCTTTTGGGTCAACATACGAAAAGCGCTAGATCGCGCAGTCGTCGAGTTCTCCTCGTCAGAGCTCCTGAGAGCAGCCGGTCAGACCGCCTGCAACGGCCGGTCAGACCGCCTGTAACGGATGCGCTGCGAAAACCTACGATCACAACCTCGGGAGGGACCCCGTCGGAGGCTGCGAACCTAGGGTTGTTCTAAGGTCGGCAAGGCCACTTAGAACGTCCTAAACCGTCGCGGAGACGAAGAAGGAAAGCAAAGGGTTGGAAAAGCTGGGGTTTAGAGATAAAAAGTAAAGTAATAGTTTGTTCGATTGGGTAGCTCCCCTCAATCGGCCACGGCCCTTTATATTTATAGGGTGGGGAGGTCTTGCCCCGCAAGAGAGTCCTTGTACAAGTCTAAAACGTGTAAAAAACCTAATTCTACTCGGACTCGGGGACAGGCGGTCAGACCGCCTGTGACAAGCGGTCAGACCGCCTGGCACAATTGCCAGACCGGCTACAGGACCAGCCGGTCTAACCTCTTGTACAGGCGGTCTAGACCGGCTGTCCCAGCCTGATTGGCTTTGAGCCATTTTTGGTCGTCAACAATTAGCATAAGATGCGTGTCAACTACATGTAAATCAAGGCATATAAACAGTATCTTCTTTGCATGGCTAACAAAACTTGCATATAAACATATGCCTAAACTTGCCTGCCGAAGAACTGAAGTGAACCCTCCAAGGCATGAGATTAGCCATTAGTACACAAAGATCACCCCAAGTCTAGCGATTAACCAGTTGACAACAGCAGAATTAACGAAAAATAAAGGGAACTAGCTAGACAACACAAGCAACAGGGAATTCAGCTAAACAGAAACGATATATTTTACAATATGTGTACAAATAGTGTAGAAGGCAATTCATCCCTCTTAACTCTATATGATTGTACTAAAAAAAATTAGTAAACATGAACAGACAACACAGAACACTGAAAGTGTCACACTATATATGCACCTCATGTGGCTTTCAAAAAATTTCTAGTAAAGTCATGCACATTTTTCATATTTATAGTAAAAAACAAAAAAAATTATAGTAATACATCAGGGTGTGATTATATTATAACTTACCTGTGATTTTATAACTAAACTCAAGTTTACAAAGCTGGGTGTGTAACATTTTAAAAGCCTAACTGTTGGTGAGCAGCACCAGTGCACCACACGGAGAATCTGTAAGCATAAAACATATAAAAAAGACCATTACACATATACAAGTTCTAAACGTTTAAATGGGACAAAATAACAGAAACATAATGCTTCATTGAACATGGTTTGATGATCGTGCATTAATAGACAAGATATGTTGCGAATCTTTTTAAGTATTGCAACATGGCCAACAGGAAGAAATGTAGGCAACAGTTCAGCAAGCAAGGAGGAGTATTGCAACAGTTTTTTTAGTTGCCGACACGAGGGACAGCGGCAGCATGAGAAGAATATTTGCCACAGCTGCAGCTACAATCCAGGGTAGTCAAAGTCAGGAGTTACAGCGGCAGCATGAGAAGAATATTTGCCACAGCTGCAGCTACAATCCAGGGTAGTCAAAGTCAGGAGTTACTTTAGAAAGAGACCCAGCGAAGGATTAAATGTACTCAGCGCAAATGTTGAACAAAGTGATGTTATTGTTATAGTTGTAACTATTAATAGTGAAGACTGCACGTGAGGGCTCTTTTTTGTTGAAATTAGCAAAGCACTATTACCTTCAATTCTTGAGAAGAAGGTCTTGGTCCATCTGAAGCAGCAGCAACTTCTGGATCAGTAGACCTCTTCAGCTTCAGTGATACATTAGCTCTTCCATCGGTGATTGCAACAATCATGATACATCTGACATCCCCACTCTTCTCAGCGTTCAAACCCACTCTGACAGCCTTATGGAAGAAAACACTATTAGATCGCATCATACATAGCATATATAATAATTCATTTGGGTTGTAAACTTGTTGCAGTTGGCCAACACATTGAGATGAATATGAAGATTTCGGACAGGCACAGGAGAAGTCATGGGTAATGGAAACAGAATGGAATTATATTGCACCACTTCTACTGCTAGAAGCCAACTTACATGTGAAATACGGCATGAGATCAAATGTAGCAAGGAAACAAACATGGAATCGGCCAACAGCAACATATCAACCTTGTCGGGCATTTCGTCGAACACCAATACGCGAGTGCATCCAGACATCTGCCATGCCCACACTCACAAGGCTGCCGAACAATCTGAGCGATGGAGGCAAAATACACATTACCACTGGATATTGTCGAGACCTGCGGCGTCTAGGAGCTCCAGCGTGCTCGCCGTCGGCTCGTCTCCCACCAGCAAGCACCGAGGGCTTGAACTCTTGGCCGCTGGACTGTCCGCTGTCGGGTCCAGCACACGCACGCCGCTCGCCATTGGACCTGCCGCGCACACAGCCCCTGGATCCTGCAGCACACCGCGCTCCTACGGCGCCCGCGGTGGTCGCAGTCGCAGCCCCCACATCCCGTGCCCGAGCGCCGTCGCGCCCCGCATCCCCTGGCTCGCTGCTGGAGTTGGCCGCGCGCCGCTGGCTTGGCCCTCCTCGCGGCTCACGCTCGCGACAGAAGCAGATGGGTTGGGTTGGAGAGGGACAGGGGGGATCGGGTGGAGCCTGGTTGGTTTGGCCGGAGACAACAACCCGAGACAACAGAGGGACGCTGGCTCGGCGGGCTGGCTGGGTGCATAATACACCAGAATTTCCATATATTATATATATGACGAGTTTTGCTACATCCACATCTAGCTACACCCTTCCAATTATTAGTGTTGAATAAAAAAATGCTAACCACTCCCTTATTATCGGCTTGATGCATGCATGTGTGCATGCCGCCTCTATTGGATAAGCAGTTAGCACGTCGTGGTCTTTCCTCTATTGTATATACAAGGTGCATGCGTGATCGTTTGAGTATGTAGTATATGTGCGGAGAGTTTTATCGTACATGTACTTAAAGGAAGTACGCATGCATACGTATACATGCATATAGCGGCCCGGCATACGAGAGGAGTATACGTGGATCGATATGTACACGTGCTTAGAGGGAGGAGTATATATGAGTGCTGTACAATATCTTCCAAAAGAAATATGCCCAGAATCCGAAAAGTATCAAGTCAAACTTGCGACATAATTAAGAAGGGTATCAAGTAATACTCTGGTCTGGGGAAAAACTCATATGGAAAATAGTACAAAATTGTACTCGCAAAGCATAGTATCAAGTGATACTCTGATCTGAAAAACAAAGTATGAAGCGATACATATCTAAAAAAACAAGTATCAAGTGATACTTGCATCGCATCTGGTAAAAAATAGCACTGTGCAGTTATTGGGATATTATTTTAATTGGTCATTAATTATCTCAGATTAAATCGGAAGTTATAGGTACCGAATAATATTCAGTCCCGATTCTTCCCCGCCCAGCCCGATGGCCCTTCAACCGGTGCGAGGCTGCGAGCGCACCTTTCCTAGTCCAGATTTTTCTTTCTCCACGATCGATTTCTACGCTCGGTGCTTTCCACCTTTTCTGGCTCGGAACAGAATCACAGATCGTGGGCCACGCCGAGCGGCCATTCAATTTCTTTTAATTTTTCCACTCCCGTCAGCCATCCTCCCGACGCGCATTGCGGGGAGCTCCGGTGAGCCACCCTCGCCGCCGCTGCCTCGGAGGGCGCCGCCCTCGCCGTCCCCGTACACCTCCCCGCGCGCCAAGCCCAAAAAGCCTGCGCCGGGAGATGCGGGTGACTCGGACGACCCGCACCGTCGTCGAGCGGACCCAGCGCGGAGGAGAGGCAGGTGGGTCGGGAGGAATTGGAGCGGCGAGCGGAAGCAGTTGCGGGCGCAGTGGCGTGGGGGCGAGCGGGTGCGAACCCCGTCAAGAACTTCGGATCTGCCGCGTTGCTCGTCGGTGACAGCGCAGAGCGTGGCTCAGTCAAGAGAGAACTGGGCGGATGCCACCATCCACGGTTTTTTTTTCCCAGTTTCTGCTTCAATCCCCTTCCTGCCCTGACGGTACTTCCTTCAAAATTCAAATCAAGATTTGTGGAGCGTTTCCATTTGTTCTGTCCCTATTGCTGCTTCGATCCATATCCTAAGGCTGCGGATAGATGGTTTTTCTGCGGTTGGCGTGTGCAGGAAGGGGAAGAAGGAAGGACTACTCGACCGCAAAGGCTGCTGCAGCTCTTCCGCCGGCGATTGCTCCAGAAGGTGAGTTTTTTTAACTGTTTCTTGATGCTGAGCTGATTAGCCGGAGGCAGGATCTCAGTGTCCATGATTAGTAGGGGAGTGGAATCTGGTGGTTTCGAATTGCAGATCTAATGGGAGAAAATCCCTTCCCTGTATCACTTTGAAGATGCTTCCTTTGACACTGCCATATCATTCTGACTTGTAGCATAGGATGCTCGTGTTCACATGTTTAGAGCCAAGGGCATGCTGGCTGCTGCTTGGTGGACACGATTTCATTTGATCACATGCTTTTGACGTGGTGAAGTAGTGTCCTTGCAGGGATTCCCAGATAGATCCTGCTGTATGACGCCTGTTCGGCTGTTCCAAGGAAGGGTGCTTGCCTGCGGATGACCATTATCGCCGTCTACTTCGAACAGAGCGCAAGGCAAGGATTTCCTGGCTTCAATCAAAGGCTGCAGGCAAGCAATCGACCAAGGAGGATTTGCTCTTTTGGTGTATAGCATAGGCCAGGGCCAAATCCAGGGTAATTCCTGTCTACTAGCTTATTTAGGCGACCCACCTATTGTCATCATCAGTTTGATTTTCAGTTTCGAGTCATTTTTGTTTTTGCTCTTGCTTGTATATGTTTTACGAACTATTGTCTTCAAGAAATTAACTTCTTAATTGATTACTAGTTGCCAACTGACCGATCCTTTGGTTTCTTTTCTCAGATTAATTCAGTATCTCCCCTTAAATTATCTATATTGAACTTCAGGATTAATTAGGTCCTATTTTGTGTTGTCGCTATTTTTTCCATTGCGGCGCAAAAACATGTCTCCAGCAGTCACGCCATTTGCCTCAGAACCGCCCAATTTACATTTGGTTTATATGAAATCATCGATCGATCCCATGAGAGGTAGCACGCGTCCGTCTCTTGACTTGCCACGTAGTAACCCACATCTAGAGGCTCATAATAAATGCAATATCACATAAAACAACGCAAATCCGGTAGTCCTGGTATGTGTTCCACAACATGCCCAAGATCAAGCATACACATACCGTTCATACAAATAAACACATCACCAAATCCACCATAGAGAGCAATTTTAGTCGTTACATGAGAGTTCAACATTGAAAATATTACAAGTCCAACATAGAGATTCAAATTTAAATGAGAGCTCCAAATACAAGTCTTGAGCTTAAAATAAAACATGAGTATCATGAATTAAAGGTTCAAGCTTCTTATGGTGATCTCACAACGATAAAAGATAAATCGCAGCGGTAAGACAAACACAAAGGTGCCTAGCACGAGCACACCAATAGCACAAACATCACATGCCCGGCCTACTCCTCACCCGTATGAGGATCAACGGGGTAGAAGAGACCAAGCACGGCCTCCGGTTCGCCTGCAACTTGATGAAATATAGCAACTTGAGTACAAAGGGTACTCGCAAGACTTACGCAAATATAATATGACCAAGGAGTATGCATATTTGGATGTAGCAAGGAATGAGGCCTTAATGGTTAAATAAATTGCATAAACGCCTATCTCATCCTAGCCTTAACTTTTATATAACATGAGCAAGTGATAAATCATCCTATAGACCTAGTCAAATTTTATTTGTTTTGCCCATCCCACCTCAATTTTTAGTGAGCAACAATATATCATAATCATGTGAACATAGAGCATAACCATGTGAACATCATTCTCATCCATGCGGTAACTCTACGATGAATTCGTAGGACTTTGAGCGGGTGCCATAACCAAGAGCGTGGCAATTCGTATTGATTTTTAAACCTTGCAAGGGTGTACATCTTTACCCACACGACTCGAGGACCTTGCGGCTCATACACTTGGCCAAAAGTGCATAAGGGGGTACTCATGTCAACCTTTCCCAAAAAGCCTTGGACGTCTGGAAGTTCACGCCTAGCTTATGCGGAGGGTTGCCTAGGCCCACTATGAACACTCTAGGGCCCTCACCATACACACATATCTAGGACCATGCCCGGATGACCAATTCAATTTCGGTAATTAGCTTATCGTCCCATTCATGATATGTGGTAGTACGGAAAAATGCTCAAGCCTTGGTCAACAACGGACGGTCCTTAATCAACTCAAGCGGATCTATACCCGAGACTCCATTCTCAAGGCCCTACACCATATCCGCTCAAATCTCGAAATTCAATTCCATCAACAAGTTCCCTTAACCATTTCTAACCAAGGACCATGACGACATCGTTGTTGATTAACCTATCCATCCCATTCCCAAAAGGCCTACCATTCTACTACTAAGCATGGCTAAGCATTAAGCAAATCAAATTAAGCTAACCCATACTACTCAAGTGACAAGGCATATGGTAAAAGATCAAGGAATGGTAAATGCAACAATTAGGATCTACAAGATAACCACATATATAACCCAATGCAACCATAGCTCATATTGGAACATAAATATTTGCAAACATAGGTATTTCAACATGCTTAGCTGCTTGCCTTGGTTCTCCTCGGTGTAAACTACGTTCTCCTCCGGTTCTCCTTCGGCCTCGTGCTCAACGGTCTCGCACTCCGGCGTCTCGCTCACTAAAAGAGTGAATGCATGCATGCATTAGAGATGATGATATGATGCAAATGAAAATGAAATGCATGAGCATGATTGTTGATGAAAAGCACTTCAACAAAACATTTTAAAACACCCGTAAAACTAGGACGCGGATAAAGGTTTACCGAAAAGGTAGAACTACTAGCAAGCAAAGGAATAACAAAAACAAATTCTAAAACATGGAATTAAGGCCTAGATAAAATATATAACATGCTCACTGTTATTACAAGATTAAAGAAGTTGGCTATGCATTAAAATTACTTTGGCATATTTAATTATAAATTAAATCAAGTTACACCTAAGGAAACAAATTAAATCCTAAAAGCCATGTTTAGCAACAGAACAAATATGAAAGGCATTTTTCCTAGATTCTATACAGTGAAAAAAGATTAAAAAATTTGGTTTTACCATTTTATCATTTTTGAGCTATTTACTATGTCATTTCTCATTTTCGGGCAGCAAGCACATATTTTAATAAAAACAGTGATAAAATCATATAAACATGGGTAAAAAGTTATAGATCTAGCATTCCTATGATACAAAGGTTCTAACAAAACTGGATTTGACATTTTTAGAGCAGTAGAACATTTAATATGAATTAATCAAGCTTTGAGCAATATAAATTATAAATAAATATACACAGCAGTAAAACATGCAAACATAGAGTTTTATGAAACTTCATCCTTCTAGGAATCCAACAAAACAAGTTTCACAATTTTTGGAGCAGTATATAATTTTCTACGCATTTTACAAGTTTTCAGCCGATTCAAAACAAATAAAAAACGCTTTTGCATCTAAGTCCCTAGAAAACCACAGATCCACGCGCGCGACCACCAGCACAGCAGCCACTAACGCGCGGGGCCCGCAGGTCAGTGACCTGGCCGGAGCAGCCATGGCCGGCGGCCAAATCCGGTGAAATACGCCGCCTCCGGCGAGATTCCGGCGAGGGGAAAGGCATGGGGAGCAAGAGGGCGACGAGAGCAATCCATTTTGTACCTTGGATTGAAGAAATAGGGGACGGGAAGGGGGCGTCGGCGTGCGGCGGCGGGCTGCAGCGATGGCGTCGATGGTGGCAGTGCTGGCGGCGATGGTGGTGGCGATTGGATGGATGGGAAGGTCGGCGAGGTGGAGGAGAAGCTGTGGGTGAGGTCGACTCGAGCCGAGGTGGCCCGCAGCGGTGGAATGGCGGCGGCGGCGAGCTCTACTGCAACAATGGTGGCGGCGCTGCAATGGGGAAAAAAAGAGCTAGGGTTTGGGGAGGCCGGCGGCTTGGTTCAAATAGAGGAAGGGAGAGCGGGGTAGAAGGGGGATTTCGCGTGGTCCGGGCGTCGACGGCCGGTGAGCTGCTACGACGTGGAGGCGCCGCCCTCGCTGCCCAACCAGCGAGCAGGGAGGTGACTGGAGGAGGAAGAAGACGCTGACGAGTGGGACCCACGTGTAAGAGAGACAATTTTGTAAATGAGTTCAAACGTTTTTGCTTTAAAAGAAATAGTTCCGGAAGTCCAAAAATCACAAATAAATACATTTTGGAAAGCTTAGAACACAAGGAAGGTTCTGCAAGTTGAAAAAGTTGAAAACCATGTTTGGTTTGGTTGCAGTTTTGAATTCAAAAGATACGAATTTGGATTTTCCACTAATTTTTGACCCCTGCAAATGAACTCCAAAAATCTTGCAAAAATACTCTAAATTCCACATTTCAAATCTAGTATTTTATAACATTTTAAAACAGCACAGTTGCAGCACGAAATTTGGACTTCCTTAACAAAGTGACAATTAACTTAATTCAAAACAATTCAAAATGCACACAATGCTTATGTCATGATGCTAGTTTTGTGCATTAATGATGCTAATGATGCTAGTGATTACATGTTGAACACGGGGTTAAGATTTGGGTCGTTACACCAACCCTGTACGCTCGCCATATGGTGCGCTTGGAACACTAAATGTAGCCACTCGCAGTGCCTCGCCATCCCAGTTCCCAAGGCATACTCTCCTCCCTCTCGTACTCGGTCTCATAACGGCGATGGAACACGATGATCTTTTCATCATCTGTTATGTTGGCTGGTAGCCAACGATTTTTTTTTCCTTCTCTGTTAAGAAGAAAATAGCCCATGTTTTATATTTAATTTTTTTTATTTCTCTTTATTTTATTTAGTGATTGTTCCGTATACATTTTGACGACCTTTAAAATTAGGAGGTTGTAAAAATAAAATCTACTCCAAATGATTTGGATTCCAATAAAATAAAGGTAATGGGATTTGGAGGGTGAGATTTGGCTAGTCTGCTGGAGCGTTTAGTAATATGGAGAGGGAATCTTTTGGAGTAGATAGCTAAATGAAGATATGGAGAGTCAATTGCCACTCTGCTGGAGATGCTCTTATATGCGGAGCCCTCATTTTGAAAGTTTTTGTTTTAATCTTCCATGATTACATCAAGTTGTAATTTAGATTTTTCCTAGATCCTGACCTAATGACAGGAAGTGAACCATGGATCATGGAACAGGTACAACTCGTCTAATCTGGAAGTGTAAGTATTTCATACCTGTGAATTTGATCGATGCATATACTTGTAAGGTATTTTTACTCTGTTATAGTTGTTGGACGTTTTCCTATTCGAATGTTGTGCAATGCTGCATTATTTTGTTGCATGTGAGGCGCTTGAGCATTCCTTCTGTTATCTGATTGGTCTATATTACTTCATGACTTAGTTGCATACCTATCTGTATTCTGAACCAAGTGATTACCAATCATCATTTTCATGTAGTAGAGCATGTCCTTAAAAACAAAATGAATTGATGTCTGTGGTATATTAGTATTGCCGAATTCAGTCTGTCTTCCTTTCTTTTAGTCATGCTGTCATCATGGAGTTTAATTTTAGATGGTATTAATGGCATGAACCATTGTTGTGGACCTTTTCATTGCAGGCTAGCTGGGGCAGCAAGGGCTTGTTTGGACTCAACCCTGAAAAAAGTGCCTGCATCAAGCAGCGTCTCCACGACTTTGATTTCGAGTGCCTGCTGTTTACTGTTTAAAAAAATTAGTGCTTTTCATAGCTGAGATTTACTGTTCACTGAAGAGAGAATTGCCAAGAGCAGGGGAGGCGTGGACACCTTTGGCTACAAAAAAAATGCTCCGCCTCAATATGTGTTTTCAGTAGCCGATTGTAATCTATTTGTGTACAAGTAGGGAACAAGGGGTTAAAGTGTCTACAAGGTTAAAATGGATAGAGAGCAAAGATTAATTCAATTTGTATTCCGTGAGACTCCTAGCTGGTTTCATTCTCACCGGCGGAGAAATGACGTGGAAACTAGAAGTCTGAATATCACTCATCCAACTTCACATTTTTTTAAGGAAGAAGTCCTATTTTGGTCCCTAAACTATCGCCGAAGTCCGGTTTTCGTCCCTCAACTACAAAACCGGGTATAAGTGATCCCTCAACTTTGCAATCCGTTCGATTTCCATCCCTCAGCGGTTTCGACTCCGGTTTCGGCTCACGTGTCACGTTGGGCCCACCTGTCAGGTTAACCTTTTACTCTCTTCTCTCTCCTAATCTCCTTCACCCTCCACACTGCCGCCGCCCCGCCTCCGCCTGGGGCCGCCGCCTGCCCGCCTGCACCGTCACCCGCCGCCAGACCGCCTGCGCCGTCGCCCGCCCCCTCCCCGGCGTCCACCACCTGCCTCTGCTGGCGCTTGTCATCTGCTTGCTCGCTGCAGCGCTCAGCGCCTGCTCGCCCGCCTCCCCAGCCCCTTCCGCCTGCGCGCTCCCTGCTTCGATTGCCCGCCTCCGCGAGCGCGAAGCTGCACGCTCCGCAGCCGCCGCAGCTCCACGCTCTACCTGCCCGCCCCGCAGCCACCGCAGCTCCGCCCTCCGCCTGCCCGCCTCCGTCGCCGCCAGCCAAATCCTCCACTCTCTTCCAGAAGCTCCGACTCCTTCCCCCGAATCTGGGCTCCCCCGCAGCTCTACGAAGGTGGGTGGACAGCGGCCACCGGCAGGTTTTGGGGAGCCCTGGTGGGCGGCGGCGGAGGCGGGCTAGCGGCGGCGTGCAGAGAGGAGGGGGAAGAAGAGAAAAAAAAAGAGTGAAAAAATTGTACCTGACATGTGGCCCCTACATGACGTAAGCCAAAACCGGCGTTGAAACCGCCGAGGGATGGAAATCGAACGGATTGCAAAGTTGAGGGACCACTTATACCTGGTTTTGTAGTTGATGGACGAAAACCGGACATGGGCGATAGTTCAGGGACCAAAATAGGACTTCTTCCTTTTTTTAGGCCATGTTCAGATTCCCAACTATTCACTATTCATTCCAACTTTTCACTATTCATTCCAACTTTTCACTATTCCTCCCTCACAAAACACGTTTCCCAGCGAATGCTACAGTGTTTTTCTTATGCTACAGTGTTTTTCCCTACAATCTAAACACACCCTTAATATTTTGCTTCGTGTTGCTTGATGTAAAGATTACCTACTTTAACCTAATGCCTCCAGTTACGGGAGGCATAGAATAATTGGTTTCAATCGCCTCTCCTGTCCTGTTTACAATGATTTTACGAATATTAATCTGGGAAACAAAAACTTCCACGCAAATACAGTAGTGCAAAACTCGTTACCAATGATTTTACGAATATGAATCTCCGAATTGGAAAAAGTTCTACGCAAATACAGAAGCGTTAGGCCAAATTTCACCTGCCTCACGTTTTCTTTTTTTTTTAAAGATAACTCACGAGTCACGAGCAACAGAGAACTAGTAGCACACGCGCAGGTAAAAGACAATAAACTGGAGCGGCTGAACTGCAATTTTGCGTAAGAAAAAAACGGAGGAGCCAGGCCCGATCGGCGACTCTGGAACTCCATTCAGCGCTGCCCTATATATATATATAGTGCAGCGCTAAACACTACTCTGGCTACCCGACCCCCTCCCGCACGAACGTCCCGCGCCCCTCCCTAGTCCCCTGCTCAGTTTTCCCTCCCGGCTTTCCTCTCTCCACCGTTTTTTTGTTTGGCCCACTTTTGCGGCCGTTTTTTCTCCCTGAGATATACGTGCTGCTGGCCACGTGTTTTTTTTTGCTTTTCTCCGTCCGAGAGACACAGACAAAGATATACTTTTTTTTAACACGGCAGGTAACGATTAAATTGTTCATGCCTTTTACTGAAACGTGTTTCCATATTGAAGTATTTAGTGCGTACGATCCAATCCATTTTCATCGAATCACATGTACTTCAATTGGTAGAGAACTTCTGTATACGATTCTGTTGCTTGGCACATGTATGTCTTAAAAAATGAGGAACAATCAAAATCTTCTGCTACCACATTAACTAGCATCCAGAAATAGGTTATCGACATCGAACGTCTCTTCAAGACGTGACAGAGGATTAAAATGATGCATTTTGTGGTCAGATACTTGACCGGCTCGCAGTTGATGAAAGCATCACCGGCGAAAGATCTTTCACAGGTCGACCTGAATAGTCAGTTCCCTAAAAATTAAAAAAGCTACAGGGTGGACTTTTTGTCTTCGTCTAGGTTCATCTGGCGCCCATGCTCTCCATCGTTCAAGGTTCTTCCTGCAGCTGCAGCTGCACAAGGATGTTTCATCTAGACCTGCACAATGATACAGGCAAAATTATCATCCACACACAGGATCCAGGAAAGAGATATAGAAAAGATGGCAAGTTTGAGTGTATAGTCAGCGAATTATTCAGTCCAGTTCAGCAGGAAAGGTGCCCGGAAAATTGCTGTTAATAAACACTCGAATACTTACACACATGGTCAAGGTAATTAATCAATAATGAACTTATTGAGGTATAGACACTCCACTAGCAGTCATGATATACAATACTAAAGAAGCAAGCAGCCCAAATCGACATCTGAAGAAACAAGCAGCTATATGTTCGAATTCCATACAGTATATTTGTATGGCAAAAGAACCTTACATTGTACAGAACACTATATTCACTACTAGTGCAATTTTAAGTCATCCAAAATAACAGCTTTGATCTTCATTTGTTGCCTGTGAACTAAGAGCACTCTAGATCCAGAAGGCAATGGACACAAATTGTTTTGACTGAACTAAAATGGCCATGGCAAGGAAGCATTGATATATCAATGATATGACTGATGAAAGCTGAATACTAATCCACCAAAACATAAAAGCTATTAATGCATCATTAGTTGCATAGATCCAACTAGAACAACGAAAAACAGCCACGCATGCTCTGCCAAGGCACGGCCAGGGTATTATATAAAGCAATTATACTAGACTAAATAAGCTAGTAAGTAGTAACTCATAAAAACTGTAATGGCCAATCAAGAATCACAACCCAAATGATGCATCAGGATAGATCCCGCCATCAGTGAGTCACAAACTCAACAGCTTAGGGACTGGAACAGCAGCCAATCAGATGAAATCTTACCCAATTCGGAATCAGCCCTATCTTCTTCCTATTCATCCTCATTGCCGCAATCTACAAATTAGCAAGACAGTGATGTCCCTTTTCTTCTCACGGGAATTAAAAACAGAGTAATTACCTACACAAATAGTCCAACCATCTGTGAGAAATGAGAAATCGAACAGAACATAGGGAATAGGATGAAAGAACAGAAGGGGATTCGCACAATAGAGGAGGAAACCTCAGAAGAACCGAAGAAATATCTTCACGTGACGAAGAGGAACCCGAGTCGCCACAAGTGGACCTCAACTTTTGAGAAACTCGACATTGAACCCATCTAAGCCTCTCCGTACTCGACATTGGATGTCTTCCATGCAAAAAAAAATCTCAAACTTTGGTTTTTCTGACCAAATTTCTATAGATCTTGGAGCTGCAGCCATAAGTCAAGGTTCAGAACAACACATAGTTACTAGCTATCGAATTGTCAGAATGGTGATGCACAAATTGTGAGCATGCAAGCGTATATGTTATAGTTTTTTCAGGATCATTTATTTAATTTATTCTTAGATGTCAGTTTAGCATTCCAATAGGGAGACTTAATACTAACAATAGTGCTGTCAAAATTACACAGCAACAGAGATTACTTGATACATCTCGCAGTCAAGGTGTTATCTGCGAATAAAATATATGGTCAGTTGTAGTCATTTCAACTGTGGATAGCACAAAAAAACATGTATTTTCATGTAGAATCCACCAGTGCTTACTATTAGTCTTTTACCCTATACTGGCAATACATATCCCAGCAGCATCATAGATATAGTTGAGCATAGAACGCTGAGCTGAGCACATGAAGACACATTATATCTAATTTTGCTCAACATATAGGCATGGAAACTGAACGAATCTGCTACAAATAAACAAGCAGTATGAAGCCAGCAGCACACAAGCACATGAGACAAATACTAGCAGAGCAACAAAAGAAAAGGAACAGAGAGAAGAGAAGTATTCAGGGAGGAAAGATGAACCAGCAGAGTCAAGATCTGACCGGAGCAGTGAGGACGGAAAGAAATCATGCGGCCAGCGGCAAGTCTAGGACTCCACTTCCACATATTTGCAAAGCACCCACCCACCAGGCAGCATCGCTCCAGCAGTGCTCATGTGCCTACCGTCTAAGCAAGCTGGTTGTTCGCCTCTGTGCGTCGCTGCGTCTGAATGCGGCTGAATCCACAGGTCCTGCTCCTGCAAGATTCACAAACCTGACAGAAATTGCGGGAAAAAAATCTTCTTAAGTCGAATAGGTAGGAGTGATGATTGAGGGGCGAATGCAGGCCTGTGGGGAATATCCATCGAAATCCTTACGGGGATGGAAAGCAGCTGCAAAATTGGATATATTTGCCCAGTCCGAGTGCAGGATCTCCATTTGTGCGGGATGCTGGTGGGTTCGACCAAAGGGGTGGAGGCAGAGTTGTAGACTGTAGAGGACCTCACCGGCAGAACAATCGTGCCGGAGGACGGGCGGCGGCGGCGGCATCGGCGTTGAGCGGATCCAAGGAGGAGACGGGGAGACTGGCCATGGAGCGGAGCCCCAGGGCAGTAGGCGGGGTACCTCTCAATCGGCGGCCGACGCGGACGTCTTCAGGTAGCACCTCGTCGGGGCGGCAAGGGAGCCGGCGATGCAGGACCTGGCCGGGGCGGCACGAGGGAGCCTGTCATGGACGACTGCAGCTCACCGGTGCGGCACGCGAGGGTCGACGGCGGGGGATCATGAGATGACGCGGCGACGGAGGGTCGCCGCCGAGAGATCCTGTCGCGACAAAAAATGGGGAACCGTAACCTCTTCCCACGATCTATTCTAGGAGCTGGACTGGATAAGGGGAACCGGATGATTTTGGGGAGGGGTTACTGGACGGAAAAAAAAAACTGACGGGGAACGGGGGAAGTGGGAACCGAATGGTACGTGCGGGCTGGCAGGACGCACGACTGGGGGATCGGTACTGAATAGTTATTCAAGTACAATATAGAGTTACTATCTATGTTTCCTATATCGGAAGCCTAGACGTATCTCCCGCCATATTCACCTCCCATGCACCTCACGCCCCACCTTACTCATGCATGGATGCATATGCATGCAAGAACCACCCGTCCTGCCACCTCTCCACCTCCCATGCATCTGACACATGCATGCATTCAAACCACCTTTACCACTTAGTTTAGTGTCTATAATTTTTCACTCGAAGATCCAACTCACAAACAGTTTTTATAAGATTCGTGACATTTTTATACATAGTTTGAGATCCATTCTGAATATTTTTTTTGAATTTTTTTAATTCAAAATTTGTGTGGTCATACAAACATACTGACATGACCATATAAACTGTGTCGAGCATAGAAACGTATGGACATGATCATACAAACGTACTGACATGAGCATAGAATATGTCCGAGCATAGAAACATACGAGCATGAGCATAGAAATATATATACTCAGACATATAAAGTGTTGGTGTATAATATTTTGAATTCAAACTTTACACGGTTATAGAAACATACTGTTAGGACTATAGAAACAGCTTCGAGCGCAGAAACGTATGACCATAATAGAAACCTTCAACTCTTTTTTTGTCTACTGAAAATGCCTATTATAGAAAGTTCCGCTCTGATCGTATATATGACACGACTAATCATATATTGAAGCTAAGACTCTATATACTAAACCAAACACCCCCTACCAGGCATGGTTTTGGGGTTCCATGGTTTATGGCTCTATATTGTACATAATAGAAACAAAAAATACTTTTTTCCTACTTAAAATATAGGTCATATAAAGTACCGCTCTGATCGTATAAATGTCTCGACTAATCATATATTCAAGCTGAGTAAAATGCACGTCATAGAAAGTACCACTCTAATCATATATATGTCACGACTAACAATATATTCGAGCTAAGACTCTCTATACTAGACTTAACCTTCTGTGACATCTCTGATGTCAAAAGAATTAAAAAGTGCAATTAAAATCAATACAACAGGGAATTGGGTTGAAATTCAAAAATTCGTCAAAAATTCAATTATAATTCAAAAACAAGGGTTGTTTGGCACCCAACTAAAACTTAAACATCTCGGACAGCCCTTCGCGACAACCTCGCCACGGCGTTCGCGCCGATCGGTGACCCTCGAGCGGGAATGTCCGTCACGATCGAGGTTAGCCGTAAAAATCCGTCCCGATCGAGCTATGTCCGTGACGATCGAGCCTAGTCAGTATGTCCGTGACGATCGAGCCTAGTCAGTATGTCCGTGACGATCGAGCTATGACCGTGACGATCGAGCCTAGCCGGTAGTTTCCGTCACGATTCGAGGCTGCACGACAGGACCCTCGAGGCCCCGCCGTCCGTCGCCCTCGAGGCTCCGCAGCCAAGCTCGAGGACTCACCCTCGAGCGACGTTCCGTCACGCTCGAGGCTTCGCAGCCAAGCTCGAGGGGGGCACTCACCCTCGAGTGGCGTTTCCGACCATTCGAGGCTCGGCAAGCTCGAGCTTGCGGTTCAAGCTCGAAGCGCCGTAGCGCCTGGTCGAAGTGCCCGGTCCAAGCTCGGAAGTTGTGTCCCGCACCTCAAACTCCAACTTTTAATTTTACACGTTTCGAAGTTCAGCTCAAATTTTTGGAGAAAGTTCATAAGGGGCAAAGAGCTCCACGGGGCTGCCAGCTCGCCCCTGGCGCGCTCTGCTCCGGCCGGAGTCCGGCCGCCACGTGGCCGGCGTGTGGCGGAGACCGCGTCGGGTCGGCCGAGCTGTGGCGGCAGCTAGCTTTTGTCCTCACGCGTTTGTCCAAGCCTTCCGTACCGTCACTTCGCGGGCGACGGCGCACTGCTGCCTCGCGCCGCGGAGCGCCATCATGGCAAGCTCGCTCGGCACTGGTCGCAGCCGCGCAGCGCCGCCCCGCAGTCGCGATGCTCGCTCGCTACGCGCCAAGGAGCACTGTGGAGGATCCCCAGCGATCACGCCACAATCTTCCTCGCCCAATCGTGTCGCGCGCGCTCTGTTCGAGCTCGCCGCGCCATCAATGGCGACCGCGACAGCCACCCACGCGCTCGCACGCTCCCGAGGCCGCACAGTGCCTCCCTTGCGTGCCCAAGCACTCCACCGCGCACTCCCACCCCTCCTCTCACTCGCTCACTTGGTCATTTCCACTTCCCCGCGCTCGCTCGGGTCTTCTTCCTCCTCGCGACGCGCAAGCCGAACCCAAGCTCTTCGCGAAATTCCTCGTCCACGCTCCACCATTCCCCAATCCATCCCGCACGGAGCTAGTCCACTCCACCAGCTCCAAAACCCCCAACTTTCCCCAAGCTATTGTCCCTTCTCCGGCGAGAATTTGCGATTTCCCCAAATCGCGAATTCCGGCCGTCGAAGCACCCGCACGTCGAGACCCTACTCCGAGCCGTCCCCGAGCTTCCTCGAGCACGCCATTAGCTTCCCCAAGCTCTGCTGGTGCTCAAGGACCTCTCCCCCCTCCGCGAACGACCCCGAGCTCGCCGGCGTAGAAGCCGCGGCGGCCGCGCCGCCACCACCTCGTCGCCGGCGAAACTCCGACCATCCCCGGCCTCCCAACCGTCCCCAAACGACTCGTGGTGAGCCCAGGAATCTTTTCCCCCACTTCCCCGAGCCTAGTTCGCCGCCATTTGGCCGGCGCAACTCCGGCGAGGTCCCAGGGACCCAAGTTCATCGTCTACCTTTGTTTAGGGGTCTCTGCGCAAAAGTCCAGGGACTCGTTCGCGAAGTTTTGAAAGATCTAGGGTTCTCTGCGTAAACAGATTCTTAAGTCTAGGTTTGATTTTTCCCGAAACTTGTAAAATCGATTAAAAATCGTACAAAAATCGGAAAAATGCACAAAAATACTCCCTGGATTCGTGAGAGTCTAAATTACAATCTCTATTAGACATGTTTGTACTTTTGACGAACTGTTTTTGAATTAAAATTCAAACAAGGAAAATCTAAAGTTATGCACCATTTCAAATCCAGAGCTGCGCTAGGGTTGAGCTTTGGATATGTTGTGTATAGTGGCTTTGGACAGCTTGTGTCCAAAGAAGACCCAAAAATATGATGTTTAGCTCCTTTTATGAATTAAAATAGGTTTTCTGTCTTTTTGCAGTGCAGAAATCATTAAAAATAATATGTGCAGTGAAAAATCACCATTCTGCTCCTGAGAGCTTAAAACTTGTTAGAACACATGTTAAAAATGAAAAACTTAATTTTTGCTCTGTTTAGGATGGCAAATAATTAAATATGTGTTTTTGGTTAGAAAATCATTGAGGATCACCCAAGGGTTATTTTGAGCCACCACTTGGCCAGAGCCCTCCTCATACTTATGCTTAACTTTGGTAGGGAGATCTCCTGAAATGGTTGAATTTTCAATTTTATATGAATTAAATTCATTTCTGCTGGCAGCAACTTGTTAGATTTTTAATAAATTATGTGTAGCTCGAAATTAGCTAAATTTTGGAGTGAGCTTAGCTCTTATACTCCAGTAGCTGCCATAAAGTTTATGGCAAAAATTAATGAACAGAAAGGGAGAAATAAAAATGGGAAGGAATCTAGATGGAAATCGGATTATATAAAGAGAATAACCTTTTCGGATTAAATTAGTTAGAGTAAAATGAATAACTTAAAATCCCAAAACAGCCACCCTGTTTTGTGAAGAAACAACTAGAATTCTTTTATATATGTACACAATCACCATCGAATTCAACTAAAACCTTTTTCACCACCAACACTTGCTTTTGTGAAGAGAATACAAGTATCTAAGTATGTCTAGGTGAATATGGCCTTCAAGGCCCTAGTCTTAGCATCAAAAGGGCAGCCGCCTTAAAACTTATGCATATCATGTAGAAGGCGTTCTTCCGGACGGCGACTACACCCTCGTCCCCGCAGAAGAGGAGCAAGTTCCGGAGCCCGACGCCGGTGCAGACGTGACCAACGCAGGAGCTAACTCTCAGCCCGAGCAGGAAGGCAAGCCCCGGAGCATGACCTAAATCTTACTAAATTATGCACTTGAATTCTCTATGTTTGTGCATTTACGTTTCTAGGAGTTGATTGAATACCATAGCTGCAATATTTCCCTAGTACCTATGACTTGCAATACTAGTATGAAAGGATCGGTAGAGCATTGCTATAGGTTCGTTACAAGTCGAGTGATTTCCTGTCACTCGCGAGATATAGGAATTGCTTGTCTTTACTTATGTTGGAATCATAAGGATTGACGGGCGGGATGATAGATGTAGATCTCCCGTCCGTGTTTGATAATTGGTTAAGGTCGGAAGGTGTGGATACTAAGTCAAGTTTTTGAACGTACCACATGCATGCCGGTATATGGGAGCCGGTAAGCCCGGTACCAGATTGAAGCAGCTAGGGCCGATAGCCATCTCTCCTTGGAAACTTTGTTTTCCCTTGCCGTACACTCGTGGATGTATGCGTGATGCTGTGAGTGAAGCAGTAAACCTTCATCCTAAGGAAGTGGACCCGGTTCCGAATTGTGGATCGATGGGAAAGGTTGGGAAATGCTTGTACCTTTTATCGCAAGCAGAGTATCCGTGTGTGTTGGGTTTCCCCTGGCCAGGTAGCACAAATTCGGTTCGAACTGTCCGCTTCTCGCGGTTAATGAGACTGCTTGACCGTCAGGCCACATCGAGTAATAAGTGGAATTTGAGATTATGAAATTGTTCTATGAATTAAATTGTATTGCTACACTTGTATGCTTAGAGAGGATGCTAATCTAGAATGGTTAAATTTATTAGAATATGGTGCTAAAACTTGAAAGCAAGGATCTACTTTTAGTTGCTTTTTGGCAAACAAACCCACCAGCCAAAAGCCTTTCATTGTCTAGATGTCGGTGATGTAGTTTTCACCCGACGGGTAAGCCTTGCTGAGTATTAGTATACTCAGCCTTGCTTGTGGCATTATTTTTCAGGTTTAATCTTGGATGTGGATGCTATGACTTGGCCTGCCCAGGTTCCACCTGGCTGGCACATCGAATGGGTCCCGTCCTCTGGCGAGGATCGGGAGGAGTAGCTTCGTGGCAGGCCTCATCACGGAGTTACTTGTTTCGTCGTTAGTTTATTTACTTCCGCTGCAATGAACTTCTAAATTTCAGTTGTTGAACTTTTAATTTCCGCTGCAAAAACTTGTGTACTCTGATTTTAATTTGAACTCAGTCTGTAATAACTTTGTACCCTATGTTTGTAATTTAATCTGTGGAATGTTGTAATCTCTGGAACTCACCTTCGTGTGGGCCTGCTGCTGTTACGATCTAGTTAAGTACGTGGTTTAATCGGGTTTAATCCGACGGCGCTCCAGCTTATTCCGGATTAAGTGCCTGACTACGTGATTAGTGGTCTGAGGGTACTTAACTTGGAATAATTTCGGAGTGGAACCGCCACACCTTCCCCCTACAGCTGGAGTTCTATGACCAGAAGAAAGAGTTTTCATGACAGTGGGCTGGAGTTCTATGACCAGAAGAATATATTTCTATGACAGTGGGCTAGAGTTCTGTGACTAGAAGGACATGTTTCTATGACGCTCGAAACAGGTTTATATGGAGCATACAATCATACACAAGCTTGTGCATGGTCATACATACATGTGTGCTCGATCATAAATACTTCCTGATGTGGTTATACATTATATATGCTCATGTCCATATGTTTCTATACTTGAATCAGTTTCTATGATCATCTGTGTATGTTTGTATGATCGTATAATTTGAATTCATTTTTTTTAAAAAAATATTCACAATGGATCTCAAACCGTGCATAAAATGTCATGAATCTAATGGTGAAAATAGTTTATAATTTGGATCTTCGAGTAAAGAATCATAGCAAAAAAAACCAATAGAAAAAGTTGGAGAAAAGGTGGGAGGTGTGATGGTGCAGGCTGCATGCATGCGTCAGGTGGCAGGTGAGATGTGGTGTGCCTGTGGCACGCTAGTGTCTGGACTCGATCCCAGTGGCAGCTCTGTCTCTAGGCTCTCCATAACTATTCGGAGCCTATAGGCTCCTAATAATCGAGCTATATATATATTGGGAGTCTATAGTCTTTGAATAACTATTAGAACCCTGAAGCCAAACTATAACCTGGTTCCAACCAGACCAGCCCACCTGTTCCACACCGGCGGGCGCCTCCCGTCCCCTCACCACTGCCACGAGGCCCCGTGAAGCCCGCCACGGTGAACAAATGTCCACATCCCTCGTATTCATTTCAAATTTTCCTTTCTCCCTCCTGTCAACACCTACGACGACGGCTGCGCGGGGAGCTCCGGCAGTGGCGGCGCTGGGCAGATCCGGCGAACCTGCTCGCCTTCCTCACCCACTGTGGGCTTCCACCCTTCGCGCTCGGCAACAGCATCCACGCGTTCCCGTCCACCAGCGACCCTCCCCAGGCGGCGCACGGCGAGGAGGCTTCGGTGGCGCACGGACCTCGGCAGGAGTTGTGGATCGAGGCGCGTAGCTTGCCGGCGCGTCTTCTCCCACGATATCGACTCCCGTGCAGGCGGCTCGGCTCCCCTCGTGTGGACTCCTCCCCAAGCACGTCATCTCCCCGGCGCGGTAGTTCCCAGCGAGCAGCAAGTCCGTCGCTTCCACGCCACCACGCCGACGCCTTCCTTGTCCTCGAGAGCGTCATCACCGTATTCACGCCGGCGCTGCCGCTCGCCGAGGGCAAGGCCGTGGTGGCTGACTACAAGCAGCAGCAGCCCGAGGCCAACCAGAACGTCGTGCGCCTGGACCGGCGGCCTTGACTTCACAAGCGGCGGCTGCACGGGCTGGCATCCAGAGGGGCGGGCGCTCCTCTGATGCTTGCACCTCGGCATGTGCGAGCGGTCGGCAAAGCTGAGGTGTGGATGCTGTGTTTCTGTAATGCCCAAGCGAAGCCACTGGCTGCTGCATGCGTTGTGTTTGTCTAAATGCCCCAGTGAAGCTGCTGCATGCAAAGAATGGAATTGAATCGAACTACAGAGCGATTATTTGATCTCACAGTAGAGAAATGTCATTTCTTTGGCAGTGCTTGATCTTGCGTGTGTTCCCATTATGTCTTTTGGCAAGCATAAAAAATCAGTCAGTCCCTGACTCCTGTGTTCTGTTTTTTAATTCTATTAGTTGACTGCATGCTCATGGTTGCAGTCACATATATGCTTGTGTTCGAGCATAGATATTATCTAGTTCCCATTATGTCTTCTATAAATAGACCATATACATGCTACCTCTGCTTCCATGATTTTTGTTTGATGGCTTCTATGATGAGGAATGAGCATGTTCTGCATTTATCATATATATATATATATATGTTGGTCTGTCATAGATTATTTTCTTTCTCGTGTTTCTATGAGTGCTCTCACTGATTTTTATTATGTTCCTTTTAATTGCGAGGTATGTTGTCGAGAAGGATCTGGTGGACGACTTCCACAACTGCAAACTAGCATCATAGTCCTCACCAACGGAGTGCACACATAGTTGATTTTGTATTCTTAGTAGTAGATATATGTATCAATCATGATTTGATTTCTATAATCATTTCATTAGAATTTTTTAAATCCAAGCATGACGAGGTGGATTTTTGTACGTGTAATTGATTCAGACCTCTTGTTTTAAGGTGCAACTAATTCGACAACTACCTTGTGTTTTAGGAAGCAACTATTTGGAATCATATTTTTTTTGTTTGAGCATAGATACTATTAGTTGACCGTGTGTCCATAGTTGCAATCATATCCATGCTTGTGCATGGTCATATATAGGTGTGTGCTTAAGGATAGATACTTCTTGATGTAGCATGGATCATATATTTGAAACGTAATCATCATACCATTTAATTTGCTAAATTTCTGTAGCACAAAAGACTTTATTCCAAAAGCGACAATCAGTTATCAGGGATATCATGTAACGAGCGATCACACATAGTTTGGATGAGCACAGAACATATTAGCTACAATTTTTAAACTATGATCATATATATGTCACGACTAATCATATATTTAAGGTAAGACTATGTATACTAGACCAGACCTCCTCCTACCAGGCAAGGTTTTGGGGTTCCGAGGATTAGAGTTCTATACTGTATATAATATAAGCTTTAAACTCTTTTTTTCCTACTTAAAATACCTGTCATAAAAAGTACCCCTCTGTATACTAGACTTGACCTCCCCCTACCAAGCAAGGTTGTGGGGTCCGGGTTTTAGGGGTCTATACTGTACATAATAGAAGCTATAAACACTTTTTCCTACTTAAAATAGCTGTCATATGAAGTACCACTCTGATCATATGTGTTATGACTAATCATATAATCAAGCTGAGATTCTATATACAGACCATACCTCCCCCTACCAGGCAAGGTTCTGGGGTTCCGGAGTTTAGGGCTCTATACTGTATATAATAGAAACCTTAAACTCTCTTTCTTTTCTTACTTAAAATGCATATCATAGAAAGTACAACTCTGATCATGTATATGTCACGACTAATCATATATTCAAGCTGAGACTGTATACTATACCAAACCTCTCACACCCCCCATTAGGCAAGGTTTTGGGGTTTAGGGGTTTAAACTATCCATAATAGAAGCCACAAACTCTTTTTTTTGCCTGGTGAAATAGTATTGTATTACCGTGAACCAAGGTTTTAATGACTAGGTTGGTTTATATGAGCCGACATATAGGTTTCTATGCTCATGTTCGTATGTTTCTACGCTCAAAACGGTTTCTATGGTCCTGTCAGTTTCTATAATCAGGTAAATTTTGAATTCAAAAAATTATGCACAAACACTTTATATGCTCGCGTACATATGTTTCTATGCTCGTGCCACATGTTTCTATGCTCGAACATATTATATGCTCGTGTCACTACGTTTATATTATCGTGTCCATGTGTTTATATACTCGTTACAGTTTCTATGGTCATGTCACTATGTTTGTATGACCACGTAAATTTTAAATTCAAAAATTTCAAAAAATATATTCACAATAGATCTCAAACTGTGCATAAAAATGTCAGGAATCATGTGGTGAAAACAGTTTGTTAGTTGGATCTTCGAGTAAAAAATTATAGAAAAAAGACTAAGAGGAAAAGGTGTTGCATGCATGCACGTAGGTGGCTGGTGAGAGTATGGTACTTGCGTCAGTGGCAGGTGGAAGTGTGAGGGAGGCATGCACTTGCATGCATGCATGTGTCAGGGCCAGGTGGCAGTGTAAGAGCTGTGTCTAGACTTTCAATATATATATATAGAAATTCTTTTCTGCGGGTGCATTCTCTGGCCAACCAACCAAACGAGCCAGCCAGCCCAACCCCTGTTGACTCGACTCGATTCCACCAATCGCTCTGCGGCCGCCATCCCCCCACAACCCACGTTACAATTTCGTCTTCGTGTCCTTGTTATCGCCGTCTCTGCCACCCATCGAGCCAGCCTCCTATTTTCCCGAGATGACCATCCCTGGTGATGAATGGACGACGGCTACAGGCAAAGCAGTGGCGCTTGTAGCCTAGGAGGCGGCGTGCGTCCGTGGGTCAGCGCCGTCCGGTCGCGCGCGAGAACGAATCGGTCGCGGCGGCAGCGCATGTGGGTTAGGGATGGCGTGGTGCTTCTGTCCAGCAGCGAGGAGCCTAGTGGTAAGCGGATGGCGGCAGCAGCAAGCCAGGTTCCTCTGTGTGTGTGTAATTTCGGTTCCCCTCCACTCTTCCGTCCATGAGTTGTGTTCATGCTTCGCCCACCCCCTGTTTCATGTCAGTGGCGTTTCATGTCTGGATGCACTCGCGTATTAGGTGCTCGACGAAATGCCCGACAAGGTTGATATGCTGCTGTTGGCTGATTCCATGTTTGTTTCCTTGCTACATTTTATTTCATTTTTGCAGCCTACGACTCCAGCTACTTTGATGCGTTGCTTTATTTATTCTAAGAAAAAAGGAATCCCATGCCATATTTCACATGTAAGTTGGCTTTTTTTTAACTACATGTCTTCGAGCAGCAGAAGGGGTACAGTACAATGTCATTCTGTTTCAATTACCCATTTCCTATGTCTCTGAAATATTCATATTCGTCTCAATGTGTCGATCCAACTACAACAGCTTTACAACCCAAATGAATTATTCTGTATGCTATGTATGATACGATCTAATAGTGTTTTCTTCCTGAAGGCTGTCGGAATGGGTTTGAATGCTGAGAAGAGTGGGGATGTCTGATGTATCATGATTGTTGCAATGACCGATGGAAGAGCAAATGTATCACTGAAGAGGTCTTCTGATCCTGAAGAGCAAATGTCTTTTCATGTTTACTAATTTTTAGTACATCCTATAGAGTTAAGAGGGATGGATTGCCTTGTAGATTATTTGTAAAAATATAGTAAAATATATCATTTCTGTTTAGCTGAATTGCTTGTTGGTTGTGTTGTCTATGTAATGCTCCGTTCCAATTGTGGTGTTGTGTGTGTGCCTTCCTAGCTGTAACTGGCTTATTGTCTTAGTTGCAATTGGTGAGCCCGACTAGTTGCAATTGCTTTATTTCCATCTATATTATTGCCCAGTTGCAAATTGCGGTGCCCGTGCATGGCTTTCTAATTTAGTGGTTCTAGTTGCAACTGAGTTATTGTCCTAACTGCAATTGAAAGACATGATCAATTGTAATTTCTAATGTTGCCTTGATAGGAGAGGGAAGGGTTGGGAGGGATTGTAATTTTTTATTTATTTGAGATGTATGATTTTACTTGTAACTTCAATGTGGTCATATGGCTACTTGTGTTACCGCCAATGAAAATGTCAAACTGAATTGATCTGTATTACTTGATTGGTTGATCTCTATTGATCTATATTATGCAGGTTATCCAATTCGGTTGAGCACATGGAGCCAATCTCCCTGATTTTTGTTGGAGCACAGTCAATCCTACTGTGTTCGGCTGTTGAGCAAGGTTCCAATCAGCCGCTGGAGGTGATGGCCTCACCTCTTGCTGTTTCAATCTGAGATAGATTAATTTCTTGATTCTATCTTAAAAATATCTAGAAACCACATCAACCACCACCCTGAAAACGTCCAGTTTCAGCCTTTTACTGCTCACAGCTCACCACCCACCATGTGTTCGATGATTTGGATGAACCAAGACACCAATGTTATTCTTTTTTATTGTTCTTTTCAATCATTTTTATAAACTTATGCCTGTTGTGATCTTCCTTTCTGTTATCACAGAAAAATGTACGAATATGATGCTCCATCTATTTCCCATTGCTATGTTCACATATGTGTGCGCACAATTCTATGGGACCAGTAAGTAATACTGATTTGTGATACATGCAGTGAAGCTTTTGGAATGAGGAGAAGATGGTTTGCTACTGAAGTTGAAACTGCTGCTTTGCGAGCATCATTTAAGCATGAGGTTGCTGCTTGGCATAAGCTTAGCCATCCTAACGTTCTGAGATGAATATTTTCACACATACCTCTGCTGCTTCATCTATGTATAGATGCTTACTCATGTAGTAAAGCTGCTAGTCCACAGATTGCCAAAATTTGTAGCTGGTGTCTTCTATAAAATATTTCTTTTTCCGGGCTATTTGAGTAGTTTTAAATGCATAGTGTGATTTATTTTGCAGTTTGTTGTTGCATCTAGGACCACAGATCTTAAGATTCCAGCCAACAATTCCAACAGTAGCTCTTTAATTCTGTTTATATGCATTGTGGCTTTTGTAATGTGTATGCAAGCAGTTGTGTTCATCGATCTCTGAATTTTACTATTTTTGTGCAGATTCATGTGCCTATGTGGACCTATTGCTAGCTGCCTAGCTTAGTGGTGAGTACCAAAGTCAAATTTAATATTGTATATCTAGCCATATTTTTATTTATTCTCCAGTGGGGTTTGATCTTTCAATTCTCACTGTTTTGTGCCGTGAGCTGTGATATGATATTGAGTTGTGATCCAGTCATGTTTTGTATCATTGACTGCTCTTGCAATCCTGCTAGTACTTGCTCTCTGTTCTCAGTACATTCTGCTGGATTACTGAATTACCTAGAGTCTCTGCATGATGCGTGACATACCTGGACTGTCTGAGTAATGTAGAGAAATTTAGTGGTACACTGTTACATCCAGTGTGTCTCCCCACTCACTGTTTCGGCACTGCCATTCAGTATTTTAAGTGTTTTACTAGTGCAAAAAATACTTGTATCCATCATACATGTTTAGCCGTTTTTTAACCTGTGTTTTAGTTGTGTGGTGTTACAGTTATCCTCTCCCACCATTGCTGCATGTTTGTGTCTCGTTACTGCAAATTGCCAAGCCTTATTTTGTTTCATTTGAATGCTCTCTGTATCCCTGTATGTTGTGCAATGCTGTGCTGGATTACTGGATTTCTGAAACAAATTATTACTGATATAATAGGAAGGGATTCACATCATACCGTAAATTGATATACACTGCACTAGGTAATCTGTAGCTCCCCTGTTTTCTTTTCATGTGTCTCCACTGTTGAATTGTATAAGGTTTAAGCTGGTATTTGTTGGCCTACCTGCTTGTTTTGTTTCGTGCCTTGACAAGGTCATTTGCTTTTCTATTTCTTCCTGTGAACACATGGTTGCCAAATGATCTGTCTCTAATCTTCTCTATTCTCGTTCTTGGTGATTGTATCGTGGTCTCGCCCAACGTCGCCGCGTCCGTCGCGTCGGGGTTGGCGGGTCCAGGCTCCCTCTCGCTGCCTCATCTGGTTCAGTGTTACGGGCGTCGCCATCGTTCATGGCGCCTCGGGTGTCCCGGAGGCGCGATCTTGCGGGTACCCGTGCAGGAAGTGGATCCGCTTCGGGTGTGCGCGGCTCGTCCATGTGGTGCTGCGCAGCGTCCCGGTGGGAGTCGCCTCGGGACTGCGCTCGTGTCCTGCCGTTCGGCCGGAGTGAGCGTACCGATGACTCTCCTCCCCGTTCACCCTTTGAGGCCGATGAGCGTCGAAGGCGGGAGGCTGAGCTCTCGGCCTGCTGTCGTGCGGCGTTCTCAACCAGCTTCTGGGCCTCGAGATGCAGTTTCCGTCCTTCGGGGGTAGCCGACTCCGGCATGGCTCGGAGCAGCGCGGCCGCCGCAATGAGCTTTTGGCTCGTCCTGGGGACGAGATCGTCATTTTTGTCCTCGGCGAGGATGCGGGCTTGAGCTATTCGCCCCGCACGCCGCGCGTCCGTGTTGCGCCCGTCGCCTTGGTTGGGCGGATCGCGGTCAGAGTGCGCTGGTGGTGAGATGTTGCCGCCTCCCAAGTCGTGGGGGTGGGCAACTCGCGGCTGGCGACGTGGATGCGGCTCGTCCTCCGAAGGCGAGCAATCCGACGGGTCCGGTGGCTGCGCGCCTACCGGATCTCCGCCGTTGTTGCCTCCCCGGTTGTCACCTTCGCCATCGTCGGCCGACGTCGATCCCTCGCTGACTCGCCCGTCGTCGATGACGAAGCACTTCCTGGTTGGATCATACTCATCATCGGAATAGCCGAAGCAATAATCCGCCGCTGCTTGGAAAGCCAGAAAGGCTTCCTGGTCGCGGAGACCAGAGTAATCCCAACCGGGGTGCTCATGCCCAAGGGCATACTCATCCTCCCACTCCAGGCAGGAATCGTCGGGTATCGAGGTGGTGAGGTTGCGTACCGAGGCCGGATGATGGCCCGGTAGGTTGCCATACGCACTCATGTTGGTGCGAACTGACGAGACGTACGTAGCCGTGTGGCCACGCAGCCCGTAGATGTAGGGACGTGCTGATATAGCACGTGGTGCAACCATGGGTTCCGGGAGGAAGGGCGCTGCCCTTTCCCATGACCCTGATCGCAGGGTTCCTCCATCCCTCGCGGGAGGAGGGATGTTGGTGTCGGCAGCGCGCCTCGCAGCGCGTGCCCGTCGTGTGCGCGGTCCGGGACGGCTCTGTCGCCGTGGAGCTACCGGTAGCGGTTGTGGAGGCTCCGGCTGGTTGCTTGGTTCTTCTCGGAGGATGCGCATGTGGTAGCCATTACCACATGCCTGGAACCGCAAGCTCCCAAACCAGATCTCGTGCCCCGCTGGGAACGGATCGCTTTCCCCCATCGAGGGCCGCCTTCGGCTAAAGTCCGCCATCAGGAACGAAGCGAGAGTCATGCAGCGCAAGCCCCTACCTGGCACGCCAACTGTCGGTGTCTGATTCGGTCACACCGGCACAAACAAGTGATTGCGATGCTAACCACTCGCTGTTCCGATGGCGGACCTTGGTGTCGGATACGCAAGATTTTTTATCCTGGTTCTGGCCACGGGGCCGTACGTCCAGCAGCGGTGCGGAGCACCGATTTCGTGTTGCTCGTAGTAGGGGATACAAGCAAAGTGGGAGAGGGAGATGAGCTCCCAAGTCCTTGGATGCCAACACGAGTGTGGTGGCTGAGCGTAGAGTGTGTGGTTGTGCTGCGTGTGTGATCTTTGAACTTGGCCCTTTGCATGGGCTTCCCTCCCCCTTTTATAGTCCAAGGGAGAGAGATGAGTACACAGGTGTGCGTGCTTAACAGTGTTCTTGTCCTAGAGTGACGTAGCGCTGGCGTGTTGTCCATGCCGTGCACTGTGGAGGCGGGAATCGCGCCTTCCTACCCCTGCTGACGGCATGATGATTGTAGCGTCGACTTGACGGCTGGTCATGACGGTGCGCTGCTTTGAGGGTTGGACTTTGACCATCTCCTTCGAGGGTCGCCTTACGAGAATGAGGGCGCCCTCGAGGTGAGCAGAGTGGTTGGCATAGTATCACTGCCGCATTTGGTCTGACCGTGCAGCGTTACATCCAAGTCCACCGTGTCGGGTGGATTTGACCAGGGTCTTATCCGTAGCGTGGGCGGTGGTGTGGTGCAGTGAATCCCACTGCAGAGGAGCGTCATCATGACCGGAGTTGATGGGTCGCAGAGCCCCGGGCGCAGTTCCTGGTGTGGCAAGCTCGAGCGCGGCTGAGCCTCAATCATGGCGGAAGCGCCCGCTCGAGGGTGGTCGTCCACCTCGAGCGTGGCTGGGCTCGATCGTCGCGGACGCCGTGGTGGAGTTGTCGTGATGGGCCTTTGCCGGGCTGCAGAGCCAGGCCGACTTCGTTGTGGGCCTTGCTGCCAAGTAGTTTAGGGCCCAAGTTAGGGTATCCCAACTATTGGTACCCGACAACATGGTTTTCTTGACATGGGTGTAGAAAGGATTTATCCTATATATACATACATATATATATACATACATATATACATACATATATATATATACACATACATACATATACATATACATATATATACATATACATATACTCCCTCCGTTCTTAAATATATGACACCATTGACTTTTTCCTTCAACTTTGACCAATGATATTTTATTAGTTACTTTGTTAAATAGCATAAAATGGGTACCACTACATCTATTATTGATAATACTTTGGATTTAACTAGTAGACTTATCTAATTGCATAAATATTTGTAGAAAAGACGAATAGTCAAACGAAGAAAAAAAAGTCAATGGTGTCATATAGTCAAGAACGGAGGTAGTATATACATATATATATATATATATATATAGTAACTCTATATACTACCCAGTACCCACGTACCCCTGACCGAGAGCCCCTTTGTCTCCTCCCCTGGTTTTTCCACCGCACTTTTTGACCCTCCGTCTCCTGACGGTTCCCCTCCGCACGTTCTCCATGGGCGAGGTTTCGGTTTCCTGCTGCAAATAGATCGTGGGGGACGATTCGGTTCCAATTTGTCGTATAGCCCTGCGCCGCATCGATTCCCCAGGCCCATGATCCCCCTGCCGCTGCTCGTCCTCGTCCCCCTCGCGCCACCCCCGACGAGTCCCTGCGCCGCTGTTCCGTCCCGTGCTGCTCCGGCGAACTGCAGACAGCCGCGCCGAGCGCCGTCGCCCACCTCCTACCGGCCTGGTGAGTGTCTTCGGCCGCCGCGCCGCGTCCTCGACGTACCCGCCTCCAGCCCAAGTGTGCCGTGATAGGTGCACGAGGGAGAACGGCAGCTCCTTCTGGTGGCAGCGCCATGGCTCCACCTTGGGCGTCCTTGTCCCCTCCTCCTCACGCACGGCAGTGCTCCCTCAGCAGGTCACGGCTGGATCTCATGCGGACCCGGTGGGGGAAGGTCCAACAGCTCACTTCATATTTTCGTCGGGCTGCTTATGGTCAGAGACACTGCTGAGATTGATCTCTGAACTTCCCCTTCCCCTATTCCTCTCTGTCCCAGGCTCCCAGCCAGATCTATTCAGTGAAACCGTACTCTAAATTATCGATATCGATTTGTGCTGCTCTCTTCAGAATCTGTTGTAGCTGGATCTTATATTGTCGGTATTTATTATTTTATAATAATGTATCATCTGAAAATCGTTGTTTCTCTTTTACCTGCAACTTGTCTTTTTACTCCAGTTGTTCAGATGATGCTAGCTTACTGAAATAGATGCTTAAGTTCCTGTATGAATATCTAATATGTGCCTAAAAATCCTGATTTGGTGAGGTTTCATCTTCTTGCCTGTTGTTACAGTCCCTGACGTGATGAGTCTGTGAGCCTCACTGATGACGGAATCGATGTTGATGCGTCAGTGTGTCACCCATCCTGGCTGACGAGCTGGTGGCATGACTGATGAGCTAGTGGCGATGAGCAGATGCGCGACGACGTGCAACAATTCTGAAATGCCAAATTAAGCACCCAGCAGAGAGGACAATGTGTGGCCACTGCCCTCAGGTGCCTAGCCCCTTTGTGCTTTGTTCTATTATCAACTTGTGCATTGTAATTTTTCTGTGAAACTCCACTGGTGCATATGGTCGGGAGGGGATATAAAAGCTGCCTTGGCATGGCCATTTTCGTTCAGTGAATATAATTTGTGTAAATTGCCTTCTGGTTCTAGATTATTGCTCTTAGTTCACAGGTACAAATGAACATTAAAACTGTTATTTTTTATAACTTAAAATCACACCAGTAACGAAGATGGCACTCTGTACAATGTAAAGTTCTTTTGCCTCATCGATATTTACTTTCTCTGATTTTTCTGTTACTGCATACAATTTTCTATCTGCATCTCTAGTGGTTTCCATTGATTTTTGTCGATTTACCTTTCCCTTATGTTGCTTGATAGCCCACGTTGGTGGGGAAGATTTGTAATAATTGCTAGAGGTTGAAAGATTAAATTGAGAGTAGTGGGTGTACCTTCTGGTGTTTTCAGCTTATCAACACTCTCAAATTTGGTGACCTGGTGTTTTCATGTTATTGGCACTCCCAAAACTTGGTGCTAGTTGGGTGCAGTGACAACCAGTTCTGCTTTTTTTTTTCCTTGCTCCCAAATTTAGAGACATGAGCATTATGAAATATTTTTGGCATGTCAAAAGTCTATTAGCCAGTACTAATCCCTATATGTGCAGATCAGAGACCCTTTACACGAGAGCATCTTTGACGACCATCACCAGGTGAGTGCAGAATTAGAAGGTTTTTATATCATTTGATTCCCAGATGATTATAGTCAGGTTCCTCATTATAAGGATCTGATATTTTGTTTCATCAGATTCTGTGTCCAAACAAAATACGCAGCCGTGACTCCCCCATCCTTCTCTTGGCCATTGCGATGCTGTTCGCAGCTGCCACTGCGCCTGGGGTTTTGGCGGCCAGGCTGCGGTGAAGGCGGTGGTCCTTCAAGCTTGGGCAGCGACGTGGGAAGTGTAGAAAAATTTGTTAGCAGCGAAGACTACTGTTAATATTTATTTTTTCTGAAATAGGCGAAGACTGAAATAGCAGTGTAGAAAAAATTGTTAGCGTGAATTTCATGTCTTCCGATACATCCCTTTGTATGTGTGCAATATGATCCATCTACCTTATGGTGTGATGATGGTAACAGAGATGCGCTGATCCGTGATGCAGGCATGCAGTCGAAGGCATATTGTACACGTTTCCTTTCGTCACTTGTATCCAATCAATCATTGGCTGGATTCTGATTCATGATATGTAAATTATTCATGTATACTTTGTTAAGATTTTCTATTTTATTGATACTATTAGCTCTTTTAATTAGTTGATGGGTTTATAATTTTTCTAGCTTTTGTAAACCAAACAATGCAAAAGTCTAAATAGTTGATTTTTCACCTTCTGTTTTTCCCTCAGATAACAAAAAATCAAACCTGAGAGCACACGTACAAATTCATCCATGTGCAGCAAAATTTATGCACACTCGCATGCGTCCATTGACGTGATGGCTGAATCGACGAAGGGGAATGTGGCTACAATGCAATCCGTCCGTGAAACAAACCGGGACGAAATCCACCGTGAAGCAGTGAGCGGGTGGGGAGAACCGTACGCGCCAGGGGAGTGACGGTCGTGCGCGGGTTGGAGATTAAAAACCCAAACGGGTCGTGCGCGGGTGGGAGATTAGAAAACCGTACGGGCCACCGTGTCGCGGTCGTGCGCGTGGGGGAGATCGGGGCTAGGAGGGTGGCTCGGGGTACTGAATTGCTATCCAGTACCCAGGGTACCATTTAGCGCTGCCCTATATATATATATATGTAAAGAAGAAGTACAAAATTTTGACACTGACGCAACACCCTAAAAATGTTACGATATAGGTATTTTCGTTGCAATACCGAAACATTGCAACCAAATTGAGCCGTTGGGAGGCGTTGCAAGTACCTCCGATGCAATAGCATATCGCAACGCCTGCGCGAAGCATTGCTATATATGTGACGTGATGCAACGCTATGAGGCGTGGCAATGCATTGTTAACGCAATGACAATTTGGCGTTGCATGAGTATTAGTAATTGCAACCACACATGATGATTGCAGACAATCTTTATCGCAACACTTGGGTTTAGTAGCGATAACGTCTTGCGTATTGCATTACGACTACTAGGTACTGCCACAACGTATTGGTCGTTGTTATACGCTTCCGGGGTATGACATTGAATTAAGTGGTGTCGCTACAAGTGTGTCTGGTCGTGCCGCCTATATGTCCGTGTGGTTGATCCGGTGGGCATTGGTCTGTTGCCGCCGATCCACGCCGAGGCCGTCTGCCGATGAGCCATGCGAGGTTTCTGTCGAGCGCCACGGTGATCTAGGAGGCTTCGAGGCGGGCTGAAAAATCTCAGCTCTTACTAATTCACGGACGGCGACGACGGTGGCCGCCTTTCGTCGGGAGGTTCGGGCGCGGGGGAAGGGCTGGACGTGGGAGGAGGTGAGGGAGGATGGGAGATCCAAATAAGGTTAGCCCTGAGATTTGAGTGAGGAGGGGTTAGAGTAGATCTGAATCATCAATTTTAATGGAGTTAGTTTTCTGGGTACACAAAACTAGGTGGGATTAGGAGACCCATCTCTGTCGGGGGCACAAGGTTGGATAGATGTAGCAAAGTTTAAAGTGGTGTTTTTAAAGGGTGGAGATGGAGATAAATTCCGTTACCATTCGTCGTAACGTTCAAACACTTGGTGTAGTGGTAGGGTTTCCGAATTTTAAAATGATGGTCTATGGTTCTACTTTTCAGCGTCCAGAGCTTTTCTTTTAATCCAGTTTTCTTTGTCTTTGTCATTTCAACCTACAAGATTTTTATTTATTTCTTTTTAGCGTCCAGATTATTTTTTGGCATCAACATTTCATCAGGCAAAAAATCTTTATTGTTTTTTTCATCAGGCAAGATTTCTTTATTCCAAATAAAAGGCAAGCGATACTTTCTAGTCCATAATCTTTCCACAAAGAATGAAATGGTTTCAACAAAGTGAGACGATACATGTACATCTCTCGCACAATTTTCTATAACTCAAGTGAAACTTTGAGATTTAAGTAACTCTAATATTTTCAAACACGCATACATCTCAAATTGGACACAACCTTATGTTTTTATCATAACATTAGAAAATATGAACTTATATTACCAACTCTTATGCCAAAAACTTGTTTTCTGCTTTCAATTTTGGTGGAAGAAAACAAGCCATATGAAAAAGATCCAAAACAAAATAGCAATTAACATACAAACAAATGCCATACAATTAAAGATAGTGATTTTAAAAAAAGAACCATCAAAATTGAGATTTTAATGAGATAGAAATACCTATTATAATTTTTAATTCTGAATTGAAAAGAAAAAACAAGCTCTTTATGTGTTCTTCATTAATTATTAGGTGAGCCACGTGGCACAAGCGGATTGGCCGAGCCGGCCAACAAACAGATCGCTGGCCCTCCCCTCGGCACGATCGTGGTTGCTGTGTTTTTCCTTTTTTCCATCATGATTTTCATCATTTAATTGTTAGATTTAACACAAAGTGGTGCATTAGCCAGATGGTTGAGTTTGTGCCTCTTGACCTGTTTGTCGTGAGTTCAACTCTGTTCTTTGGCACTTTTTTTTTTGTTTTCTGAACCATCTGCCGATTGAGCATTTTACAAATTAAAAAGAATCAGATTTGGAGTTATTATGAGGAATAACTACAAACTAAACTTAATGCCTAGACGTACCACGAATGCCCTTTCACAAATAAAAAAGAATCTGATTTGGAGTTCAACTCTGTTCATCTCAGTTCACGTGCCCTTTTTGTTTTTTTTATTACTCGAAACTAAAGAAGGGACGGTACTTAATGTCTAGACCTACCACGATGCGTTATTGCCATTTTATGCAAACATTTCTTTGTGCTTCTTTGATTTATATAAAAAAAGAATGGTTGCATACTCAACACAAATTGGAAAGTCACTGTATGTCCAGCAGGACGTTACCTTCTAGGTGGCCGGGTGACGTAGAGGCCTAGTGATGTGGCTGGGGTGCGGTCGGGTGGTTCCAACGCTCCGTTACTATTGTTAAAGAAACATTGAATAACAATATTGTTGACAATTGAGAAGGTGTTCTGGTGGAAGATCTGCTCCACTCCAAGGCTTGTGTGCAGTGTTCAAATCCCACCTCTAGTTTAACTTTTGGTGATTTCTGTGGGCTGCTATGTGACATGGGGTGGTCGGGTGAGGTGAATCGTGACTGAGTGATGTGGCTGGGTGCGGTGGGGTGAGGTGGATCGTGACTGAGACCACCCTGGCCTACCCTCCCTCAAGCCTGCTAATCCCGACCCCTGTTAATCGGCACATTAGATGTAGAGGACAGTTTATACTGATTGATAGCCCAAAATGCACAAATAGATACATGTCTTTAAGCTTTTTATTTTAATTTTAAAGAGTAGTAAGTGAGACATGCAGCCGGCCCATCTAGCTAGCCCAATAAGATGATGTCATGAACAACCCCTATTGCCACTAGTACGCACAATTGTTGCAATAGCATATTATTATTAGCAACGACTACATTGTTCTTTGCTATATCAGCGATATTTTACAACGCTGTAGGTTTGCGTAGCGATATCTATGATTACACTTGCAACAAATTCGGTTTTCGTTGCTATACCTAACACTGCCTTTGCAACACCTCGTGTTTGAAATGCCACAACATAGATTATTTTCGCGACGCTCCATATTCGTTGCGATGAAGACAACAATTGCAACCATTACAACAAGAGTGGCAATAACGTTGCCTCAATGCCAACAAATACATATGCGTTGCTATAGTTCATCTTTATTGCAACTAATCAAATTTGAAATCGCAACAATGCAAACATAGTGGCCATATAACCCTGTATCGCAACCAAAATAGGGCTGGTGGCTATAAGCCCTACGTACTGCAACGAAAATAACATTGTTGCCATAGTTTTTGTGGCATTAGACCCAAATCCTTGTACTACAAAAAGATCCAAGATTTCCACGCGTGAGTACATTCTCTCCCCCTTCCCTAAAAATTATGAATTCCAAAGAACGAAACTTGATGAGTTCCAACTCTGGCGAACCATCCTTCGGCTCGACAATAAAGGTAACTAAGGTATGCAATTTTCATCTATCCTACAAGCCCCACATATTAGCCTTAGATCAAGAAAGATGATGGTGAGGTGTATTTATACACATTAGAGGGAATTGAGAGTACCATCTGGGAATAAATACCATAACTTTTGAAAAATCTTTCCCGAGATGGAACCTAGCTGCAGTGACACTCTGGAGACGACCGTTCAGGCTCTCAACCGCCTAAGATGAACGAATGTATGTGAACAAGCCCCACAGGTAACAGAGGTATGAACGCTACCATATGCCAACTTATTCAATCTACTAATGTTAGAGTAGTAGTTTGTACATCGGGTATTTACAGGGTATGAACATTGACGCAACTCCTGATCTACCGAACCTAAGACCTTGGCTTTGCTCAAGGATGAGCAAAAGTTTAAGCTTGGGGGTGTGTTGACGGTCATTATAATCATGTAGTGCCCGTCAACATTTCGGCATTTTTGGAAAGATCATGCTATGTTCCATACATAAGTTGCTAATAATTAATAAGTTCCACTAGTTTTGGATTATTTGTGTCTGCAGGAGAACACACAAGAAACATGAACACAAGTGGGCCTAGAGCCAGGCCGTTCGGCCATGGCTTGGCCGGCCGGCCATCAACTTGGCCCAAGTGCCACGTCACTGATCTAGGAGACAAGAAACACAGTGCATGTTGATCTAGACCGTGAATTCCAAGTCGGTTTGATCAACAGACATTGAAAGACATCACTTGGATTGAAGGGTCCACCTGCATGTTGTCCCGAACTAAATTCACAGAAAACCATACCCAACCGACCTCAAGACTTGATCAGGAGCATCCATGCAAAGTCGATGACAGGTGGCCGCATATCCTAGCCGATCAGCCTAGGAGTGGCCGGCCAGCCGGCCACTTCGGCCTCTCGGGCCCAGCTTCTTCTAGCGGTTGCATGGAGGGGATGACGTCATCTACATGCAGGAAACCGACAAAAGGACACTCACACTCCACTAAGAAACACATACTCAAAGGAGCTCTCTCTTCATTCCACTTTGTAGTTTATGAGTTGTATTTGGGAGTAAGGTCGAGTCGAGCTTTGCCTCGGGGTTTTAGAGTCTTCAGAAGTTCTGGTAAAAGCTCTTGTATCTTTTCTTTTGTTCCGAATATTACCATGAATATAAAGTTATCTTCTTTACTTATGAGCAAGCTCTGCTCTTCATGTTTTCTTCTCTAAGATTTGTCTTAAGTTGGAGAGTAGTTTCCTATAGAATTAGAGTTAGAAGTTTAGTTAGCTCTGTCGGGCTTATCTTGTGGGTCTTTCTAGCCTATGTCGGAGCCGACGAAAGCTCCGAGTTGAGGGGACTCTCTCTTGATAGACGTCCAAGGGAAGTTCTAATGTCAAGTGCCGACGTGGTGTCTGACTTGCCATTAGCTAAGTTAGTGAGTTCCACCCCACAATACCGCAGTGGTAGGCGATAGGCGGTGGCAGTGCTGTCGTCCTTTGTAGTCCACTACGTTCGGGTGTTTTCATAACAGTAGTGCTGAGCCCGGAGGATCCCCTTCTCACCCCATTCTGAGTTCCTCCCACTCTAGCCGTTGAAGCAAGCCCTACCCCTGACATCTAGGTAAAAGTCTAGTCTAAAGTTGTAGTGTGTTCTTTCTCTAAGTATAGAAGTGTCATAGGTTCTTGTCTCACCTTATCTTCCCGGCCCTCCCCTTTTCTGTTTCGTCTGAGAGTCTCTTGTGTCGCTGGCTTTACCAAGTCTTCTATCTGGTCAAACATTAACCATCATCCACGTGCTATGTTATCTCCCCTAAGTTAGTGGGTTGATAATACTAGAAAGGTTGTCATTCTATTCTTCAATATTCTTTAACCATAATGCTTCCCTGAGGATATAAATATGATACCTCGGGTCACACCAAGGTGAAATGCTACAACGAGTTATTCTGTGCGCTTGCGGAATACCATTCTTCTATGCATACAACGACTAACCAGACGTCCCCGACGATGAGTTAAGGAGTGCCAACACTCTACTTCTTTCGTGGATGCTATTGAGGAGGAAGCCGAAGCAGCAGCCGCAACCGCCAGTTCGTCAGGTCCCACCTCTGAGGCTCTTGACCCGCCCGCGAGCATTCGTCCTGGCTCCGACGCTTAGATTTAGTGCTTGATGCCAAAGGGGGAGAGAGTGAGATATGAGAGATAGGGGGAGCTTGGGTAGCATAGGCTTTTGGATCATTGATGTGAACTCATGCATCATATTTCTTTTGTGCACTTGTCTATATATGTGTTACCTTTATGGTACACATGAAACTTTATGTGTTGGACATGTGCTCGTGCTGATGTATCTTATGGCATGTCTTTCACATATGCTTGTTAGCGCTTGTTTTCTCATTTCATATCTATCTTGTGCTTTGTTTACCTTGTCTTGTATGAACTTATTCTATTCCTTCTGCTCATTATTTCTAAAGTTCATACAATTCAAGTCTACATATTGTTGTTTTACCACAATTTTCTTCTCTCATATCCTTTTAGAGGTTGTATTGTCATCAATCACCAAAAATGGGAGATTAAAAGAGCATCTAGGCCCCCCTAATTTGGTTTTGGTGATTAATGACAATATAGTCATTGCGACTAACAAGTGTTTTGCAGTGGCAAAGTCTAAGTTAGTACAATGATGAGCTTTCACCGTATTCTTGGCCCCATCATTCGAGAATGATTGTATTGGTGCAAAAAATATGCTCGAAGATTAAGGATAAGCTAGTTCTAAGTGCCGTTTGGATGGTGAGAGGCACTTCAAGTAGTTTAGGTCTTTGTTTTCCTTTGGCCGTATAAATTACCCCTAGGAGTTGGGAAAGAGGGATCGAATCTTAAGATAGTATTGTTCCTTTTTTCTAATGAAACTCTCAAGGTGAGAAATTCTATCGATCTCTTGCTTGCTTCGGTGACCTAGTATGATCTTTATCCAGAAAACCCTTAAGGTATAAAAATCACTTGATCCAAAGTCTCGATAGATTGGGAAGAAGTACTAGCTTTATGTAAAAGCTGACACCTTTGACATTCTTTTTACTGATAAGACCTCGAACTAACGAAAAAAATTTCTAAGTGTAGATACCACCCAAAACACTGACCCAAAATGTCGCGCGGGGATCATCCTCGGCAAGGGTCTCGTACTCCAGGACAGCCTCACCGTCTTTTGGGCCCACAAGGCCACGGGCTGGCGGGTGTCCTACCGCGGAGAATCGGCGGAAGTCGTCGGAAGTGCTGCTGACAGAGTTCACAGTAACTGGACGGACGACTGCAAGAAGCCGAAGCCAACAGCCCAACAGCCGTTGCCGGAGCTCTGCCACCAACAAATCAATCAGTCAGGAACGGCTGTTCCCCTTCCACCCGAGTCCTCCGTCCCCCCTCTCCTGTCCCCCGACTCTTTCTTCGTCGTCGGCGCCTCCTCTGCTCCGGTCGCTCGCCGTGACTGAACAGGCATCGCCATGGCGATGGCGGCGGTGAGTCTTCCGGCAATCCTGCGGTTCGCTCTCTTTGGTCTAGCTTCGCGCGTGGATGCTTGCTCCATCGTGGTGCGCCCAGGTTCTTGCGGGGACCTGGTTCTTGAATCTCGATCTGCTGTTGGGTGTGCCGTGCCATGATTGATTGGAGTTATCGGTGGTTGCGGAGGGGTGAGCTAGGGTTCCCTTCGCTGGTTTATGTTGGTTTAGGAATTGCTAGTACTGCTATTCTCTTTGGACGTAGGTCTGATAACGATTGAGCTGACCCATTTTGTATCGATCCTTGATGCAGCACAAGAATTTTTACCTGTTAGTGCAATCGTTTTCTTCTTTATTGTTCCCTCTCATGAAATGGGAGATCTTTAAAATTACGGTGTAGCACTATCGCCTCAGAGTTAGGGACTCTATAATGCAGCTACGTATTCTAAGGATTGAGCTACGCTGTTGTGTATTCATACTTGATGCAGCTCTCAGCCATGCCTCTAAATAAATATAATTGGGTGCGCTGTGAGCCAAGTCTCACTGGCTGTATGGCTCAAGGACGTTTTTTATAAATTGAGTACACTTTTCGGATTAACGCATAGAGCACAGTTCTTATTGTGTCATCTTGCCATTTCCGGTGGTACCAGTGGATTTTTTTTTGGCAATATGTGATAACCAGGAGTTGTGAATTTTTGTCGAATTTAAGCTTGTTTGGACTTGTCGTTCCTGGTTGTTGGTTTGGTTCCTGCGTCAACCTTGCAACCTAAAGTAGGGCTGATTAATTACAAATACAGTAGTGTTTATTTTCCAAAATATAATGCTTTGCCATGTGGAAGATGCCTTATTGTCTTTGTGCACTTATTAGGATAATACACTTCTTTTCTCAGTAAAGTTATATGGATTCATTTCTTATATGGATTCATTTCTATATTTGGTTGATTCTTATTGTGGAAACAAACCACAGAGGCTCTGACTATCATTGTTGGCACTTGTAACAACTCTCAATCGCTTTCTATTGGTTACTTTTGTTTCTATGAGTTTATTTTTGCTAATTAGTTTAGTCAGTGAAATGTATTGATGCTAGTCTCTTTTTGTCGGAATGTACCTGCATTCAGCACTGACTACTATATTGACATGTGACATGAGATGCTCCAAACTCATATAGGAAAAAGGAAGCCCTTTGCCCAAGTTTGGGGAGTGGGATGTCAATGACCCTGCTTCAGCTGAGGGGTTTACAGTAATATTTAACAAAGCTAGAGATGAGAAGAAGACCGGAGGAAATTCACAGGGACAAGATGAGCAAGCGAAAAGTGAACAGCAACCATCTGGGCAAGGCTTCAGTGCTCCAAAGGCCAACAATACTGTAAGAACCTACCTGCTGTACCATTTCACGGCTCCTTTTCCCTGGGTTTTATGACTTTTACGGTCTTCCACAATTCTTATAATAGTGTTGGCATAGCATAACTTAGCAGGACAACTAAAATGGATGCACATTTACCAGTCACCACCACCACCGTCCAGTTATGACGACCTCTTTCGGGGAAAGACAATTCATTTCAGTGAATCTC